>OX940935.1:14282734-14882734 GCA_954870645.1 Agrotis clavis
AATACAAAATTAGTGACGTTAGTCACCTAGTTTTTTTTTTTTAATTCACTCGCAAAGGTAAAACATAAATTAAAGCTGTACATGTTACAGCTGTTTATTTATGTCTACAAAAAAAAAACCGGAAGCGACCGGATTTTTAAACAATACACATCGATGTAAAATTAAAATTTAAAGTCTGCGCCCCATATTTAAAAAGAAAGTTGTATTTGAATGTAAAATTTGGGCCTTTATTAAGACAATAAAAAGTCGATTAAAAAAAATCCACAGGGCATGAGGAGGGGTGTTAAGGGGTCTGAAAGGATAGCAGATGACTACTTCTGTCGACCATTTCAATTTGGCACACGATGCACCAAACAGCATGTATTTCTCGTTTTAAATAATGTTATTTTACATTGTTATTTTTCATTCTTTCTACCATGATGGGTACGTAATATTGTATTTTTTAATTATGATATCAACTAACTTTGGGGGCTTCGCGTGGTTTTCGGACAAGGATTTGGGACAAGTTGTCATAGTAAATATTTTTCCTAATTAAAAGATCTATCCAATGACACCACAATCATTGCTATTGGATCGAGTACCAAAATGCTCATAATTAAAAGAGATAAATTTACCTGTACACCGTGTGGTTATTTGCTGTAGTTGGAGATTTCGCATTATTTGAATTATTAGCAGTTTTTCTTCGAGGGCTATCTCGTAGACGCCTGTGTTTTCTTGGTGATATGTTGCCATTATTTGTGCCTGAAAATATTTATTTTATTTAAAAACTGCACGTCAACTTAATATTATTAAGATAAATGTTATTATGAAATACCTTCTTTCCTATATTGTTCACTAGAGTCATCTGATGTTGGTATATTTAAGTGTAATTTCATGTTGGATCCTATTGTTTCTCGTCTTTCATAATGAGCTGCTCTGTAACTATGGTTATTGCCGTCAACAGCTTTACTCTGTGTGGGACTTTTGGGTTTTAATTTTGTTCTCTTAACATATCTTTCTCTTTCAGCTGGACGTTTTGGTTCAGAATCTTTGTCTTTACATGTTTTTTCTTTTAATGATTTCTCAATATCAACTGCTTCTCTTGGCGAAGACTGGACGCATTTTGTTTTCTCTGCAAAATGAGTTTTCTTCTTCCTAACTTCAGGTGCTTTCTCGTCTTGAGGGGATTTGACGTTAGATGGCTTGAAGATACTACGTTCAGACTTTTGGCTGATGCTGTCTGGGTCTTTCACTTTTTTGCCCCAGTCATCTTGTGAATTAGTAGAAACAGAATCATCATAAGACTTGGAAAATTCTAAAGTAAATGCTTTCTTTTTTCTCCGCTTCTCATCTGCTAACCAAGACTTCGGTCTGGTTACAGATTTATACCTTTGTGAATGCTTGTACGTTAAACCACCATCATCATCATCTTCCACGGGACTTTCATAATATCCTGATGAGGAATAGTGAACACTTCGTTCGTCGTCTGATAGAGAACCCTATACAAAACAAAATTAGAATAAAACGCTGTGATTACTGAGTATAAAAAAGGTTAAGTTCATTTAATTACCATCATCTTTGGTACTAGTTGTTCCTTTTCATGAATAGTAGCAGTAGATTTATCTTCTTTTCTTTCTTTACTTTCACTGCGTTCCGGCAGTTCTGGGATCTTTTCAGTGGGTGTCTTATCGTCATTAGCTTCAGTAACATTAGGATTTGATCCACCTATACTATAACTTCCACTCGAACTACTCTTTCCACTAATTGTGCCACGCATAGTCTACAAACAAATACAACATATAAAAATGTTCAACATTTTATAAATATTAAAGCTCACGGAACTTACCTTGGATACTTTTGGTATATCATCTTTTAATTTAATATCAGTCTTTTCTCTCTTGATGTGTTCAATGGTCGGAGTGATATCGACTTTGACTTCAATTTTTTCCATAGAAACTCTGGGTAACCTATCAGGCAAGGGTAATGGTGGCGATGCAAGGTCTGGGACTATAAAGTTATCATTGATTTCTAATGGCGGGGAAAAACTTGGTACGATCAAGTCCTCAGCGATATTTTCTGTGCGAGTTGAAGAATAGAGACTTGAAGCACTTTCAAAAGACGACCCGTCTTGTGTTTTGTTATTTTCTGGATCTATAATTAAAACAGATTTATAAGAAACTAGCGAGTAACTTCTAAACTTATGTTTGCTATACTTACTTTGATTTGGAATCTTACTATTGCTTTTTTTCGAGCTGTCTGAATTTGCTGTTACATAATCTTCAGTTGTTGTTGTGCTTTCTGATACATCAGTGGTATTAATCTTGCCTGAGTCAGTTCTCGCCAAGCTGGTTTCGCTACTAGCAGCTTTGGCTATAGGTTGCTCAGATGGAGATTCTACTATCTGATTGGGAATAGTTCCATTAGGTTCTTTTTGTTGTGCTTTTTTCTGCAAATCTCTTCTTCTTGAAGGACTTAATGCTCTTTCTCGTTTTTTATTTATGAAACTTGGAGTTCTTTTGAATGGAACATCGGCCAAGTCTAGGCTTGGGTGGGTAATAGCAATGGCAGGTGTGTGGTTGACTTTCGGAGGTGCTATTGTGGAAATTGATTTCGAGATAGTTGGCTGTTTAGTAATGGGCAGTGAAATGTTAGGGACTACTGCAGGTGGAGATAACGACGCGCGTGCCTGTGAGCTTGAACTCGATGTGTCAAGTTTATTTCTTGGAGAAGTCGGTGACTGACTCTGTTAAAAAAATAATAGGCATCTGTTTAAAAAGTAAAACCAAGGAATATTTTATGTTTCATATTATTGCTGTTTTTGTTGATTTCATACCTGTGAAGCATCAAATTCTTCATCCAAAGCATCTGTATCTAAAGAAGACCGTTGCTGATGTTGCAATAGTAGTAGTTGTTTTCTTCTTGATGTCGGAGTTAGCAAAGCTAATGCTCCCGGCGAAGCAGCCAATGAACTAAGATCTGATGAGCTGTAATCACAAAAAATGATGTGGGCATAAACTTAAAATGAATAATAACATTTACTTACGTTTAATTTAATAATATACCTACTAATACAAATAATTATTATTTACCTTATCACAGTCCCATTTTCGGTACCGGAATCAACTTGCAAGACGGTAGTTTGAGACTCATTCCACAAGCCATCTGAATGGTCCCTAGGGAAAATAAAAAGATATTAAATTAAAAAATTAATTAGTTAATTCTTAATTATCCTATTCTGTAGATGATTTTCAGATAAATACCTGCTTTGATCAACTGTTAGAGATTCATTTGATGCGCACGGTGATACTTTATCCAAAGGTGTTAGAATAGTAGTAACAGTGTTAGAAATAACTGCTCGTTTAACTTTTGGCTCCACATCTGCCTCAATAGTAACTGGTTCTGGAGATCCCGGGCTCGATCTAGCAGTACTGTAAGAAAGAAAATAATGTTATAGAGCAAATGTAGGTATTACTAATTTTAGGGCAAGGTTAGATTCTTTAGTTTTTCTTTAACTAGACTCGAGAGTAGTAAATGGTGAATTTAATTAATGACAATAATTGGGTGTTCATGAAAACTGGCAGTCACGAAAATGCTTATACTATAGCTACATTTCAAGATGCTTCGCTAATATTTGCTAACCAAACGGTTTACAGCTAATTGTGATGCGTGCATACCTGCTCTCAGGAATTTCGTCCTTGTCAACTATTATTTCGGTCTTTTCTTCAAAACTTACGCTTCGATTTCTAAATGGTTCATGCTTGTAACTAATGTATTTTTCATGAAAATCTTCATATGGTGCATTCCCATCTGAAGAACTATGGAAAGAAATATGGATGAGCGCTGATAGAAGCATAGCGTTCAAATTGAAAGCCTCAAAACTAGCGGCTTTTGAATGTTTAGAAAAGAAGAATAATTATGTTGTTAAGTCCTATTTGCTCAGAAAAAATGCCAGTCGGTGGATGTTAAGTGCAATGGGCCTAAGTCCTATGTGTTAAAAAATAATCTAGATAGAAAATATAACACAGTATCACATTGGCTTTACCTGAAAGATCCGTCTGGTTCAAATCCAAAGATACCTTCGTCTTTTATGGGAGTCTGGCTATAATTTTGACCAATATACTGCGTGTACAGAGCTTCTCTCTCACGGTCTTCTCTCGTCATATTTTCTTGGCTTGTGGACATTATTATGGGAGCATCTTTTATTCCGTCACCGTTACTTTGCAGTTCAGTTTTCCTTCTGAAAGAATATATTTGAAATTTTGTGTGATACATAATATTATAGTTTTCTTAAACGATGTCTTTATCATATTTATATTTGGAAAGAACGTTAGGTTATTTACTTCAAATGGGTGATTCTGGGGTTGTTTAATAAACTGAGTAGTAGGATAATTTTATTTTAATTCTGTGAACAAGACAATGTTGTTTTTGAGTTTTGTGATATTAGTCATACATATTTTTAACTCACACGTCTAAAAGAATTTCACCCTCGGACAATGTTTTCTGTAACATTCTTCGGTTTTTCCTTCGAAGCGTCGTAAAAGGTATAGCTTCATCATCAGGTCTCGGCTCAAAATCAATTATTATTTCCTTTTCATTCTTTTCGCTATCATCAGTTGTGGTTGCCGAAGTTTCAGTAGAAGGTTCAGATTGGAATGTTGAAGTTTTTGAAAAGGGTGGGTGCGAAGAATTTATCGTCTTTTGGGAAGCATCGCTAGTACTCTTAGATAGAATGGACCTTAGTGATTTGTCACTCTTGCTTTGCTTGGCAATCTCTTGCTGGAGAAATTCTAAATTCCTGCGGTTTAACGCCATGCTCTTTTCAATGTTTTCTATATCGTCATCTATAGTGTCATCTCTGTCACTTTCATGGATAAATTGAAAGTTTTGTTGAAAGTATTCTTGGGCTTGCCTTTGCAAAGCGCTTAACTCTGATGACTTGTCAATTTGGGACGAAGAAGCTACAGACTTTACTGATGATGATGTGACATCATCGGAGTCACCTCTTTGCAGTGGAGATGATGGTATCATCATAGCTGTTGGAGACCGGGGAGATCGGGGTGGTTCCTCTGACTGGGTTCTATGTAGTTTTTCGTGGTCACTAGTTATGAAACTGCGAAGAAAAGTAATAAAAATAATTTATTTCAACCAAAAAAGTTGCTAAAAACATGTAGAGAAAATTGTTTGAAGTACCAAGATAACAAGTGTTTGGAGCTATTTTTTTTTTTTCAATGGGACAAACCCACCACACTATTCCCAACCACTGCAACTCCTGAAAGCCAGAATCAACAGTGGCAACCACCAGAAAAGCGCCGAGACAATTAAGCTCGACGTGTCCCGGAGAATGAATTTACCTGTCTTGGATCCTGCAACGAAATTAATCAGAAAAGAATAGTGGAGGAGTAGGAAAAAATATATGTTCCCACTTCCCTCCATGCAAGCAGGAGACAGAACAAAACAAGGCCAACAGGCACAAAGGGACATTACAACTGGGAGAAGCCCAGTTGCCTAGCACCACGGGTAAAATGACTAATATTAATGGGTCCTAAATTGTGAGCTGTTATATTTGATTCCAATAATAGGTATGGCAAAAACGCTTGAACGCACGGAAGTTTGTTCGAGTTTCCACAAGGTCCGTATAGTAAATGACTCCAGATGTAGCCTGTACAAGTGTACAGTATCCAACATAATATTGCGCTCGTTCTGCCAAAGAATACACTCCCATAGAATATGATGTGCTGATTGTTCATATTCACAATCTGATGTTGAACATTGACAGAAAGGCGAGGGAACAAGCTTGAAGGAAAATAATTTACTTTTAAAGTTACCATGTCCCGTGAGAAATTGGGCAACACAGTGATCCACCTCCAGCCACGTCCTAGCCAACCGCTCGCGAACGGATGGAAAGAATTGGTGGAGGTGCCGCCCCTTGATGGAATTGTCCCACCTACATTGCCATTCGGATAAAAGTTCCTCCCAGACGTCACTTTGTGGTTTGAATAACCTAGATATTTTAGCACGTTCACGTTGCGGTAAAAAATCAGCGTCAGTGGTCTCCCGTGCGGAATAGTACATTGCAGCACGTCGCTGCACTTCAAGGTCGACTGGAAGAACACCAGCAAGTACCGGTAAAGCTTCAGTACTGACGGTCCTGTATGCTTTACATAAGAATAACAAAGCCAAGCGCTGACTTTGAAGCAATTTACGCCGTGCCGCCCCTATGGTGGCCCTATTGGCCCAAACCGGTGCTCCGTAGCACATACAGCCCAAGTAAGTGGCCCCGTAAATAGTTTTTAAGGTTAAAAATGACAAACCCCAAGTCGATTTTGATATTCTCGTTAAGGCATAAAAGTTATTTTTAGCTTTTTCCCCAACCGTTTTTATATGATCTATGAATGTAAAATTTCTCTCTAAGACTAAACCGAGATAGCACACCGATTGCTTCTTTTTAACGGGAACATTGTTGAATTTAATACTAGGCCACGATTTAAGGTCTCCTTTTAAAAGGAGCTGATAGGTTTTATGTGGAGCAAAAGTCAGACGGTTTCGATCGCCCCACTGAGATATTAATCGTAGGCATGTGTTAGCCAAATTCTCGAGACCAGCACGAGTACTCGCCTGAATGAGTAGGAGACCGTCATCCGCGTAACCAGTTAAAGAACAGCCACTAGGAAGTGGAATCGCGAGGAAATCATCAAAGCCTAGATTCCATAAATGGGGACCGATAACCGAACCCTGAGGACAGCCCATGGTGAGAGGTTTCGATACGGAATGATGTCCGAGTTTAAGTTTTGCAGAACCATTTGAAAAGTATGAGCAAAGGAGATTATATATATTATTATAGCAACCACGGCCTTTTATTTTAAGCAGAAGCATTGGCCACCATGCGTTATCAAAAGCCCCAGAAATATCCAAAAAGATTCCAAGTACGTACTTGTGTTCGGAGGTATTAACTATTTTTCTAACAGAGAGTGCCGCGTCCACGGTAGATTTCCCGACAGTAAAACCAAATTGGTTTTTATGGAATTTGGGTCCGTCCGGTAGCAACCGCGGAATAATAAGCCGCTCAAGGAGCTTACCCAGAGATGGTAATAATGTTATGGGCCGGTAAGACTTAGGGTCATCAGGTGGTTTGTCGCCGCTTTTAGGTATTATACGTATAAAGCCATGTCTCCATATACGAGGAAAAACGCCTTCGGAAATACACCGGTTGTAAACAATTAATATCGCGTCACCCGCCGATTTACACGCTTCCTTTATCATACGATTAGAAATTTTATCTTCACCTGATGACTTGTTAAGGGGCAGTCTCCTGACAACATTAAGGAATTCGTCAGTTGATGGAAGGTCTGACGCTGGTGATTCAGGTGCGACTGCAGCCCATGCTCTAATTTGTTTGTGGTAGTCATTATCATTAACAGATGAATCATCCGGGATAAGAGTATTTAACAGAACCTCAGTTGTTTCTTCAATACCAGTCGTGTGTATATTATTTACTTTAATATTCTGAACAAACGCGAGGTCGACTGATCGATTGGCTTTAAACTCATGATATAAAGGAGACCACGGACCTTCTTTTTCCAATTTATCAACTACTTTACGCAACAGATTACCCTTAGCTTTTTCAACCGATGCTCTGTAACGGGACTTGGCAACTCTAAATGTATTTAAAGCAGTTGTTAGCAAGTCTCCGGTGACTTGACGTTTTTTAAGCTTGTTAAGATGTTTACGCGCCCGTCGATAAGTTTTACGCTGTTCGGTTAGGTAGTCACACCACCAGTCACATCTACGTATATTGGTCATAGATCCGCGACCAATGGCAATGTCAGCACAGTACGTGAAGGTGTCTGACATAATTTCAGCACTTTCTTCAGCTGACAGCCCATCGCGAGTGAACTCTTTGGCATGACACGCAAAAAGTGATCTAAAGAATTCCCAATTAGCTCCTTTACTTTTGTACCTAAAGTTACCAATGACATGTGAGGAACCCTGAATAAAAACCGGAACAAATTCGTACACGATCAAGCGATGATCACTACAAGACGCGTCCGGTAGGACACGCCACCTATCCAGGTGTACGTCGGCACTAGAAAGTGTGACGTCAATACAAGATTCGCCCATTGGGCTGCAAAAAGTAGGTGGTGCATCGGGGGTGTTATGAATTGTTAGATTCATTTCAGCAATGAAGTCTTCAATAGCGCAGCGCCGTTCGTAGTCCGTGGACCGGACTTTGCCATACCACAAGGACGAAGACGCATTAACGTCTGCGCCTACGATAACTTTGCAGCCCGCGAGTGACCGCAAGACGTGACGGAGGTTATGTATGTGAGGAGCAACAGGGTCTGAATATTGAAAATAACAGCTCACAATGTAAACTTTAAAAGTAGCAGATGAGACTTCCGCAACTGCACAGTGAGGCGTCATGAGGTTACGCAAAGACGTTACTGTAAAGTTAGAAGAACGCGACACGTAAATTCCGGCTCGTGCCTTACTATCCAACTGAACTACCTTGTGACGTAAGCTCGTGTTTTGGTATTGTTCTTGAATCAGTACAATGTCTAAGTTATAATCGATAATTAATTTGTCCAATTCAGAAGTCGCCACCCTGTCGTTATGGAGATTTAATTGACCTATTTTTAAACCATCCATTATATTAGTAGTTAGTGTTGAGTATTAAGAGGATTGTATAGCGGCTGCCTTTTCAAAGAATAGGTATTTAGAAAAACTCGTGCTGTCCCTCTCGCGCGTTGAAAAACCCCCGATTGTGCGATAGAGAGCGTTGCAGCTCGCGACTGACTGTGAGTATTTTTCATATGAAATTTGTCTCTCGGGAGAAAACGTTTTTCACATACTAAATCACGTCCTATCTCTTAGATACTGGTGTCAATCGTTTCAGCATATTATATTCTAGGTTTGTAGGTTTTGCTTTTTTTCTAAAACTTCTTTGTTTTAAAAATACAAAGGTTTTACTTCAATGAAGATTTTGTCATAAAAATAGTAACTTTTAGGCGCCTGTTACTTTCAAACTATTATAAATTTTGAAAAAAAGAAAACCTTTAAACCTAGTTTTTTACAGTGTCAGAAGCATTCTAAAAAATCATTGAGATAGGATAACATTTAGGGGCAGAAAAACGTTTTCTCTTTTAGTATGGACGAGCGCTCGGTAGACGATAGTCTTAACTGTTCGAGCCTAACTTTATAGGTGGTACACTGTTGAGAACCGCACCGATGGTCAAACGGTTTTTTAAAACGTTTACACGCCACGCATTACTGGTGTAAAATCAGAATTATCCTTATGCGGGCATTCTTTTGTTTCATGTGCTTCAGAACAATTAGCACAGGTAGGAGATTTATTAACGCAGTATTTTTTTACGTGACCGAACTGCTGACAATGCAGACAACGTACTACATCGACATCATCAAAAAACCGACAAGTCGCGAAGTCAATAAAAAGCTTCTGTTTGGTATTAACTAAATGCTGTCGTATGGCGGCGTCGATCTCAATGCCTACCCACTTCCGACCGTTATCTAGTTTACGTCTACGTATAATTTTTGTCGACTTAATAAAGTCTTCCTCTTTAATTGACAATTCGTCTTTTATATTTTGACGGTACAAAGCAAGCAAAAAAGTGTTGTCTTCCATTGAGGATGGGACGTCTTTAATTAATATACGTGGCCTTCGGCCTTTCGGTTTTTCGAGTCTTAACCCGGCGGATCTAATACCTTCGACCGATTGCAGCTTATCTATTTGAGTGTCGTTAGCGACACGTAACACAACGCCCGATTTCGCGATTTTTTTCATGCCTACAATTTGAAAACCGTCATCACTTGGCTTAATAACTTTTTTAAGAGCTTCCTTGGTAGCTGACGAAGTCGCGTAATCAGCTGACTTTTCATTGGCGGGGTACGCTATCACGCACGGGAGCGGTGGTCTAGACTCCATTACCGGAGCGACCTTTGGCAGACGAAGTTTCAGGGAATCCGCATATGAAATTTTGTTTGAATCGTTTTTGACAATATTGACATTATTATTTGATTTTACTTTATCCAGTTCGCGCTCAATATTGACTAACTTCGTTTCATTGGAAGATGACCGTATGGCTAACAAAGAGACAATAGACGTAATACGCTGTGTCATGTCCATAATCGCGGTTTTATTGGCTATATTAATGCGAGATCCTTGATCGTTCACAATGTCGTTTATTTTCGACAAATATGCAGACGCCTGATTTACTAAGTCGTAATACTCCTCGTTCGAATTAATGACATTAGCTGTTACCGGCGACGACTTTTCAACAGAATCGGTTAAATGTTGTCTCTTTGGGTTATCCTCGGGTGTTAAATAAGAGGGAGACATTTCAACAAACAAACGTTTAGAATAAGCGGAGGTCGGTGACCTGTGTGGCTTTGTTATTCGACGCGATGAGTCTACGCCACCGGTATCAGGCGGTTCATCATTACTGGACAACATAATTTGAATTAAAAACAACAAATAAATTGAAATAAGAACGTAGAAACGAAGAAAAAATTTGAAAAGATAAATTTTTCACGGTACCCCCAGAACCAAAAAATAAAAAGTACTCACCGAATGCTGATAAAACTAATTTTAAACTATATTTACCAATAAAATACGCGTAAGAACACTTAAAAACTCACAAAACCACCACTAAGCACAAAAGCACACAGCTGGGATCAATTCACGAGCCGGTAATCGACGACGAAACACGTAAAAAGTAATAATTATCGGCAGCGAAACAAATCACAACTACACTGTGCCGTTGCACGGAGGGAAGTGTTTGGAGCTATGTTAAAAGCTAATAAAGGAACTTTTTACCTTTCCACTGTTGTGGCGATGTCACTTGGTGAATCCCGACCAGCTAATCGGTCGCCTCCCACTTCGGAGAACGACTTTGTAAGCCTTCTTACTCCAACAGTGTATCCATTTGTTTGTACACCAGCTGCCACCATTTTGACCTGAAATTCAAGATAATTATAATTTAAAATATTTTCGCATTAGCATAATTTACGCAATCTAGTGCTTCTCAAGATTGTTTGCGTGCCATCGTGCAGTCATCCCAGACCATTAATCTGCTTTACTGCAAAATTTTGCTCATCGAAGAATTTCTAGACGGTTTCAAATTGAGTTTCATTTATTTGCATTTTCGAGCACAGTATGAGTTGTTCGACCACCATTTGAAGCTAGTGCGGGTGCAGTGTAATCGCTGACAATGATGTCAAAATCGTTCTTAGTCTCATTTCATAGAAGCATTTATCATTTTTCCATTCTCAAATTTTCTAATTTATTGTGCAATTTTCTTTCACAAACACAACAATTTAACTACAAAAATAGAGATTCAGTTTTGTAAAAGAGAATAATTGCAGTTTTTTTTTGTTATTTGTTCTTAAACTCAAATATTTAGTACTGCTTACCCTTTTAATAGTCCGAGGGCTTAAAGATAAGTAATTGGGTGGCAACGGTTTTCTACCTAAACACACTTCTGTTTGTGTTGCTTGAGTTCTCATTACTCCTTTCTTTATTGAATCTGAAAATAAAAGTAACTTTAAATTAGAAAAATAATAGAATACTCGTATTATTATTTTATTCAATATACATAGTTAAACTTATTGTGAGCTTAAAGACGGGCGAGAACTAGGTAATTAAGAAAAATACTCAAATTTTTAATGTAGGTACTACGAGTAGGTATAACCTGGGTCAATGAAGAAAGGATTCTAAAATGGCGGCGCTTATCGTGTCTTTTCGCTCGCACTCTAGTGCCGTCTATACTCACTCCCGCGTGTAGCGTAAGCAGAAAAAAAATAGTCTTCATGTGTCTTGACGCGCTCAGTGATATTTTTTAAGAATATTTTTATACTTTTCTGTTATTTTTCCGTTGTTACCTGTTGATTATTGTTGTTGAATTTTGTTTTATTGTTAGATTAAGTTTGAGAATTATTTTGATCCAGTCTTGTTATTTTTTATTTTCAATTTCAAAAAAACTTTAATTTGAAATCTTATATGCTGACTGTACTATCTGTCAACGCAAGTACAAGCCGCCATTTTAGAATCCTTTCTTCAATGCTCCGGCTTATATCTAAAGAGTCTATTTTGGCGACTTATTTAAAAAAAGAATCCCAATGTTTTTTTTTTTCTTAGCCTGTATTCTTCCACTACTGCAGCTGGGCAAAGGACTCTCCCTTTTTTTATTATCAACTAGCTGTGCCTCGCAACTTCATTCGCGTGGATGTCTGAACTCAACAATGGATTTTTTTAAACAAAGGATTTTTTCTAAAATAAAAGTAGCCTAAGTTACTCCTTATTACATCAGCTGCCTGCCAATAGTTAGTGACAAAGTTCCGTCAAAATCGGCCCAGCCATTTCAGAGATTAGCCATTACAAACAGACAGACAGACAAAAATTGTAAAAAATGTTATTTTGGTGTATGTACCGTATATTTATTCATATTCATGTAGTAAAAACCGGTTATTTCAATATTACAAACAGACACTCCAATTTTATTTATATGTATAGATGAATAGATTAAGATTACTCACCTAATACTACTACTTTCGGTTGCTCCGTCTGCGTTGGTCTTTGTATTGGTGGCGGGGGATGGACGGGATGCGGGGTTATCGGAGGGGGGTAGTGGATCGGCGCCGGCGGTGCCTGTGACATGAACTGCGGGTACGGCGGGAACGGCTGGAACATCACCGGCAGCGTTGAGTAAGGTTTTGGTTCTGGCTGTATAATGGAAAAATTTATAATTATGATTAATTAATATTTTAAGTGATTTTTTTTTAGGCAATTTGGAAAATATAATCATTGTTTCTTGGCGGAGATGAAATGTTTCCAAAGGATTGTTTTTCCGGATGTATTTTGTATTGTATGATTATTTTTTATAGCATCATTCAGGATCATCAAATTATTACAGACAGATTTAATCTATTGATTTAAGACGAGTCTCCTACTTTGAAGGTATACAACATACCACCATGAAAACTAAAAATTAAATGCCATATCTTCACGAGGTACTAATAATACTGGGAAGTCTATTTGGTCCTATTTGCAATCTTCCCATTGACAGCTCCAACTTTTGATTCTGTGGGGACAATTATTTCTGAGCTTGCTACGCTCCCGCTTCTTGATGTTTCTAGCCATGATAAAGTTAGTTTTTTTGTGTGTCATACCTTGACTACACGCCCATCGATGAGCCTCTCGCAGTCTCTCCTGAAGCGGTTGCCACTGACCGCAGCAGGCATCACCGAGTCGTCAAACGTAGTCAGTGTGTGAGAGCGTGCGAAAGAGACGTGTTTTGTTCTGAAAGAGACAAATTGTTTCTATTATTTTATTTTTCTCATTATCGATCTTCACCTTTTTCTCATTGGTTTAGGGGTAGGTATTGTGCTTTTTTTTCCATTATTGCTGTTTTCGACGAGGTACTTTTTGCTAGTGACACATGATCCAGTTTACTGTCATGTTTACGACGCTCTTAAGAGCGTTCATTCTGAAAGTTGGCAACGTCGCAAATGGCTGTCAAATATTTAGAAGTTTTAATTAATTTTACAAATTTACTGTATGTAATAGTACATTACTGCCGCGGCCTATAATGGCTACTTTGCTGGTCGCACTGATGATGGCCGACAGCGCAGCGTAGCGCAGCTCCAGGCCGACACAGCGCGGTCAGCATGCAGCACTGGATGGACGAGCTGAGATAAAGGCCGAGGCCGTAGGCCGAGGCCTTTACAGCGAGGACAGCAAGGGCTGCAATGATGGCGAAGCAGGAAGGCCTAGAGCGTAGCTAGGCTATAGCTCGAGGCAATCATAGCGTGACCAGCGAAGTAGACATAGTGGGCCAAGGCTTGTATAGTGCTTTACTCAAAAATGCAAGTACCTAACCTACATAAAACCAGCAAGTGATTTAAATAAAATATATATTAATTAACTAGAAATTTAATTTAAATAACAATTATGAAAAATACAGGTACTAAAATTCAACACCGACTTTCCTGGTTTCATATTACTTACTAATAGTTTGCGATAATTTTAATGCGATGTTTGACTGCTATATTTTCTTCATTTATTACTTCATTTACTTATAGCAAAAAAGTCACTAAATAAAAATAAAAAATTCGCTGAACCGCGCTTTTGTTCCTTCTTTGTATTTTTTTTTTTAATAATATGGAATACAATCTTTTTGTGCCTACCTCTTTATATACAAACAGCTGTGTTTTAAATAAAATCTTTTTGCATTTGTTTTTTTAAAACGTTGAAACGTCAAAATAGCGGCCGGCAATGTTTTTGCCGGCCTGGTAGAGCGGCCAGCAAAAACATTGCTGGCCGCTACTTGAAACAGACCGGCAAAGTCTACTTTGCTCAAACAAGATTGTCAAAATAATGACCACATTACATGTATTTTTGAGTAAATAAAATAATAAATATGGCTCTGTAGTGCACTAAAAAATTGATTAAGGAATGCAATAATTAATATCGTAACATTGAATATATAGTTTTAGACGTAAAAAAATCATTTCAAAACATTCCAAATGCCTTTTATACGCCTGAAACGGTTACAAAATCAAATTCAGCGTTTTGATTGTATTCCTCCTATATCAGTTTCCTAGTCCACTATAGAGCCATATTTCTTATTTCCATACAGTAACATTGCCAAATTAATTCAAAATTGTAAATATTTCACAGCTATTAGCGACGTTGCCAACTTTCTGGTTATGCGCCCTTAAGGTGGTATATTTGACGGTGTATGGCTTTTAGCAGTAACCTTGTCAAACATTCTGATAGCCATATATCGCCAAGTTTACCAGATGTCGCCGCTTCTAGCGCGCTGCAAAGTTGACGGTTAACTCGATTGTGTTTGGCTAGCATTAGACTCAGTAACTAAGCCATAGAAAAATTTGGTTTTGAAATGTAAATTGAGAAACATGCAATGAAAAGATGGAAAAATATTAGTGTTTATGAAGATTTTTTTTGTATAGTGTTTGAAATAAGATGCGCATGGTTCTCGTTTCCAACTTTGTTTTAATAATTTTAAATAAATAGTGTACCTACTTATATGCTTTTGCTTCGTACACAGCAAGAAAGGTTTTACGTTGTTTAGCTTCTTTTTAGTTTCATAAAATGATTTTTTAGTTTCTTAAAATGATATTTATGAAACATAGTAGGTATATGTATAGGTAAAATGTATGTATGTTTGTATCAGATACATGCCTACATTTAATATTAACTAAGTTTGATGAAAAATTGTAGTTTTTCATCAAACTTAGTTAATATTAAATCAAATAAACATCTTTTTTTTAATTATTTCATTTTAAAGGCTATAAAGGTTGCCATAAAAACTTTCCTGAAGATTTACAACTTAAGTTTTAGTTTTAGAAAAGCAAATCGAAAATGTTTATTAAAATGTCTAGTCATCAAAAATTAGCAAAACTTATAAGTTCCGAAATAGCTAGTGTGGCCACTAGAAGGCGCTGTTATCGGACACAGCGCATAAGCAAAATCTAAATCGCAAAAAAACAGCTCTTTGCTGCATTTCAATGATTGGTATTTTTTTTTATTAGCCATTTATTTCACACTGCTGGGCAAAGGCCTCCCCAATATCCTTCCAAGTGCTCTTTTCTAGTGCAACTTCGGACCAGCCATCGAGGTAGGTACGCATCTAGATCGTCCTGCCACCTCTTTTTGGGCCGGCTTCGGCGGCGTCGTCTATTCTCAGGCACCCATTGAGTGCATATTTTTGCCCAGCGACTATCTTTCATGCGAATGACGTGACCCGCCCAATGACGTGACCCGCCCAATGATTGGTATTATGAGTAAAAAATATATTCCTAGGAAATTAGCCTGAGTAAATTGGAAGACATACGAAACAGCACCTAGGTTTCAGTCGTAGTTGAAATACAGGCAGGCTACATAACTAAGTCATACACATAGGTATGTCCACAGACTACACTCGTGATACGTTGGATGCATCAAAGAGAGCATTTTCACTATGAGCGTCGCACAAAAGATGCTTTTCGTATTTGGAACATGCATCGAGTAAACCAATTTCCGTTCCGATTTTAACTACGATCATATTGGAATTGTGGAGTGTTTCCATGTTTGGACACGCACCCACTACATGGGAGAAATTCGTAACGTGGGACCAAATAAAAAAAACTAGGAGGTTAACATTAGGAAACAATTTCAAAGTACTTTCTATGACAGACATGTTCTCAATATAAGTATGTCAATAAATATTACAGGTAAATACTGTATCAGTAAATACAAATGTTTCCAATCTATAGAGACGTTATGTCTCATAAAGAAATTGTATCTCAAATACGAGTAAGTGGCCAAATATGATACGCACATGTCAATTATGAGGATATCAACTCAATTCATAACTGAAAATATGAGTGCTATATATGAACATTATTATTATGATATGACTCAGAACAGAAAATTATGTCAAAAATAGATTGGCAAATATAGTATATGTCAATTAAGAAGGCTTTTAGCTACTCAATTTTATGTCTGGAAACATGTTCTAAAAATATCACAGAATTGAGTTAAAACGTTCGTCCTAGTTTTGTCTCTGAGAACTTTTTTCGCAATAAACAGAACTTTTAGCAATTCTATTTATATTTATGAACACAAATATCTACATAATTATAATAATGAAGTGATGTTTTTACGAATGGCAATTCTTGTTTTTTTTTTTGTTGTTAGAAGTGCGTATTCTGAAAGTTGGCAACGTCACAAATAGCTGTCAAAAATTCACTAGTTTTAATTAATTGGGCACATTTACTATATGGAAATAAGAAATAGGTATGGCTCTGTAGTGCACTAAAACATTGATATAGGAATGCAATTAAAACACTGAATTTGATGTTGTAACCGTTTCAGGTGTAAAAAAAAGATTTGGAAAGTTTCCGAATTCTTTTTTTACATCTAAAACTATATATTCGGTGTTACGATATTAATTATTGCATACCCTTATATAGAGTAACATTGACACCAAATTAATTTAAACTTGTTAATATTTGACAACTTTTTGCGACGTTGCCAACTTTCAAAATACGCGCTCTTAACGTGCATTCTGTCTTTGATCGAACCGTAGTAAAATTTCAAGAAAACTAAGTAGATTTTGCCCCTTGTTCTTGTTGTAGGTACTGGTTCGTTTATCTGAACGTTAAACCATGTCTCGTACATAATAGTGATGCAAATTCACTGGATCGTGAGTCCGTATTCGGCCGAATAACCGAAAAAGAATAGCTTTAAGAGCAGGCGTACTCGACTTATTTCGTTTGTCCGAAGTCCAATGTCAATAGAATTCGGGCAAACGACCAAGTAAGGTATAAAATGTTATAAACGAAAAAGGCATATTTATAAGCAGAGAGCAAGACAAGGATAGATGTATTTAAGTAGATAGGTGATATTAATAGTACAGTCAGTTTAATACTATTATTACCTGTGGGGTGGAATCGTGAGAGGGGGTGGCGGGGGCGGCGGCGGTATAGGCGTGTGGGCAGGGCATCTGAAAATATCAATAATAGGAAACTATATAAATATACGTAAAGTGTAATAAACCTTATAATTTAATAAAGGTACACGTATTTAAAATAGCTGCCTTCATTATAATTGGATAAGGTTTATTTTGAACTGTGTGGAATCAGGTTTAATTATTTTAAGGGTTGTCTTCTTGTGTCATGCAGAATGGATTGGTGCATTTTCTAATGTTAGGTAGGTACATTGTTCATAATAAATAATTATATTATAAAATATTCGTATCTATCTACTTAGTTCTACAAAAAAGAAAATTCTGTATAAAAAAAAATCTCAACAAAATCGTACTGAAGCTTTTTCTTTTGTGATTTTATTTTTTTAAAGAGATGGGTTTCCTCTAGACTCTAGTCTAGATAAAAGGTGAACATAAGGCTTTTCTCTATTTCTGAAAGGAAGAAATAAATTAATTGAATACCGATTATTTTAGGTTGTTGTTAATTTATGTATAAATTGACCAAAGGTTTTTGTTTCGCCCCATTTCTTTTTTTCGAACAATTAAATAATAAAATAAAATCCAGCACAAAACTACCGAAAACGAAGATACAATGTGGAATCAGAACAGAAAGTACTAGGAGAACAGGATCAAAACTTTTTTTGTGGGGAATTAATTTTGTGGCGAATTTACAACAACCCATTATTTTATTCATACTCTCATTAATTTGTTAATTCTTCCAGCTTTCAATTAACCAGCGCTTACCAACATTAATAACCTAACTGCCACAGCAACACCACAGTACCCAATTTAGCCCCTATTCCGGGGTATAACCCTCAATTTATAAAAGCCCGGGTTTTATCCCATCCTTATCCATTACTAGGCCATGACAGTGTTTCGGCTTACCGTAGCTGTGGTAATTATCTCAAACTAAGTCACACGATTGTGTCATTAGTTTGGTCTGGCAAGCCTACAGGAAATGGACCATCCTAGAAATTGCATTATGTTGTTTGTGACAACGGTGACGAATGGCACTATTAGTCTGGTGTGGACATCGTGGGTTGTGCAGTGTCTGGTATATCTCTGTTGTATATTTGGTGTACATTTTCGTAACGTTGATGTTAATTTTCGTAAAGTGTAAATTATTGTTTGTTATTTTTTTTTCTTTAAGTTTCAGGTAATAATTGAAAAAACTAATAAAAAAATGCAAAGCATAATTAAGAATCATTATTTATCTTCTGCGTACATTTTTAATGGTGGGATTCATAGTATGTAAGCAATAATTAATAAAGTTTTAGTAGTCAAAATTACTGAAGTTTTATACTAATGAGTTTGATACAACAATTTTATCCATAAAATATATTTCTATAAAATTATTAGGTCATCAATTTATTCATCACTTCAATTTCGTATTCAAAGCAATTAGTTTCGCATGCAATATAATTGGATATTATATTGGTTCATTAATTTCATGTAATTTCGTCAAATTCTGCATAATTTATGTTTGGATAAATAAAAAATGGCGGGACAAAGGAGGGGTTAACTGCATGGAGATTTAGTAGTCAATTATAGGTACGTCCAAGGTCGTTGGTTCATCTGACTCGAAGGACCATGAATAATTCGAAACTAAGATGCTTTCACTGACTTCAGAATAAAACAAAATGATGTTGCTGTTTTTAATACCATACAATGTATGGTATTAAAAACAGCAACATCATACCTTTTGTTTAGAGTTTAGCTGGCCCTCTTTTTTATCACAATTAAAACATAATCTGGCACAAAATGGTTGTATTATTGGTATACCTCCAGCAAAAATCTTTCGGGGACTATGTTGTTCATCCCTTCTAGATATTTATAGATCATCATCATCAACCTATAATGTTCCCACTGCTGGGACACAGGCTTCCTCTTGGTGAAAGGGGAAGAGGGTCATAATCTACCACGCGGCCCAGTGCGGGTTGATAGATATCTCATTTCTTCGATTGTTTGGTTCTAGAAATAAAAAACTGGTACTCTTATCACAAAGTGCGAGTATCTTGCCATGTAAGCAGATAATGTAATTTGCTTTTTTTTTTAAACTTTGCCCCTCTCTTGGAATTTCTTCTATGTTGTGGGTACAGTTAAATTGTCCATATCAATTGCGTTGATATTAAATGCAGAATGCGCGGTTCATATAATATCAAAATGAGAACAAAAAGGGTGTTGAGTTTACAGCATTTCGAGGAAACTATAGAACTATTTGTTTTGTCCAGGTTTTCGAATTATACATTTAGAAACATAGTAAAGAGCCAGCAAAACAGTATATTTAAACACTATATTGTTTCATTTCAGTTCTGTAGTTGAAGTAGTTTCGTTTTAAAACAAAACTCAATAGCTAACAAAACCGGTTATTACTATTTCCTCTTTGTTTTGTTTGGAAACTATTTGTTGCTGATGTAATGAATTGAATTTTGCTCGTTATGTAAAGACAATCATCTGCGTAGGTTTTTCCCAACTTTGTTATAGTCGGCTTTCAGCTTTCAGTTGAATCGGATGCAGGTGAATATAAGTATTATACATGAAGGGACTGCGTATGTTATCTCCACAATCCAGTAACTGGGTAATACGATACCCCTGAGTAAGACTGATTTTCAGACTAACAGTAATGACTGTTAAGGAACTGATCTACAAATGTGTAACAACGTGTTATTAAAATGATCAATTATTACTCAGTGGTACAGATTTTTATTATCGTCCTTGGTTTACATCAGTTTTTCCTATTTGACAGTTATCGAATCACCCGAATTCAAATACACGATGCATCGACTTTTATATCTACAAAAACCTAAATATTACATTGAATCACTTAATAAACTGTATAATATTAATTAACAGCTAATTACAAAATTATAGATCACCAAATATTCATATTTCAATTAATCCTCACATAATTATTCGACGCACCGGAAGCTGACAAGCGGAAGGTAAGTATTTTATAATCAAATATTACTACTACACTAAAATTACTAGAACGTCCTTTTGAAAATAAAAACAAGAGTAAATAAAATAAAATGAGAATTATTAATAATGTAGTTTTTACACCGAGTTGGTGTAAGCAGCACCGGAAGTGTGTAACAAATGACTGCTATGACCAATAGCTAGCTACTGATCAAATCCTACTTACCTATATTATAAATGCGAAAGTTTGTGAGGATGATTGTATGTTTGTGTATGTAGGTATGTTTGTTACTCTTTCACGCAAAAACCACTGAACGGATTTGGCTAAAATTTGGTACACAGATAGTTTATAACCTGGATTATCACATAGAAAGAAAAGAAAGAAAGAAAGAAAATTATTTTATTTTTTTACAGAAATGCATGCAAATTACTTAAATTTCTTTTTAACTTAATCTAAACATAAAAAATAGACATAATAATATAACAAAGACAAAATTCGACAGCTGCATGCCATGACTGTGAAATAGGATAGTTTTTATCCCGATTTTGTGTTCCCGTGGGATAATTTTCGAGTTGTAGCGGGCGAAGCCGCTGGCAACAGCTAGTAATTAATACTTTCCTTAAATTTTTCTTGCCTTTTTTTACATAACTATCAAAGGTCAGCGCTCAAATAGGTGCTGGAAAAGAAAGTCCTTTTTTCTGAGAAGGTGAACTAAAGCACTATAATAATACATCACAAAAAACCCACACACCTTTATTTATGAGCTTCAAAGCGAATAATAGCTAGGTAGTAGATACACGCTTCACTTGACCTTTTTCCCGATCTTACACTACATGGGAAAGTTTTTTCACATAGGGATAAAATAGAAATGTAATGCTCCACAGGTCAAGTGTTTGATGTTATATGAGAAGTTTTATCAATATGTATGTTACATGAGAATTTTAGATAATACCAATAAGTAAATTTCAGCCATTACGGCCAACGGGGAGTACATTCGATTGCTTATACTCGTATTATTATACTCTATTAACCAACTTTTTCCGAAAAATTCCCGAGTACAAAGCAGTCATTTAAGAAAACTATTGATAACATAATAAGTGGTGCCTCATCTCAATGGTGCGATATAAAAATAAATTAGTTTCGTCTGCACCATTGATGGTGCTGGTCAATGGTGCAAACTGTACAATGGAGCAGTTTTAAGCAAAGATAGCAACAAATGTAACTAGCTTAGTTATCATAATACCTACTAATTACAAGATACTACAAAAAAATAACTATCGGGTTAAAGAAGTAAATAGAAAGCATTTGCTAGATCTGGTTACTACCGTCGTGCAATCTCATTGCGCAAAAATAATATTCAAGTAAGAATAAAATAGAAATGTTTTATTTACATTCCTTTATAAAAATAACATCACGATGCCTTCAGAAGTCTAGATCCTAAGGATCTTTTCAAAAGAGAAATACTGAGAAAAGCAGAAAAAAAAACGAAATTGAACAAAAACAACGTCGTCAAAGGAACATTACATTGCGCTGTTATCTCAAGGCGAAACATTTTTAAAGAAAATAATATCTTGACTTGAGGGATATCGAACTTTATAAGGCAACGTTTAATTTGCACCCTTTTAATTAAAAAGGCCTTGAATTTTGTTTAGGAACTGTAATAAGGTTTTTGTATCGCAAAAGAACTTAATTTAAAAAAAAAACGATCTCATTGTTAAAAATCATAAGTTGTACTTTTGAGGCTTTGGAAAAATTCCTAAGCTATCACAGGCTCAGTCTCGATAAGTTGCCCTTTGCAAAAACTTTCTAGACAAAACGTTGAATTACCTTTGACCCTTAAAACTTTTATGATAATTTTTATTATTCAATATTATAGACTAGCGGGACTTCCCGTCCCCGATTTTAATAAATCCTTTTAATTATTAATTAAATATGATATTACTACATTGAACTCAATGCACAAAAGGCTTTGTGCCTTTTGTACCAGGTGCCATCCGTCATTTAATTTTTGGCAGTCACGGTGAAACATTCATAGATCGATAGATCATAAATCAATACAAACATAAAATGTACGAGGCAAAACCTAAAACGTCAAGTTTCCGAGTCGTGAGCTGTCAAACATGTACAAATAGCTACTTGTACATGTTTATTAGCACTTTCACTGTCCATGCCATGATGAAATGCACTGATGAGTTAGCTCCGTACGTCCGTGCATGACATACAATACACTATTAACCACCAAGAATAGTGTTGTTCACGAGAAACTGGAAAAAAAAAAAAAAAAAAAAAACCAGATAATTCTTTCAACCTGCCAAGTACGTAATCTGGCGCCCTAGGCTGCCATATCTAATGTGAAAAAAACAATAAAAGTAAAACCTTGTTTTTAATATTTTAATCTTATCTTATTTCTTTGACCCCCCAAAGAAATAAAAAAAGGTTTTAACTACGCTAATAAACTTTTCTTGAGACATAATAAATCACCTCCACAGTCGATACAATATACTGCACTATAATAATAATAATAATATAATATTCCACGACTATCACACAACGCCATCTAGTCCCAAGCTAAGCAGAGCTTGTGTTATGGGTACTAGACAACTGATATACATACTTATATATTTATAAATACATACATATTATAGATAAATTACACCCAGACACAGAACAAATGATCGTGCTCATCACACAAACATTTGTCCTGGGTGGGAATCGAACCCACGACCTCCGGCATAGCGGTCAGGGTCACTAACCACTAGACCAACAGGCCAGGCACTAGCTGTTGCCAGCGGTTTCACCCGCTGCAACTCGAAAATTATCCCACGGGAACATAAAATCGGGATAAAAACTATCCTATGTGTTAATCCAGGTTATAAACTATCTGTATACCAAATTTTAGCCAAATCCGTTCAGTGGTTTTTGCGTGAAAGAGTAACAAACATCCATACATCCATATATCCATACATCCATACATCCATACATCCATACTTACAAACTTTCGCCTTTATAATATTAGTAGGATTAAGTGCCACACAATTAACTTTGTATCGTGGCACTACGTCACCTAAATCGTCAATGGCAACAAAATATGTATTTTTACAATCCTCACATTTGCCTGAAAACATTAATCCCTCGTCGTTATATAGAATCCGCCAAAATGTACACGAGATCAACGATTTGACCATGTTTGTTACCTATAAATCGATCGTGTTTCGACGTAACAACAACGTTAACACTATTGGTCAGCAGTCTGTTGAAGTTCATACGTCCATGCATTGTATATAACGCACTATTGGACGTGCAATAATTGTATTGTTATTAAATTTGTCTTAGGACAGTAAGTGTTAAAATATAATAGCTCGTAGCTAAATTTCTTTAAAACTCACAAAATAGGGTTGCTGTGAGGTTTCTGCTATTACTACCCATATTCTAGAATTACTGCGTCTGTAAACTTAATTAAACTTAATAGCGAATTTGTTAAAAAATATTTGTATACGTAGTGTATGAAAAGTATCCTTTGTGTTAATCATTGAGGTGATGACAGTTTTCAAACCTGGTTACTATTTTTTACGTGGCCGGTTAACAAACATCCATCCATACATCCATCCATCCTCACAATCACTCTAGTTTATATTAAGTTTATAGTTAAGATTGTTATACTTACGGAATTATAGAAGGTGGTCGAGGTAACGAGCCTCCTCGACTAACTGACGCGATTTGGTCCACATTATAATTTTGGGGCCAACCCGCGTTATCTTCTATTACCGATCTGAAACATAAATCATGAAGTTTATTGAATTTGTATCAACTTGCCCGAGATATGATTTAGTGGTAGAAAGGTTTTTCTCTATATGATAGTTACAAAATTTCTATGTTACTCTACCAAGGTTGAATGATTCAAATTATTATAGTTATGATCGCCTAGTTGTCAAAAGTCGATCATAATTCATTCAAATTTTACGGACAGACAAGAAGTCTACATGGGGAAAGTAGTGCCCGGTAAAACGTCCGTGGATTTCCTTTGCCATAATTCCTTGTAGTCGTGTCTAATACTTTAGGTTTGTGCCAGTTTTCGTTAATCAAGGACAGCGGAGTAAGAACCTTCTCCACTGAAATCACATCTCGGCGCATCCCCACGTCGGCTTCTAGGAAATATTCCCTGAGACTGCATACTTCACGGTTGTGCAGGTTCTTAGCATTTAAGAAGCCACGACCCCTGCACTTCCGCGGGATTTGCAGTCTCATCACGGACGACCGTGAGTGATGATTTCGATTTGCAGTCAGCAATGCAAGGATCCTATCCAGAGTAAAAAGTTCCGTCTAAGTCCATTTGATTTTGCGAAAAGAATATAGCCGTTGAATGACCCGACCGTTGAATGCGGATACCTTAATGCCACCTGATAAAAGACTGTTTGGCATTTATTCAGGTGGCCAAAGAAGCACTCTTTCAACGATAGCTTTATGTCAGCATTAATGATGCCTAATGCTTCCGACGTACCCAAATACTTGTAGGTCTCTTTTGAAGAGAGGGATTTATGATGTATAAAATTCGAGAGTTGAATTCCCTCTGAATAATCTCCTCTAGCTTCACAAGCAGTACATAATTATGTCTATACCAAATTCCATCCTGATGGCACCCCTAACAGGTTCTGTTTTCTTCAGCAGCTTCATCAGTTGCATGTTGGTGGACGCAAAGAGTTTCAGATCATCCATGAAAAGGAGGTGAGATATGACCTGGCCGACTCTCTTAAACCAATAGACCTACCACATATTAAAGCCAGAGAAGTTCTAGTGAGGGATCGTGGTGCCGTTAGAAGATTTGCATAGCTGTAAGCTTAAAATGTTTCTTTTAGGGGATATCTTCCGTGATTGACTATTTGTTAGAGTTTAAGATTGTGAAAGTGTTTGTGTAGCTCTATCTCAATCCCTCACTCAAAATCTTGCTTTAAAACGTCATGCTAGACCACCTGAACCCTCCAGCATTATGCTCAGAGGACTTAATGCCAGAGAAAACCATAAAGGACTCACAACTATCGCCTTTTTTGTCACGAGTCCGTCGATAATTTGTATTTGGAGTTAGAAAACTACCTTCAATGCAAGGAAAAAGTTACAAATATAAACGATCCTTTTGATTTACAACACACGTATGTGTTCTATGAAGGTCGCATTAACAAGTCAATTGATACAAGATTTCAGCCTTGAAGAGCGAACGTCCTAAGAGCTCCCACTTATGTAAATTGTGAAAAAAGACTGAAGAGCTGGAACGAAAAAAATTAAGCAAGAAGCCATTTTCTTAGTGCCTGCCTAGAATTACATTATAATATTGTTGAGGGTCGCATGCATTTATGGAATTTTTCAGAATTCCTGCTTTGGACTTGAGGAATTATTGATACTATTAGCTTTTGCCGCGGTTTTACTCGCCTTACAATTCATCCTAAAAGTGTGAAAGCTAAGCCAGCTTGAGTGTCTGTCAAGGTTATTTTTTTTTGGCAGATTCAGATAAGAAAAAATTAAAAATAAATACAATTAGACTGGTTGCCTGTAGTCTATGTTTTTTGTGGTATGTTTCTTTTTAATCATTCGAAAGCGTGTGTTATTAATGGGTACTGGCGTCCTCTGATTTATTTTTTAAATAGTAAACTCTATCGATACTACAATCTTCCAAATTCACATTCTACACAATTAAATTCTGGGGTTGAAGTTTTTCCGAAAGTTTTTAAACCTTAAACAAAATTTTATGTATTGTTCATGACTGGACCCTTTTTTGACCTTTTCAACTGGATTACAGGCTTTAGTTACATTAATTCTTGATAGACTCACTTAAAAATCCATTAACTATTTCAAGAAATCGCAGAGCTCTTTTATGTTCAACTTAATCCAAAAAAAGAAAATAATCTAAAACAGTCGCGTTGTAAATCTAAATAAAAGCTTGAAAAATACAGATAGAGGGTACTTAAACATAAATCATCCGTTACTTTTATCCTTTAACTTCTGAATTAAATATAAAACCTTTTCACGGAACACAAAGCTTTAAATCAGAAATATTCCACCCTTTCTTGAAAGATTTATTTCCAAACTAAAAAGGGTAGGATACATAGTTGGGTGCTAGTTACTGTATATACTCGTAAGAACCTACTCAGTTTGCGGCCATCAGCCCTTTTAAGATTTTGATTCTCAGTCTATAACAATTTTTGGGTTCATTAATATTAATGATATACCTGATTTATCGCTGGTAAGTACTGGCAATTATAATCCTAGCTGTAAATTACCCTTTTTTCCTTTGACCATATTGTTGGTGCTTGAAATGGAGGTAAGTGAAGATTAATCACTGGTATTCTAGCGAGCGACTTGAGTCCATTGCTCAACAGACTCGTACCTCTTTGACAGATGTGTGCTACCACCTACTAAGCCATCCTTCTGAAACTGATAGTTGCATTCTACTTTAATCAATTCTAAAGATATTCCGTCTAACCACAAAAAATGAAACACCCGTTGAACACTTGACTAAAAAAATTTACAACGTCAAAACGACATTTCTCCTTGATATAAGGGTCGTTTTGCAGTTACACTTTTTTGCACAAGTACAAGCGTTCAACGGGTCTTTATCTGTTTAATTTAATTATAACGAATTCCTTTTTTTAAATTATTCAGATTCATTTTAATGTTATTTCTTCTGAAGGTTAGAAAGGACTTTTCTGCACTCATTTTTTTATTTCAATCTGATTTATTATTTATCTACTTGAATTTCAGTTTGTATCCTATTAGCCGTTACATTTTTCATGTGACCCATCATTTTCCATACCTTTTTCCCTTTTCCCAATTTTAAAAGAAAACGTTATGAACAAAATATTTCGCTACGGTTAATGGTTATGTAAACTAAAACTTTCCCTGGTCGTAATTCGCGCAAAGCATTTATCAAAGCCTAAAAATAGAAGGATCGTTATTTAAGAGTTTTTGCTTGATAGTAAATTTTCTTGCTCGTTTGGAACCCATTAAAATTTATCGAATTATGTGGATAGGTACGCAATTTCAGCGCTTAATGAAAGATCTGGAATGTTCTCTTTGAAAGCGTCGAGGAGACGGTGAGGAGGTACAACGGGGGTCAGTGGTATTCAGTTCAAGTTAGGTATCAATTACTATTTGGTAATTAATGTTGTTGTTGTGTTGCAAGTATTCTTATTTTATTCAAGGTTAAAATCTATTGATAAACGGTTATCAGCCTCGTACCTCCGTGAACTTAAGTTGAAATTATTTCCCTATTATTTTCTTTTGTTTTTTTTTGTCTATCTATAGGTACAAGGCTCCTATTTGTTTTTACCCCAGGCAATACGTTCTAGGATATTAAGAACAGTGCATAGTCTTCAATACTTCGTTATAAGGGAAGAAACCCGACATTTACTGTAGATGTTTAACCTTATGAAGATCTGATAGCGCGATATAGGAATCCAGTTCAAGTCGTTGTTGTAGTACATAAAGGACCATCTATAAAGCTGACCGTGACCAGGAACATACAGGCTATTGAAAGAAAAGTCTGGATTTTTGGTGTCTAACAATCCCTTCGCTCCACCAAGGGAGGGGCGAGAAGACTCATTTGATGATTTTACTACCCCAAAGACAAGACGCTCTAGTAAGTACTCTTTGTGCTGTGCTACGAATGAAGTATATTGTAAGACAAGTAGAAGTTCTAGGATTAACAGTACTGACTGTGGCCACTCCATCCGGGTGAAGTCTTCATCCTCTGGCATCCAGGTGTAGCGTTTGGGGTCAGGTTGGCTGCACACAGACCGTGGCCGTCTGCGGAAGTATGAACATTCCAAATCGGCGTCGTATGCACAAAGTTCGGGCGGTGCCGGGGAGGGTTGGCCAAACCTGTTGGATACAGAAATATCTATAACTGAGCACTGAGGAAGAGCACCCACAGGTACTACTATTATATTACGGACAGCGCCAACAAAGTAGCAAAACAGATATCTTTAAATAACAATTGACTGTATCACATTTAAAACAGAGTTGAAATTTGAAAACGTGTGCTGCCCCTGCGTGTCCCTCTGCTGAAACACTAGGCTTGTTGTCATTCACCAAGCAAGTGAAACACTAACTTCTATTTTCGACTTTGTGCCAGTTGCGATTCGGTTCATTATCAATTTTGCTATCAGTGGGTGCTGACCGTTAGAAGGTCGTGATTGTCATGACTTACCTGGGATACCTCTGTATTGGTGCATAATCGGTGTTGAGATTCTCATCTGAGGGCACACGCCTCCTGACACACACGGATAGAAATGATGCTCTGCTGGAACAAAAATAGTCACTTTGAGACTAAGTTCTCAATGTATCATACAAAAGTCAACCCCATTCGTATTGCATTAATGTTGAATTTACATTTTTTATACAATAGGGTAATTGCCCTATTTGCATAATGTCCTTATTCGTTTAACACACTAAGTGACAGTCGCTTGTTGGGAGATGTACATAAAATTAACATGAACAAGGTTTATTTTGGGATGAAACGGCGCTGTACTTAGTTTGAGCAAAGTCTAGGCTCGCTTCAAAGCTTTAAGTGTTTAAGCTTTGTTTATTGTAGACGGGAGATGATATCGCAAATTTTGTCTTTAATGAGGAATTACGTGAGTCGTTTTTTCGATAGATTCAGCCGTTCGGTGAAAATTGACCATAGAAAAATCAAAAGGACCATTTAGTTAGGCGGCCTAAGGCGAAATCGACCGATAAACCGTCCCGTGTGAAATGTAACAAGGCATACAGTTTAGAACATTCAATTTGTTTGAATCAATCTCATGACAAATTATTTTGCTAACCAGATATTAATGTCATTACATTAAATCATGCTGTCGATGTGTCCGATTCGGGTGGGTTCGTTCCAATATATTTATTCAATAAATTATTCGTATCTGTTGTTGGTATAATTATATTCTTTAATATAAATAAACAAATATAAAAAAACGACCAAGTTTTATACAACAGAAATTTGCATTTTTTTAATCTATCAATAAATCATAGCTGCGATATCTAAACCAGTTTCATGCTAAAATATTCGTTTTTCAAGTTTAACCATCCAAAATATGAATAAAAAAAAGGTTTATTTCTGTTGCTTAATTGCAGAAAGGCTACGAAGTTACTTAAATAAAAAAACTTTTTCAAAAAAAAAATGTAACCGCCTTCAAAAACAACCACAAAAAAGTGTAAAATAATCTACAAAATAACTTTTCTTTCGGAAGTCGGTGGCTTTGTTTTTTTATATCAGTGTCTTTTTTGCCACCGACTTCCGAAAGAAAAGTTATTTTGTAGATTATTTTACACTTTTTTGTGGTTGTTTTTGAAGGCGGTTACATTTTTTTTTTAAAAAGTTTTTATTTTACTCTTTTTAGTTAAAACATTCAATCCGAGTTCTTGTCAAGAACATCATTCTCTTACATGTGCACTAAAATTTTTTAATCCTTCGCACCGGTAATTACATCGCTCATGTACACAATAAGATAATAAAATTCCATATCTCAAAAACTACTGAACCGATTTTGATGAAACTTGCAGTATTCCCTAAGTTTAATGATACCTAAAACAACAAAAAAAGAATTACTTAAATCGGACTGCTAGTTCCAGAGATATGCGAACACAAACTAAATCAATCGACGCCTACTCCTTACTGTTAAGGAGTTGTACCTTCCATCATCAGCTCATCCACCTGAGATGATGATTATCAGATGCAAATACTTGAACAGCTTTAGAAAATATATGAAAATGGTACTATTTGCCTATAAAATTTGAAGGTTGCCCTCGATTTCCCTGGGATCCCATCATCAGATCCTGACCTGATGATCATGGGACCAATTGGAAAGTATACCCTTTCAAACAAAAGAAAAATTTTCCAAATCGGTCCAGGCGTCTTCGAGAAATCGGGGAACAACATAAAAAAAAAAAAAAAAGATTCCGACGAATTGAGAACCTCCTCCTTTTTTTGAAGTCGGTTAAAAAACAATATTGTTTTAAATAAGCTTTCATTGTTTTCTTTGCAAAACCAGAGTGGTACTCTAACAAAATGAACTTTATTATTAAGAACTAGATTTTTTTTTATTACTAGGCATTCTTTCGCCCCTTCATCATAGTCCATTTTAGTAAAGGCACATCACAAACGACATAGGTATCTTCTTTGATACCCTGCCTAAAACCGATTTCAATACATTCAAAATGAAGTCAAGACATTTTTAGAACGGTACATTTTAAAAACGTTAGACTTTTCTCGGCGGTCTTCGGCAAGAGATAATAAATTTAAAAAAATAGAAATGATAAACAAAAAAATTATAACTCGTGGACATTAGGGCGTGCCCGCAAGTTAAACATTCCATCTGACTTATAACAGAAAGCAGCTTAACAAAATAGATATGCCAGAAAAAAAGTAAAGCCAGAAAAAATATAAAAGTGCCCGTTGACCTCCACTTGTGCCCAATACGATTATAAGGGTGCAGAATAATAAAATGCTCAATTTGTTACCTTTTGCCTCTTCTAAAAGGAGGTCATTTATCGTCCAAATCAAGTTAGTACGCCAATATTCAAGGCCCGTGTAATAAGTACCGTCTTTACTTTGTGTTAATGACCCAAAGGCATTACCTTTGTCAAACTGACAGACGAACCGAATGCGTGGCGTAGCGTTTTTGTTTGTAATGTATGGAATTGTTTGAAGCCTGTCACATAGAGTATCGGATCGCTTTCGCATTTATAAATGACATGATTCGGTTCGGTTCGCTATCGCCTCTCTGTTTGACAAAGGCCTAATTGATTGAAAATAAGAGAATTTAGGTAGATGTTTTTGTTTTATCTTTTGTAGATGTAATGTGATTGTTATCTGCCTATCTATTTCTCAACCATGCTCAGGCCGTCGCGTCGCTGAATATGAGTATTTTACATGAAACCACTGCTTTTCTAGCAACCCAATTACTAAGCAATACCCTTTTGGTAAGCCTGATTGTAAGAGTTTTCAGGCTATTACCAATAGCGACTGTCAAAGATCTGGCAATTGACAGTTAAGGTCAACGTGCTTTCAGAGGCACGTAATAGACCACAGACAGGCCACGACAAGCGAAGCCTATAATCAGAACGTTCGATTTTATTCCTCAAGTTCAAGCACGAGAGCACACTCTAGTTTGTAGTTAATGTGAAAGGGAAAATAAGAATGGATAAATGTTTCATTGATGATACTCGATCATTTCATTGTTACGGGTCACTGAAAATAAATCTGCTCGAAATGAACAAAAATCTGATTTTTGTGAAGTATGATAAGGTACTTATAAATAAAAGTCGATATTTTCGTTTTAGAAAATATAATTATGTTTAAGGCCTCACAGGGAAAAGTATTTTTCACCTCACCCGCTCGGAAAGATTCTATTTCTCATTCAAAATCTGAGCGCAAAACTCCATTTTGTGCTCTAGAGCACAAAGTGTTGTTTAAAATTCGAACACGTCTTGTATTCAATTGTTTTCTACTTTTCTACACTGGCAGGCGAGCCGCCCCCACTGCATTTCCTCGCTGTGTGAGGTGAAAAGTTGTGTGTTGCACTCGGCAGCAAAGTCTTTCTGCGTCTCGTACCTTTGAAAACTTCGCATCGCTCAGGATTCTATATTTGAACCGCTCGATTCTCTCGCGGTTCAATCTTAGAATCCTTCGCTCGCTCAGTTTTCAATTCAAGTACTCGCGCCAAAAATCAACTTTGCAGCCTTGCATAACAAATAACTATTTATTAACACAAACTTTTCCTCTGAGGAATAATATTTATATTAACTTGTAACAAAATGGGTCAAGTTTGCTCATATCTTATGCATGGCGGGTTTCCGGCTAAACAGCTCAGATGGGACTCAACGAAACAGGATGAAACATAGATTTTATTATGCAAAAGTTAAGTAAAGAATATTGTTTTGAGAAGGAAATAAATAACTTAGGGATTTTATATTTGTTTGTCAAATGTTAAAATACAAATACGTATTTATCTAACCCAAAAATGTTATATTTCTTAACCAGTACCCTTAGCACGAATTTTCACTCTTTTACTTTACAGCGTCTTTTCAGTATTAACAGCGTTTCTTGTATGAAAAAAATGGAACAGCGCCTCTCGTGTGCGAAGAAGGAACTAATTATTTCCTTTAAAATTGTCAATTTGAAATTGTCAAAGTTCTAGTTTACTTTACGTCTCAAACACTGAAAACTCGTGCTAAGGGTACAGACCATATCTGGGAGCAAGAGAAGTTGCGATTTAGAATGTGGTGCATTATTGGCCCACTACCTCTCACAGAGAGGAGGCCAGTGTCCCAAAAGTGGGAACAGTTGATGATGATGTGAGACACAATATTCTGTACCCTTTGTTTTTTTTTTTAGCGTGGTAAAATCATCAAATGAGTCCTCCAACCCCGGGCAGGGCGGGAGGGACTGTCAGACTTCTACTGACTAAAATCCACGGTGTCCTTCAATAGCCCTTTCTGTTCCAGGGTCACGGTAAGGAAATAATCAGGCTTTGGCCCTCGGAGAGGGGGGCCCCGTCATTATGCTGACGCTCTTTGAGGCGCGCGTGGTCGCGCGCGTCGCATGGTCCTTGGTCGGGCAGCGAGTTGCCCTTTACTCGCTGCCCGCATGCCCGCGCCTACGGTGGCCGGAGATCGTCTCGCGACGTCCGTCGCCGTGGGCGTGCACCACTGCGGGTGGGGCGGAGGGAGGACACTGTCCTCTCTCGCTCGCGGCCCGCCTCCTCCTTAGCGAGCATTACTGCTTCGCAGAAGGAGGCGACCGCTTCCCACTCCGTCCCGCCCCGCAGCATGGCCGCGACCAATGCTGGGCGCGAGAGGTCTCCGCCTATCGCAGCCGTGAGGACACGTCGGTGCCCTGCCCAAGCTGGGCAGTCTTGCACCGTATGCTCCACCGTGTCCTCCGGGCGATCTTGGCAGTGGTGACACCCAGGCGTTTCCTCCTTTCGCATCAGACACAGGTACCTCCCGAAACTTCCGTGTCCGGTAAGGACCTGCGTCAAGCGGTAGGTCAGGACGCCATGACTTCTCTCCAGCCACTCCTCAAAGAGGGGTCTTACCGCCGCAATTGCGGCGTGCCCGGCCTTCGGTCGCGACAGTCGTTCCTTCCATACTGCCCTGAGATCGCGCCGGAGCTTTTCCCGCCGCGCCTCGACTTCACGAGGCAGCGGGGTCACGCCCCGGCGCTGATATTCTGTACCCTTAGCACGAGTTTTCACTCTTTTACTTTACAGCGTCTTTCCAGTATTTACAGCGTTTCTTGTATGAAAAAATGGAACAGCGCCTCTGGTGCGCGAAGAAGGAACTAATTTTTTCCTTGAAAATTGTCAGTTTGAAATTGTCAAAGTTCCAGTTTACTTTACGTCTCAAATACTGAAAATTCGTGCTAAGGGTACCTACTGATATCGTTTCTGCATTTTGTTAACATAAATATAGTTTTTTTTAATCTATATATTTTTTTTAATCGAGATGATGATGTGAGACACAATATTCTGATATCGTTTCTGCTTTTTGTTAACATAAATATAGTTTTTTTTTAATCTATATTTTTTTTTAATCGAGGCTTATGCCAAATAAGCTTTTTTTTTTCTCTCCCAGGTCACAGATAAAACAACGAAAAGTCGTGTCCTAAAAAATCACTATTCATCGGATAGTTTCAACGTTTCCGCTTTCCACATTAAAATAAACGTACATCACTTCCGCCCCATATCGCTTTCACACGTATTTTACTATTAAAAAGGTAACATTTATACGTATGTTAAAATAACCTTTCCATAAATAAATTCAGTTTCATGTATAATGTTTACCCGTGTTGAGAAGGATTTTGTGATATTTTATTGCTATAATACCAATTGGGTAGAGGACACAGTTGGATGGTAGTGGAGTTTTTAAAAGCCACCTGGTTTCTGTTTTAATTTTGGTGGCCATCCATCTATACATAATTATTTAAAACTAGCTGTGCCTAGTGTGTGTGTGTACTTCGTTCACGTGGATGTCGGAACTCAACAATGTATTTTTTTTAAACAAAAGATTTTTTCTAAAATAAAAGTAGCCTAAGTTACTCCTTATTACATCAGCTACCTGCCAATAGAAATCCCATCAATTGGCCCAGCCATTTCAGAGATTAGCCACTACAAACAGACAAACAGCAAGACAGACAGACAAAAATTGTAAAAAATGTTATTTTGGCGTATGTACCGTATAATTATTCGTATGCATGTAGTAAAAAAACGTTTATTTCAATATTACAAACAGACACTCCAATTTTATTTATATGTATTTAGAGAAGAATATGTAAGTATAGATAAAGTCCCAAAAAACCTGTCTTCCTGTACGTAATTGATTTTTCATAAAAACTGAACGTATTTTTGTACGAGTTTAACTAACAGATAGTGCAATTCTTTTAAATTTAGTAAGGCTTAGGTAACGGTTTTATGTAAATTTACTGAAATCATGGACGAATTTGCGGCCAGAGTCATCATCATCAGCCTATAATGTTCCCACTGCTGGGACACAGGCCTCCTCTCTGTGAGAGGGAGTGGGCCATAATCCACCACGCGGGTCCAGTGCGGGTTGGCAGAGTGCTAGTATAGAATTGTGTCTTTCTCCTATTGCAGGCCCTGAACACTTTAGGAGTATGACGCTCCAGTGAGACTGTCTAAACAGGCTACGGCAGGCCTAGAACGCAAAGCCTTTATTATCGTGGTGAAATCATCAAAATAAGTCTTCCCACCCAGAGCGGGGCGGGAGAGACTAACAGACTTGTACTGACTAAAATTCACGGTGATTCTTTAACAGCCCTTTACGTTCCAGGGTCACGGTAGTCCCGCAGCCCCAGCAGGCTTTGGCCCTCTAAGGAGGCCCCGTCAGATTGCTGACAGCTCTTGGAGGCATGCGTGGAAGACGACGCGCCGTCGACCCGGGCATGGTCCATGATCGGACAGCGAGTCACCCATTACTCACAGCCAGTCAATATTAGCCTGACAGTACCTTCGCCTCGAAGTAGTAGGGTGGGATGACTAATTAATCTGATGATTTTTCACCCCAAAAAAATCTGTCCATATCCTGGCCAATGTGCCGATTGGCTTAATTTATAGGAGAAATGTATTGTGCTTGTTTTTGTTTTTCCTTTGCAAGTAGGTAGGGGTACTAAAACTGGAATTCGTTCTTTCATATCCATCTTAACATAAGACCATGCATTCATCCATAAATCCGTATGGCAACAATGTGTCGAAACCCTGCTCTCTATTATTTTTACGACATAAAGAGCTGTGCCGAGATCCGCATATGCATTGTTAACGATTGTATCTGTTCCGTGCATATTTCCCGTGAAATGGAATACCTTGATATTCTGTTTTCTTTGTGATAATATTTACGAGGATAAAAATTGTTTTGGTTGTAATGGAAATATATAGTTTTTTCTTCTGCGAATGGTAATTGTTAACTTTTTTTATTTATTTAGTTGTGTTATATCAAAAGGGGTTTTGAACGACAACGTGGATTTTAGTCAGTACAAGTCTGACAGTCCCGCCTGCCCGATGATGATTAATTTAATAAAATTGATGATTTTACAACGCAATAAAAGGACAAAAAACAATGTATTTCAAATGTTTTGTGTGCACAGACAGTTAAATGGATAATAATTATATTAGCCGCCCCGGTTACGAGCACAAAAAAACATGACAAATGGGAACTTTTCCATGGGTAACAGATTTGTTGGAATAATTTTGTCCGATACCTTTAACAATAGCCATATTTCAGTCATTTCACGCAACACATTAATATATTAGACACGAAAACCTCCCTCATGGATCATTCCGTCTATTAGTGAAAATTGTAACAAAATCTGTGTACGGTAGTTTTCGAGTTAATCGCGTTCACACAGATGGGCAGGCTTTTTTCATCCTGGTAAAATCATCAAATGTGTCCTTAGCCCAGGGTGGGGCGGGAGGGACCGTCAGACTCGTACTGACTAAAATCCACGGTGATCCTACAATAGCCCTTTACGTACCAGGGCCACGGTTACCTGGTGAGACAGTCCCGCGACCCCGGAGACAGGCAGGCTTTAGGAGGGTTATGTTTTAAAATGTGCAATGGGCTTCAACATTTGGGTATCCTACCTGTCTGACTGTACATAAGGGTGATACTATCAACTGAAAAACGTCATACTGTGGTGTCAATTCTTACCTATTGGCTCTGGAACATGGACTCTCGATATGGTACTGGGAGAGGCATCCGAGAAATCGATCCTTCTTGGACTTCTCCAGTTCCAGCAGATCCAGTTGTTTGTTGTTGATGCAGTACTGTTCCCGGAACTCCTAGAACAAAGACAAAAAAAAAATTAAATAAAAATGTGTGTATTAACATTAAAACTCACATACAGAAACTAGCAACTCAAATTGGCAATAAGGCAGTGGTCCGATTTGTTGATCAAATTACGATTATAAGTTGCATCGATAGAATTGTCCAATTCATCAAATTATTCGTCTTTTTCTTATTATTAAAAGTCCACAGTCTCGATACTAATATCCGTACTATCCGTAGGCTGTGTAAATATTTGCTCCGATACGAAATTGCACCCCGTTGAAAGCTGTAACTTAACTGAGCACCAAAATCGATTCTCAATCCACCTAAGTACTCGTAGTTCCCGTTCATTTGAATGAACGATCGAACTGTCCTGGACGGTCAAAGTTTGTACTGTTATTGTGTTATTTGAAGATGAAATAATTTGGTATGAGACAACTTCGAGTGATATAAAACCATTAATATGAGTATAAGCGATTAGATATTAATAAAAATCCCTCTTATGCTATTGTGTGTTTTATTTATTTTTATTTATTTTTTATTCTCACACAAATGTTTGTGTGATGAGCACGATCATTCGTTCTGTAAATAAAATAAATAAAATAAAAAGCCTTTATTTCTTGCACAGAAAATTAACAAAATAATTTAAAACTGTGAATAACATGCATTCTAATGAATTATTAAAAACTAACTAATCGATTGAATTCATACATTATCATTCATATAAATCATTTACATACATAATTACTATAATAATCGTAAAATTAATAAATCATAAACATTAAAATCAATAATTAGTAACAATTGAAAAATTAAAATATCCAACTGTAATTATAATAAATGCATGTAAAATCCAAATAGCAAGAACCCCTCTTAGTAGAAGGTGAAGGCCTCCTCCAGAGATGACCAGGCGTCTCTTTCTTCGGCTTTCTTCATCCAGCTAGGACCGGCGACTTGTACTATGTCGTCTGACCAGCGTGCCACCGGTCTTCCTCTTTTCCTGTGGCCTGATGGGCCTGTCCAGGACGTCACTTTTGTAGTCCACCGGTCGTCTTTGAGTCTTGCTATGTGTCCAGCCCATCGCCATTTTAATTTTTGTGAATAACTAAGAGCATCTATAAGATTAGTTTTACGTCTTATTATCGTGTGCGGTATCTTTTGAATTTTCCTTATTTTCATGATACTCCTTTCCATACTCCTTTGACACGATCTTATTTTATTTTTAACTCGTCGGGTAAATTTCCACGTCTGGCAAGCGTACGTTAACGACGGTAATAAGCAGGTGTCCATGACTCTTTTCTTTGTTGGTAAGGGCAAATCGCTTTTTAGTATTTCTTTGAGACTCCAAAATTTACTCCATGTGTTTTTTACTCTTCTTTCTACTTCCAACACGTTGTTCTGCTGGTCAAAAGAAATCTGTTTGCCCAGGTAAATATAGGTTTTGACATATGTTAAAGGTGTGTCCTTGACAAATATTGTGGTTTCGATATGATTTGTCATTAAATTTGTCTTGCTTAGGTTTATTTCCAGGCCAGCTTTTTTACTTTCTTCATAGAGTGAGTGTATCATTGACTGTAGCTCTGTTGGCTTTTCTGATAACAAGACTATGTCGTCAGCAAACCTCAGATGGTTTATAAACCTTCCCTCTATATTTAGTCCCAATCTGTTCCAGTTTAGTTTACTAATGATTGACTCTATTACTGCTATAAATATGGTGGGGGACAGGGGGTCTCCTTGTCTTACTCCTCTTTTTATGTGTATAGGTGGTCCCGTACTTTCTAGTTTAATTCTACTGGTGATGTTGGCGTAAAGGTGTTTCAGAACTTCGACATATTCCATCTGTACTTGCTGCGAGTTTAGGGCTTCCCATATAGATGAGTGAAATATGGTATCGAAAGCTTTTTGATAGTCTATGAAAACTATGTATAGCGGTCTTTGAAATTCTTGATATTTCTCAATCAGCATTTCCAATGAGTGAATATGATCCACAGTTGAGAAGCCTCTTCTAAAGCCTGCCTGCTCAATAGGTTGAGATTTTTCAATTGATTTTCGTATCCTTTTTTCAATTAGAAATGAAAATAATTTATAGATGGAGGGCAGCAGGCTTATTGGTCTGTAGTTACTTATGTTGTTGGGATTACCTTTTTTATAAAGCAAGATTATTTCCGAGTCAGACCATTGTCTGGGAGTACTTGCGGAGTTCAGTACCATGTTAAACAATCGTGTTAGTGGTGTTACTAAACATGTACTTCCTAGCTTTATGACTTCGTTTGTGATCTTGTCAGGACCGGGACTCTTCTCTAGCTTGAGGGTGTTTATTCCTCTGATCACTTCTATTTCGTTCATTGGGCTAAATGCTTCCTCTTCGGTTGGTATTCTTTTGCTGAGCGGATTACATACTTCGTTTTGTGAACTATACAAAGTCTTGTAGAAGTTTGTTGCTATTCGTAATATCTCTGTTCTATTATGTGTTATGTTTGTGGCCCCTTGAAGTCCCTCAATCCATGTCTTGTGTGATCTTAACTCTTTGTAGGCTCTCTTGACGCTTCCTGTTGTATTAAGGTGTTTTTCAATAGTTCGCATGCGGTGTCTTTTATAGTCGTTGTTAATATATTTACTTATAAGTTTATATAGGGCTTTAAGTTCGTTTTTCATCGATCTTGTCTTTGGCTTAGTTGTTTGTAGTATTTGTCTTCGGTGGATCAACTTTTGCGTGTGGGCGGACAGTATACTTTTCTTCTCTGTGTGTTTACAAGATGCCGCTTCATTTAGGCTACTGTTAATTGCGTTTAGTATTTTATCATAGTAATCTTGGACTGTGTCGGTGTCTTGCCAGTTGTACAATAGGTTTTCCGCGCATCTGTCTAGTGATGTTTTATATCTCATTACACTTTCTTCATTTTTGATTACAGCACTTGGGAATATTCCAAAATTTTTCCGACTTTTAGTTGCCGCTTGCAATATCAGTGTCGCTCTGACGAGTCTGTGGTCTGAAGGAAAGCTTGTATTTAAGACTTCAATGTTTTGGATACTTGTATGATTATTGGTTAAGATGTAGTCTATTTCATTATTCGTTTTGCCATCGGGAGATCTCCATGTCCATCTTTGATTGTTTTTCTTTTTGAAAAAAGTGTTCATAATAGCTAGGTTGTTTTCGAAAGCAAATTCCAGGAGTCTCTCGCCTCTTCTATTTCTACATCCATAACCATAGCTTCTTGTGATAAGGTTTTCTTCAGGCCGCGGTTGACCTATTCTTGCGTTGAAATCGCCCAGAACTATTATGTTTTTTCCTGACCGTTGTAAAGCTTTGTCAACAGTGTCGTAGAAAGCTTGCAAATCTTCATCACTTGCAGCCTCGGTAGGGGAATAGACTTGGATAATGCTTATTTCATAGTTGTTGATTTTTATTTTTAAAAGCGCTACTCTCTCTGAAAAGCCTATAAAACTTTCAATGTTCCCTTTTAGGCGCTTTTTAACTATGAATCCCACACCATATAGTCCCGGTGTTTCCCCTATGTAGCAGAGGATGAAATCATTGTGTTCTTCGATTGAATTTCCGAGTCTTCTGGTTTCAGAGAGACCTATGATGTCGTATTTTATGTTTTTCAGTGAATCGGTTAGTTCTAATAAACGGCTATAAGTTGACAAGGTTCTAACATTATATGTTGCTATATACACAGCATTGCTTTTTGTTACATCTGTGGAGTTGTTTGTGGTGTAGTTTCTGTTCTCTGGAGGGTTTCGGTCTACGACTCCCGCGGGGACCAGCCGTGTTGGGAGCGAAGAGGGGTGGTCGGCTAGTTGCTATTCCGTGTGTTGACTGGAGCATGCTTGGTTACTGTTTTCCACGGGGTATGTGAATGTAGGTTTTTTTATAATAAACTTATCCATTATATTTGTTTTGTTTATCTTCGTGGGTTGTTTTGTGTTTTGGGTAGAGTATCCTGTTGTCTCTGGTGATTCTGACATATTACGTTTTTTATTGATTGATGCTCTTGTATTTGGGCTTTTGTTGTCTAATATTACAATTTTGTCGTATTTCAATATCGCTTTTTTCCCTTGTTCCCTCTCCTTCTCAACTTCTACTTGAAGTGCTTTCCGTTTATTTAGTACGTCTAAGGGAAAGTCTTCTTTATAGTATGGCGTTGATTCTAGTTTCTTCTTGTTTTTCAAAATTTGTATTTTTAGCCCCATAGTGAGCAATGTCACTACAATAGGTCTTACTCTATCTCCTTTTTTACCCAGTCTTCTTGCGGATTCAATGCAATTAAATTCACAATTTATATTTAATAAGTTTTTTATAATTTCTAGTACAATCTTCTCTAGATCATGATAGTTTTTTTCGCGTTCCTCAACTCCGAAGAATAGTAGATTTTTCTTTCTAACTTGTCTTTCCAGATTACATAGTGCAGTGTTTTGTTTTTCTAATTTTTGTTCCAGTATTTGGTTTTTAGTTTCTAAAATTTTAAATTTTTCGTTGATGTTATTGTTGATAGTGTCTTTGATGTCTTCTTTCATACTTAACATATCTACTTTTTGTTGCCTCATTTCTTCTTGCATACTTAATAACATAATCTTAATTTCTTCCATAGTTCAAACACACAGCGCCCTCTCTTGGATGCCGCAGGAATTTAGATTCAATGACACTTGACACACTCGGAGCTTTGGAGTTTATCTGCTTTCTGCGGCTAGCTAATATTGAATGTGACTGCTAGATGGCGTTAGGTAGGCATTGATCGATGTTGTTGTAGGTGGTTGTAGCTAGGTGGCGTTGACAAGCGTAATGAGACTTGCAATATTATAATAAAATTTATTGTCGGTTTATAATAGTCTTAGAAGTTTTTATTCACTTCACCTTTAGTTATTTGGCCTATTTACGGATTATTTGTACACTTTCAGTCACAATCGCACAGAAAAAACACAGTAAGGTACACTTTGTCTTTGAAGTCCGTTTGTTCAACTGTCACTTTGTTGTTATTGTCTTTTCGCTGCTTATTTTATATTTTCACTTCACTTTTGGTATTGTTTATTGTTACTATTTGTGTATTCACTCCTTTAAATCGATTTGATGCTGTTTATATACGATTATTTTTAACTTTTCTATTTTAAAACAATATTTTTTACGGAGCCGATGTTTACTACGGAACGGCAGTCTACCCTCTCATTCGTTCTGTGTCTGGGTGTAATTTATCTATAATATGTATGTATTTAGAAATATGTAAGTACTTATGTTTATCAGTTGTCTAGTACCCATAACACAAGCTCTGCTTAGCTTGGGACTAGATGGCGCTGTGTGATAGTTGTGGAATATTATAATTTATATTATATTGTCAAACAGACAGGCGAAGCGAATGCGATCCGAAGCGTTTTTATTTGTAATGTATGAAATTGCTCGAAACCAGCAACATAGACTATCGGATCGATCCGATAGTCTATGTAACTGGCATTAAACAATGGGGATTGTCTTAATTTTTCAAACATTCGATTTTATTTTATTTTCTGCAAATTTAGAGCATTTTGAGAAACTAATTTGAATATTTTTATGATTGGCTCAATAGTTTTTTTATTTTTAATATTTTAATTTTTGAGGTAGCTGACGTCACCATTGACCAAAAAGTTGTGCCGTTGGTTGCCTCACCAGTGAATAATTTAAAAAACTGCCTGACAACACAACGTCACTTTCTCCTGATAGTAGACGTCAGTTAACATCCTTAGTCGGGGAGCCCAGGGAGGGAATTTTAATGTGACTCCAGCGCATCAGATTATCATAAAGGAGAAATCTTGCACCCTTTAATGTACCTGTACCAAGTATCAACCCTTCATATGGTCCCCACCATTGGTTGTGTGGGAGAACCCGCCAGATTAGTAAAAAAAAAATCGATCCACAGAAATACTTGAGCGAGTCAGATTACGAAAAGGTAGATTAATTACGTTCAAAAAATTGTATATGATTATGTACAGTCGAATTCCAAAATCCTTCTTCCATTTCTGAAAGCAATAGCCTGACGCTTCGCTGTGACTTACGACCTTTTATTATAAGTTGTTACTATACAAATCAAAGGAACTTACGGTATACTTCATAATTTCAACCTTCTTCTACAAGCAATGCTGGCGCAGTGGTTAAGGTGCTCGGGTATGTCCTTCACTGGCGAAGGATCGATCCTCACCTTTTTTCTAATTACTTTTATTTTATTTTAATAATTTCTAATAATTGCTTTATTCTTTTTTTTATTTTTCATGCATTTTTTTGTAGAAATTTGATAAATAAAATTGTTTTTTTTTTTAATAATTACTAATACTAGTCATTAGTGTTATGTGTCGACCGTTATCATCAATTAAGTATAATAAAGTTTTGTAGGTAGATCAGAGAAAACAAAACAAAAGTTACAAAAGTAAATTATATCGATTTGTGAGGTGGACATAACTATGTTAGTTCGTTTCGAGTCTCATAATAGAATGTTGTTGATTCCTGGTTATTTTGTGTGACGATTGTTTACATCTATTACGCTGTTTTAATGTTATTGTTTTGCTGTGAAATATTAACAGTGGGAATAATATAATCACTGAGGGTGAATAATATAGCCGTGCATAAATATGGATGAAACAATACAAATATATCAAATTAAACCGGACTATGTGTGAGTATTAACATTTAATTTTTAGTTATTTCACATGTTAATATATTATTTATTACATAAGATTCCGTACAATAGGTTTGTTTAAAAGATAGTAATACGTGTTATTTATAGTTTCTTCTTTTAGTAAAATAAATTATCAGTTGTATTCTGCATAAACGTAATAATAGTATTCCATGTTTTGTTCTAGTGAAATACTGTGAGTCCTGTGGATATGAGATACGAGGAACGACAAGCGCTATTGCTAAGCTTGTCGATAGCAAAGTCCAACACCGACGGTTGTCAGACATCATAATAAAATTATGGTGAATGAATACGAAGGAAATAGCTGCCCCAATGAGTAACTAATTCAACACGAAATGAATAACCGTTTAGTTTCACCGTGCACTCAAGACAAAAATTACACCAAATATCAGCCAAAACCGTTTGTTTTATAGAAATAAAAAAAACGTTTAAAAGCACGACCATATTTTTTATATCGCTTTTGTTGTATTCATTGTTAATAGATTGTAAGCGAAAACATCATTTTATTCACAGTTCTTATTACCTAATTTAGGGCTTAGATTTGAGGCTAAGTTTCAATCATTCTTTTCGTAATGAAAACGAAAATTAAACTGATGTCCTCAAAAGGGTATTTTTATGGAGAGAGGTTATTATTTTTGTGGTTCTATTTCAGTAATAGAACATAATATTTCCATATTATATTTTTTTTTGCTAAATCGCACTAAGTGGAACGCAAAAAGCCTGATTGCATAGAAAAAAAAAATCGCACCGCAGCCCCGGAACGCAAAGAGCAACTGGCCCTTTGCGTTCCAGGACCGCGGTGCCTTCACAATCATAGCTGTAGCAGTATTTTTTAAGTAGTGCTAATGTTATTTGCGTGGTTATAATTCAGTAAAAGAACATTGATAACTTTTTTTTGGTAATTCACATTTGGTGGAGCGGAATAAATTTATTTGCTAAAAACAACCTGTTTCTGCACCGTGGCCCTGGAACGCAAAGGGCAAATAGCGTTTTGCGTTCCAGGACCACAGTGCCATGGGACGATTGTTTGAAATAGTAACAAGGCACCGCGGCCTTGGAACGCATAGAGAAATTGGCCTGCTGAACTATTACTATTTCAAATGGCTTTAATAAATAGTCATATCTTTAATATTTCTTTTGTTAACTTAAAGACAAAATTACACATTAATTTTTTTATGGGATAACATACTAAAAAGGCCGCACTTTATAAAAAAACCCTTTAGTTTCTTAAATATAACTAAACGTAATTTAGTCGTTGGATAATATTGTTTTATCTTCATTCGATTTTTTTAATTTACTTATTTTATTACTGATAGCTGTTGGGCTAAGTGAAGTTATGATCAATGAGATCTGAGTCTTATAATGTGTTTAGCTATTTTTTTGTTCTTTTTTTTAAATCATGATATTTATATTAATCAATAACTTGTTAGTTTACAATTTATGAATGCTTATTATTTATTAAAAAAAGTCAAATATTAGTTTTATGTGTTTATGTTTTTTTTTGGTCTTTGTGGAAATAAAAAAAGGGTCATGCTGAATTAAAATGATAATTTTGTTTTATTTATTTATTTATGTAATTAACAAACTTATATTATATTTGTGATATCAGATTCATACGAATCTGACAATCCCTCAGTCAACAGTCTACTCATTTGATGAACTTCAACATGATATTTCAATAATATTTGTTCTTGCCTCAATATTGATATTCGCCGGCATTTTGAGAATACTTAAATATATCGCTATCTATATAATCACACGTCACTAACCAACAACCACAATCTAACGACAACTTGATTTCGATCAAGTTAAATATTCCTAAAACTTGGTCTACCTCACAGAAATTGTGAACCAACGATTATAATCATATTTCTGTCCCATTACAATATTTAACAATTGAGTAAAACTTACAAAAAGAATATCTCTATGGTAAAGAAGCACTACTTATCTCCTTAAAAATGTGGCTAAAATGTTTCTTTGTTTTAAGTTTGTTATTTTATATTTGTATTATGTTTTGTATATATTACATATATTTATAATGTTTGTATATATGTATGTATTTTGTCTGTAAATAGTACACCACAGACTACCTACAGTACTGTTTCTCCCTTTTCTTCAAATCCATCCAAAGGTTGTCTTGAAAAAATCGCTTTTAGCGATAAGACCGCCCATTGTGTCACCCTATGTATAAGATACTCTGTACCAATAATTTGTATGGTGTGCATAATAAAGTGTATTTCTATTCTATTCTATCTCTCCGAGAGGTTCGAACTCATGCCTTGCTGTTCACCGCATACGTCAAGTGGAACGCTTTACCGCTAGGCCAACTGAACACATAGTAGACGCGTTGAAATTATGAATCCTATACAATCAGTAGTTGATGATGAATGTGTCTCTTAAAAATAGAAGGTCGTAAGTCAAACTAAACGTCAAGCTATTGCCTTGTAAGCGTGCCTAGCCGCTTTTGAACGTCGACTGTACATTGAAGATGGCGGACATTAAATCACGACCGATACTTGCGAACTAACAGGTAGTTCACCTTTTCTCCGCGAGTCTACCGACTTCGCCCCATGGAAAACGTCAGATTATTAGTGAGTATGATTTTTACAGTGTTAGTTTCAATTAAAAAAAAAAATGGAACGCGTTCGAGTATTTCAAGATTACGTTTTTTTACCAATAGAAATATGAATTATTACTTTGTGCCACATCCAAACCGTCAGACATTTTAATACGACACTTTTTAAGGTCTACTTTACATACACTTTGAATATCTGACGCGCTTGATTAACTTTTTTTTTGGATTTTCAACCGCTTGCCACGGACAGCCCCCTCGAGTTAATCGTCCGATTAATATGTATTGGTTATCAGAAATAGAAAAGCGCGTTTACACTGTAAATAGCTGACGCGCTCGAGTACTTCTGTACAACTGTTTTTTTACAGTTTTAAAACTGTTTACACGCCCTTCCCCCCACTAAAATAGAAAACTTGTCAGAAACTTTTTTCTTTTTAGAACATATTCTTTCAAATCCAATAGGTCGCCATGATGCTCGAGTAACTGCAAATTAGAATCCTCGCCTCCCCTACTATAAAAATACAATAAATTTTTGAAATCGGTTTTTATTTTTGTTTTTTAAAACGGAAAGTCGTCGACGAGGTGACATAATTGTTCGTTTTTCTGAGCAATACTTTAGCATTAACTTAATGAATATACAAAGGTATATAAAGCTTTGATATCTTACTTACATCAAAATGATCTTCGCAACAGTAGGTACATTTTATAAACCTTGCAATATTACACGCCTACATCACGGCATCACTTTTCTCGCAAATCTTATAAAGAGATTATGAGGCATGTTGCAGAAATAATCATAAAATACATAAAAAATTAAACATTATTATTTGTTTACATTTTTGACATTTTTAATTTGTCACTTGACAGATTGTTGAAAATACTTGCCACTTACTTTTTATTGTCTGAGGCAACGATACAAAACGGTACAGCCAATAATAACGTCACTTGAAGGGCAAGGAAGGTCAAGCGTATTTTATCAAAAATATCAATCAAATATGAACATTTTTCATTTTTGATTGGTTACTAATGATTAGTAACGCTATTCCTAGAAATGGTTTTTCAATTACAACATATTGAAAAAAATGAACAATGCCCATTCCATACATTACAAACAAAAACGCCTCGCTCCGTGTTCGCCACGCCTGTCTGTTTGATAATGGCTTTATAGAGTTTTACTTCTATTTCGTTCACAAACATTAAAACTTACAAACAGCTTAACCCGGAACAACTACATGTAGACCATTCGAATGTTTATTCCGTGCGTGATTCAATTGGGGTATTCACAAGAATTAAAATTGAATATTTACGAACACCAAACATCTGTATGTTTGGTGTTCGTATATTCAATTTTAATTCTTACTTACAACCTTCTTACTTTGGAAAACACACTATCCTGTTAGCCCTAGTTATCATTTTTGTAGAACTGGAACTTGAATAATGGCTTATGAAACTGTAAAACTGTCGCATGTCGCATAACATCATTAGTTTGGGACTAGATGGCGTTGTGTGATAGTTGTGGAATATTATTAATATTTATTTAATTAAATCGACAATCATACGAAGCGGTGTCCAGTTAATTTTGAATTTAATTTAATTTTTCAATATTCCATCATTGCATGAGTGTTATAGAAATGTCGATCATGATACCATTCCTCCTTATTAGGTGTTAGAAACATGTGAAGGACTATTTTTGAAAACTTCTTGTCGGCGCTATTAACATCTCCGTGAATACGATACAGTTGATAGAATGGTGTTAAGCAGATAAATATAGTTAATTTCCATTTATTTCAACTCGACACACACCATCTCTCAAAATAAATATTCTTATTTTTTCATCGTTCGAACACAGAAGAAGAAGCGCATAATTTAAGAAAGTGACTTTTTACGCATTTTTAAAGCTTTTTTTTTAAGGTAAAATTCCATTACAAGCAGGACTCTAACCTGCGTCCGGAAAAAGTTAAATCTTTTTTCCATTTTCAAACGTCTTTCAGTGAAATTGTGCCATCTTTTGTAAAAGTATCAAAGTAGTTTGACACTTCTACAAATACATGGCGCAACGTTACCTAAAGACAAAATATTAAAATTTAATTGAGAATTTCATATTTAACAGTTACCACATAATTATAATAATAATCAAGGGCCTCATTTCTTTTAATTTGCGTAATGGGCCTCTGCAAGATGACTTCGGCTCCTGGCACGCCCTCCAAAAGTTCGGGATCCCATCATCCCGAGATCTTAAAATAAATAATAATAATAATATTCCAGACCTATCATACAACGCCATCTAGTCCCAAGCTAAGCAGAGCTTGTGTTATGGGTACTAGACAACTTATAAACATACATATATATTTCTAAACACATACATATTATAGATAATTTACACCCAGACACAGAACAAATGATCGTGCTCATCACACAAACATTTGTCCTGGGTGGGAACCAAACCCACGACCTCCGGCATAGCAGTCAGGGTCTCTAACCATTAGACCAACAGGCCTGTCAACATGTGACATGATTTGATATTGATTTATTTAAAGTCAAAAAGTAATTAAGACAATTCCAATAAACGAGCTTTAAGTGCTAACGCTTATTTAAGCAATATCTAAGACGATAAAGTCTGTAACAAAAGCACTCAATTCAACGACTTAGCGTTTTAAATGTTTCTAAACGAATTTCAAGAAAACAGTAAATTTATTCTAAGTTGTATTGGAAAGCAAATTAATTCATGGGCAAACGTTAATCAGAGGCCTTACCACGACCTCTTACCGCGATCCAGTTTAGGCTGTGGGAAAGAGACAGAGCTGTACGAGTCGTCTAGCGCCATCTCTTTCCCACAGCCTAAACTGGATCGCGTTAAGAGTTCATGGTAGGCCACCAGCTTTTAGTTTTAAATCAAGATGATTGTGTGGCAATCGATATGAAGGTTGTAACATAATACAATTTTGACAGTTAATTCACTTGTGTTTTTTTATTTGTTATCTCCTGCAAGTTTCTATTGATGTTACACGTTTTATTTGCTTCTGAGTATCGGAATTGGAACAAGAGCCTGTGACGGGGCAGTGATAATTATGTTTACTCTGCATTTCAGTTCGCAGGCAATCAAAAACAGGAGCCCAATCGCGCTATTTCTTTTTCAACGAAATCGCAACTGAACCGCTACCTTATCACAACTTTTTGACCGTTTCGTATCGCGCTAAAATGTTGACAGCAAGTTGAGACGCACCGCGATCGTAGCTGGAACGTAACCAACTGTCAAACGTAAAGTTGATGGGAAGCTACTTTTTTAGGATCGTTATTGCATCGTTGGAGTGTTTTGTCTTTGTTGTGAAGTGATTATGAGTGAAAATCTTGCAAAATAACAACATTACCATGTACGCCTACATAGATTTATTGGAGAATTCTCATAAATACGATGTAGAAACGTTCCAACTTTGGTTAGCGTTTGAAATTATAACGCAATACCAAAATCAAAACAGCTGAATCGAAACCTAACCACTGTCGCAATCGAACCATAACGTTATCGGATACGTTTGTAGACGTTTCAAATTAGCGCGATTGGCCTCCAGTACAGTATCCTTAACATACGTTTGCGTCGGATAACCCGAACCTGATCCGATGGTCGTTGTGCCAACACTTGACAGTTAGCTTAAGTACCTCAAGCACCTGAGAAAGAGAAAGCATTGGAACACGGTACATGGTCAGGTTGTTTCTATTTTCTGTAGGCCTTGTCTGAGCGCAGAACGAGCTGAAAAACTATATCTAGGTACAAAAAACCGGCCAAGTGCGTGTCGGGCCACGCACAGTGTAGGGTTCCGTAGTTGCCCATCAAAATACTTATGCGAATTAACTAAACTGATTCGCTGAATTTAATTTTAAAGAGAAGAATTTTCAAAATCGGTCCAGGAGTCTTTGAGAAATCGGGGAAAATACATAAAAAAAAAGATCACGACGAATTTAGAACCTCCCCCTTTTTTTGAAGTAAGTTAAAAATAGTTGACGATAAAAACCTACCTATCCCCAAAAAACATACCGTAAAAACATACCTATTACAGCTGTAAAAATAAAGTTGACAAACTTACATTTGCAGTTGAAGAGCATGTTCTCCGATACATTTTGTTTAGGAAAATATGTTATCGAAGTACATTTTATAAGTTGGTCGACTATTACTCGTAAAGTTGGAAAGCCTACTTAGTCATGATAATTTTCTTTTAAACTTCGTTATATATACTACTACTGTGAATTTTTTCACACCCCCAAACATAACCGTTTAGCTGGTAGAGGGGGGGGACACTCGAGTCGAGCAAAATTTAGCACTTTAAAGCTTAATATTTAACAAACGAATTTTTTTATCAAAAAATTGTTAATGGAAACTATCAATATTTTTTAAAGACTTATTTTATGATACCCCACACTAAGGGGTACGCGAGAAAAAAAAAAAACATCCCCTCTTTACGTGTACAGGAGGTACCCTAAAAAAAAATATTTTACGAGATTTTATTTTACCACTTTTTCGGCACAACAAATCTGTATATTTACACCAAATTACAGCTCTCTAGTACTGTGCGTCTCTGAGCTAAACTGCGGACAGACGGACGGACGGACGGACGGACGGACGGACGGACGGACATGGCGAAACTATAAGGGTTCCTTGTTGACTACGGAACTCTAAAAATCAGCAAAAAAATCATGTTCTTTTGTATGGGAGCCCCCCTTAATATTTATTGTATTCTGGTTTTTAGTATGTTTTGTTATAGCGGCAACAGAAGTACATCACCTGTGAAAATTTTAACTCTCTAGCTATCACGGTTCATGAGATACACACGCAAAAACTACTAAACGGATTCGACATTGACAGCACAGGGTTTTCAGTGTTGCAAACTTGGGTGTTAACTACTCTCAAGGGACCTAACAATATATAACAAAATCGTAGTTACATGCGCGTTTGCAATGTTTGATGTCGATATTGACCGGCCTAATCTCGGTTTCTTCAGATTTATTGTTTCTGTCACATTTTTTTTTGTTTTTTTTTGCGTGGTAATATCATCAAATGAGTACACTAACCCAGGGCAGGGCGGGAGGGGCTGTCAGACTCGTACTGACTAAAATCCACGATGTCGTTCAATAGCCCTTTACGTTCCGGGGTCACGGTAATTCGTTAGTCCCACGACCCCGGCAGGCTTTGGCTCTCTATAGAGGGGCCCCGTCATAATGGTGATATTATTCTTTGAGGCGCGCGTGGAACACAACGCGCCGTCGACCTTGCATGGTCCATTGTCGGACAGCGAGTCGCCCATTACGTTTCTGTCACTCATGGTGGAGATTTTAACTAACAACATTTTTGATTTTAACAACAACAAGGCTACCGATGGTGAGGGCTCTCAAGAGAAGAATCTCCTAACAATACGCGCCGTGTCTAGAAGCACTGCTTTTTGAATTTCCGAGGCACGAAGGAAACTTGCAATGACAGATCAACCTCGGTCACCCATCCACAGACCAACCTTGGCAAGCGCGGCTTAACCCGGAAGATCGGCCTGTGCGGCTGTAATTATTTAGCCACGAGCTCCTAATATTAATTTAATAAAAGAACTAACACCCAATGTTAATAAAATAGTGTAATAAATAGCTCACCTGCTTTGAGTACATGGTAGTCTTACTGGCTGGCCGTTCGTCGCTGGCCCTCTGCCACTTTCTCCCCGCGTTCTCATCCTCTGACTCGTAGCCTTTGGCCGAATGTGCTATGTCCGCCTGGAAAGAGACATGAAAAAGATATTTTTTGTGCACGTCATGAACATTTACTTTTTGATCGGAATGACAGTGGTAGGATATTTTGAAAAGGGTATGATTTAAGCTGTCACCAATTTAATTCATTTTGTGTTTCTTAAATAATAGGGTTTGCCCTCAAAATAGTAGATTTGTCACCAAAATGTAGTCACCAAACAATATAAAATCAATTCCACAATAAATTACCGAAAATCATGGAGATATGGGGTCAAGTACCAAATAAATGGTTTTGTATGTATTATAATAGGTTTGTCCTAATAGTATTTAAGCAAAGGTAGGTCGACGGAGCCCCGCTTCGCGGGGCTCCTATATCTGTAAGAAAGGTTTAAAGTAACCTAACACGAAGGGGATGGCGGGGTCTTTCAGACTCCGCCTTCCCCTTCGAACCTAACCTATCCGTTTCGGGGTGTCCCCAGTCCCGAGCTCGCTTCGCTCGCTCTTACATCCTTGGTCCATTTGTTGACTACCACCTTTTGGTGACAGATCTACCATTTTGAGCACCAAGCTATTATTTAGAAATAAAACTATTATTATAAGAACGTAAAAGTTTATATTCATGTAATGCACTACAATTTTATTGGTAATCCATCTCATATTTTACACATTATATTAACAATAATTTGGTAATTCATACCTGGGAACACTCTTTGTTTATCTTAGAACGAAAATATTTCGTGGCGATAGATCTATTTATTAGGTGATACAACTTGATGACAAATATAAATTTTGGTGACAAAAAATATAGTTCCCTTTTGAAAAGCCGTTGTTTCGTTTGTACGGCCAGAATAGTTCTTCATTTTGTCTAAAAAAAAGAGTCGCTTTTCGCGCTTGTAAGTGTCCCATAAACTTGAAGATTTCAGTTCCTTTTTATTTTCATTGAGTTCGCTCTTTGCCTCAACCCAGGCTTGGGCAAATCTAAGATATAAAGAGGTTATTTACAAGGAACTGGAACTCCTGCGCACCGACGGAACACAGAACAAATTTTAACTGTGCATATTTGAAATCAACTACAAAGATAAACAACCATCTTTGTGACTTCAAAGTCAATGCGTCTGCAGAAACGAAACACAAGTAGGTAAACCATTTCAAATTTATAATAGAGCATCTAAAGCAATACATTTTCCACTAGGACCAAGTTTCTCCACAACTTTTCAATCAAATCGTTGTACCGTTGAACAACAGACAGCAGAAACCAATCACAGGGCAAAGTTTTATCGGTCTTCCAAGTCTTCGTACAAACGAACTGAATTTCAACAAATTGCAGGCTCAATCCAGCACAACTTCAAGCATTTGCATCGGCGATACCATCTATTGGTTCAAGTTTAATTGCAACCAAGTTTCACTGGCAATGGAATGATCCGACACTTTCTTTTGAGTAGGATTTGGGAGATCTCTGTGTTTCTCATTAATGAAAAACTTTGTAATGAATGACTGTCTTGTTTGTAGCATGTAGTAGTACTTTTTTGTTTGTAACAAAAAAAAAATAGGAAAACTTAATTTTTTTAATAGGTATTCCTTTAAGAAGTCGGTTAAAAAACCGACTTCTTAAAGGAATACGTTCTCAATTCGATCTGTTTTTAATATGTAGGTAATCGTATTTTTTTTGCATTCTTTACACATACATTCGATTATGTCAGAACTTTCAAAAATAGTGTTAAATTTATTTGTTGTAATTTCATTTGTTATAATAATCTAGAGAATAGTATTGACATTGCCAATTAGCAATTTAAAACTGGCAACAAATATTTAACACTACTTACGAACATTTGTAATTTTTTTTTTTTTTTTTTTTTTTTAGGTGGTAAAATCATCAAATGAGTTCTCCCGCCCTGGGTGGGGCGGAAGGGACTGTCAGACTCTTACTGACTAAAATCCACCCGTGTTCCTTCCTATACCCTTTACGTTCCGGGGTCACGGTAACCTGGGTTAAGAAAAAACCCGCGACCCCAGCAGGCATTTGGCGCGAAACACGACGCGCCACCGACCCGGGCTTGGTCCTTGGTCGGACGGCGAGCTACCCATAACTCACCGTCCGCAAGCCCGCTCCACCGCTGTGCCCTCTGCTAATCAGAGGGACACGCGTTGGAGCGTCCACACGACAGGCTATTCGCATACGGGCAAAGAGACCCCTTAGGCACACAGTGCCTAAGGAAGAGTTTTTGCCCGCATCCCAGGGTGCACCGGCCCGAAAAACTGGTCTTCCCCCCGGACGTATCCGAGAGGGAACTCCAGTCCACGGGCGCACGTGGAGGTTTCCTGTCATAGCACCCCACGAACATTTGTAATACCAGAAAAATAGCAGCTGTTTGCCTGTTTTTAAAATGAATAAAAATATCTTAGGTGCTTTTAAGAACTTATGGAACAGTAGTGGTAGCCAAATTTAAATATTGTGGGTTATCGAATTTAGACGAGTAGGTACTATAGCGGGATACTTCAAAAAAACAACGATCCCCTATTTAAAAAACGTATAATTTTTAAATATTTTCAAAATGTAAAAAATATAAAAAATAACAGTTACGATGCGATTGTGCCAAGTTATCAAAAGTATCTAGTATTGAATTATAAAACAAATTGGTTGCACACAAGTAAAACTCAGTTAGTATGCGATTATGTCAGATTAACCAACGAAAGTCCGAAATAATTGTTACTTAATTTACTAAGGGAAAACCAAAATCTTGAAATTTAGAGGTAAAATAATCAAGCGAAACTTGCGGTAATTAACTAATTGGCCAATGCTAATTAACGCACCTCGGTAAGAATAGAAAGATAGTGAAAGATAGTGGTTTTAAATGCCTAAATCCTCACACATACCCTGAGTAGGGGTTGTATTGCTAAGCCTTACATAAAAATAACAATTTAAACATTAAAAGAAATAAATGAAACAGTAAAATGGAAATGCTCAGCTTGATCCTGTCAGGATGATGAGACGCGCTGCAGGTCTGCTGCGGAGCACCGTGCTGATAACCTCGGTCAACACAGAAACAGGTCTTCGAACATCTGGCACTGGATCACATTTGCCGGCTTAAGAGCCTGGCAAATTCAGGAACCGGAAAGGCTGTACGCGACCACACCGGGGCGCGGTGGAGCGTTGCTCCAGACTGCTAGCTTAAAAAGTTGTGGGTGATGCCGTACTCAGCGCTTCCTGCACAACGTAGATAAGAAAAACAGGCGGCATGAGACCAAAAATACGGACTGAACAGAAAACAAATTTGCAGAAAAATCTATTGAAAAAACTTACCGAACCACTAGAAAATTTTCAGATCACGCCATTCCGGCGAAACGAACAGCAATAGACAGCATAATTATTTAATTTTTCACATTCCACTGATTTAACCAATGATGAAAACGTTCAACATAAAGCCCAGATTTAAACCAAAAATAAAAATTCAGCGATTAAACGTCTCGGGCAACAATCCACATCCAACTGACACAAAGAAAAAAATCTTCACTTTTTTCCAAGAACAATCACAAATTCAAATTTACAAAGATTCAGAACTTAAAAAATTTTGACTAAGGCTTCCGAAAACAGGTTGCATAACAATTTCCATAAAAAAGGTGCTACTCAAAAATGTAGCGTTTTTTTAAAAACGCTGCAGTACCCCCTTTCCAAGAAAAAAAAAGACAAGACCGGCAATAAGCAATACGAGAAAAAATAACAACTAGCCCAGGAGGATAAAAGGGAAAAAACCAGAGGAAATTAACCTAGACTGGCCTAAAACACTATACCTAATAGTTGACCTAAACTAAACCTAAGATTGTCCGGTCAAGAAGATAACAAGGAAAAATTAAGTCTAAGTAAAACTAAGCTAACTTAACAGTAGTGCGAGTAGCAGCTACCTAATTATACAACTAACTTCAAACTACAACGACAAAGTCAACAAGGTGACCTGAAAGAGCCAAAAGAATAAAGATAAAACCTAAGGTAAAAATAACACCTAGTTGACAAACGCGATCGGTTGAAAATAATCTCACAGCTTCGGACAAAGAACACCATGGCCTAAAAATCGACACCAGACAAATCCATAATGAGTCTATAAAGGTGACTTCGGAAAAGAAAGGACAACAAACAAAAAAAATATCTCAAGTCAAAAATAAGGCTTGGACATAAGACAAAAGAACTACAGTTCGAACAAAGGAACGTGAGTCTTAGAGAATACAAAAATCAGCGTTCAAGTTCAAAGATACAACTTGAACGACCAAGTAGTACTCCGGTACAAACCAGGAACGGGAGACAAAGGGAGGTTTTGGAAAAAACCGGACTCAAGATATAACTTGAACCTAAAGTCAAATCAAGTAACATTCGAACTTAAGAAAAAGTTTCAAATCGAGGATAAAAAATTTCGATAATAGATTTTATCGACACGTGCACATCACTAAAGAATGCACCAGTATGGCTGAGTTCAAAGATTAAGAAAGTCACAAGTCTACCATTTCGGATAGGTTAAGCACAGTAATTAATTAACACAACGCCCTACCAAATTGTGAAACACGCCATCTATAAATCAATTGTTTAACTAGATGCATCGAAACAACCAAAGAAGTTTTAATACAAAATTTAGAATAACGCCATCTATGATAGAACTAGCTATGACGCGACTTGACAAAGTACTAGCATAAAGTTTAGAAAAACGCCATCTATGTACGTTTATTGGAACTAAATGCTAGCGACAACTCGACTAAAAAAGTTCCAACAAAAAAGTTAGACCACTGCCATCTATAATTAATTGTTGTTACTGAACCAATAGGCAATTTCTAAGGATCAAACTGAGCGCGATAGAATCGCTTGAGTCCCGTACAAAATATTTGAATAAAAAGATAGAGAAAAAAAGTTACTTTAGGATATCTTTAATATGATATGTACCAGAATGTACGGAATCACAGTCCTGTAGCAAATAAGTAGTCCTAGAAATAACTTGCAAAACACGACACTTAACAAAACGTGGAGCAAGCTTTCCAGAGAAAAAGTCTTCTCCAGATGACCTGGAGAAATTACGTCTCCATACAGTGTCACCAACATTTAGAGAAATAGCCGACCGATTGGAGTTATAAGCTCGGGAGTTACGGAGGAAAGCTGATGTGTATATAACTAGGAGGTACGAGAGAAACGAACGAGTGTCTGGTACAAGGGCTAGTTTAATACTGTTCGCACATACGTAGTCAACTGACCATATTAACAATTTAGGACGTGTGGGTAGGAGGTCGGCAGATATGCATCATTCCTCCACACTTAGTTTTGAAACCTGTTGACAAAACAACATCATATAAAATAACATAACAATCACAATTATAGGTACTTATCTATTTATAATATTTCGAATAATCTACCTTCTTTCTGGGACGCTCAGAACGTGCTCGTGACACAGGCGAGGTATCTGGTTCCTGTATGACGACCGAGGCTTGAGGAGCCTGACCTTCGGATACCTCACTACATGTCTGACGTGCATGCTCTCTGCTCACAGATTCAGTGACAGCACTTTGATCCCTGTCAGCTTCAACACTAGTTTCAGCCGCAGTATCAGTCGGTGCTGCACCATCGCCCTCCACCAGCTCCTCTGTAGCTGCACCAACTACTGTGCTAACTGTATTTGGCTCGCTGATATTATCTGGCATTGGCAATACTGGTGGGCTAAGAGGAACTCGTGAACACATTGGACTGTACACAGTGTGTGAGGCTGACGGTTCAGGTTCATTAGGATTGATATGAGAACATTTTCTGTTCCTATAATGTAGCAATTGGTCGACGTGCCGTAAGGTGAAACCATTTTGTTCTTCAATAAATATTTTAAACATTCTATTTCCTATGACCTTATTTACTACTCCTAATTTCCAAGACTCTTTCCTACCACTATACCACCGGACCCATACCCTGTCACCAACTTTAAAATCTCTCATCTTACATTCAGTTGTCCTTTGTGACGTTTCACGCGGTTTACATTCCTTAGGAAGTATTAAGTCAAGACGCGATCTTAATTCCCTCCCAAACATTAATTTTGCGGGCGAATGTCCGGTAGTACAGTGTATCGTGTTCCTGTACTCGAAAAGGTATCCTATTAATTTTTCTTGCAATAAAGTAACAGACAAGCTTTCACTTAAAATAATTTTTAACATTTTTTTACAAGTACGTACTGAATTTTCAGCTTGCCCGTTGCTACATGGGTGGTAAATTGGAGACGTCATGTAATTAATGCCATTATTGGAACAGAAGTTGTTAAAATCCTTAGAATTTATTTTAACATCATTATCCGATACTAGCGTGCTAGGTATACCGAACACGGAAAAAATTTGTTTCAATTTCTTTATTAATGATTGGGTAGTAACATCATTATGCATCCAGATACACTCCAACCATTTAGAGTATGCGTCAATCACCACTAGGTATGTTTGTTGCCCGATCGACAAGTAATCGATATGGATCCGTTCCCATGGTGCCGCTGGACTCGGCCACGGCGCGGGCGTAGCTCGTGGTGGCGCGTGCCGCACGCTTGTGCATTTATCGCATGCGCCGATCCATCGCTCGATATCTTCGTCTATACCGGGCCACCACATCCTACCGCGAGCATTGCATTTCATTTTTACTATACCTAAATGAGTATTATGAAGTTCACGCAGCATTCTTTCGCGTAATGCCATAGGAATGACCACCTTATGTCCACGCATTAAAATACCCTTTTCATATTGTAAGTCTGTTCTACAAAAAAAATATGGTCGAATTGATGCACAAATAATCTTTCGGGGCCAACCGACATTGGTATATTTAATGACAGTTTGTATAGTTTTATCATTTTCAGTGGCATTCTTAATATCCGTAAACAACACGGCCGGCGCGGTCGCATCTAGAAAATTTAATGAGCAGTATGCGTCATAGCCCTTATCTGTTTCGCACACAACATCAGGTATAGGCGCACGGGAGAAATAATCGGCGACTAAGTTATTCTCACTCGATATGTACTGAACTGTATAATTATAAGCGGATAATATTATTGCATACCTTTGTAATCGTAATGCTGTAGTTACCGAAATGCCTGTTTTATTATTAAATATTGATACCAACGGGCGGTGATCGGTTTTAAGAATAAATGGCTCACTCCTACCGTACAGGTACTGATGGAAGTGTTTTACCCCAAAAATGATAGCCGTTGCCTCCTTCTGTATTTGGCTGTAATTACGTTCACTTGTCGCGAGTGACCGTGAAGCGAATGCCAGTGGTCGTTCATGGCCATCGCTATCCCGCTGGGATAATACTGCACCAAGTCCGCGCGGCCCCGCGTCAACCGCCAGAACCAGCTGCGCGCTCGGCTCGAAATGCGCTAGCACGCGCTCTGATGCAAGCTCGGCACAGACGCGACGCACCGCGCGGCGCTGGCGCGGTCCCCACTCCCACCTAGCGCTGGCGCGCAGTAGCTCGTGGAGCGGGCTCATAATACTCGACGCGTTTGGAATGAAATTCCTGTAGTAATTAACTACTCCGAGAAACCTTTTGACTTCTGTAATGTTGGTCGGTTCCGGTGCGTTCAAAATGGCTTTAACTTTGTCGCGGCTAGTACGTAAACCATTTCTATCGATAACGTAACCTAAATAAGTTACGTTTTCCTTAAAGAACTCGCATTTATCTTTTTGTAGGCGCAACCCGGCTTCGTCTAACCTACTTAAAACCTGAGCTAGTCTCGCTAAATGAAGCCTTTTCGTTGGCGCAGTCAAACAAATGTCGTCCAACCAGATGCTCACTCCTTCGATACCCGACAACAACACCTCCATTGCTTTTTGAAATACGGCAGGAGCATTGGCAAGACCATAGACTAAGCGTGTGTATTTAAATAAACCCTTGGATGTATTTATAGTGGTAAGCTCCTGGGAATCTTCCGAGAGAGAAAATTGATTATACGCGTTTTTTAGGTCTATTTTTGAATAATGTTCGCCCCCACCAAGTTTCGCGAACACTTCCTCAATTCTAGGTAGTGGGTACTTATCGATTATGAGATCCTTGTTAAGGGTGACTGAAAAATCTCCTGCGATCTTAACTGTGCCATTATCTTTCAAAACTGGGACTATAGGAGTTGCATATTGAGAATTACTTACTGGCACTAATATACCCAAACCGACTAACCTATTCAATTCTGATTCCACTTTTTCTTTCAACGCAAACGGTATGGGACGAGCCTTAAAAAATTTAGGCACTGAATTTTCCTTCAGTTGCAAATGGACTTTAAACTTATTAAAATAGCCTAGTTCGTCACGCCATAAATTAGGGTACTGTTCCAATAATGCATTGACTTCATCGTCTTGGCTTATTTTATAAATGTTAGTTAAAACTAAACCAAAAGCGGACATAAAATCACGACCAAGTAGGGGCGGGCCATTTGAGTCTACTACAAAAAATTTAACTTCTTTCTTAAGATTATTATATTTAACTGTTACTTCAAAGTACCCTAATGGTGAAATTTTATGCCCATTATAGAGACACATTTTGATCTTACAGTCATTTAATTTGTAATTTGAGAACATCTCCAAATATAGTCTTTTAGACATAACAGAAGCGCCAGAACCGGAATCTAACTCCATAGTCACAATTTTATTACCGACGGTAATTTCTAAACATAACGGTCTATCCGTCACATACCTTATATTAAAATTATGACACTCCTCACAGCTTGCTTCCGTGTCTGTATCACTATTATTGTCCATTTTATTCACTCGCACACGCCCGGATTTTTGCTTTTTGTCACACACTTTCTTTAGATGACCTTGTACACCACATTTTTGACATTTATAGTTTTTGTAACGGCACTTGTCCTTATTATGGTTTTTTAAACCACACACCGAACAACGGAAATCTTCGTAAGAAGGCTCACGATCGCGACTCGACGTGGACGCTCGCGCCTCTCGCGCGCTCGCCCGAGCTCCGCCATCGCTCCCGGCTCGCTTACCGCTCCCATCGCTCGGCCGCTGCTTGTAACCTTTGCACGATATCTTGTTCACTGCCTCCTCTTTTATGAAGGCTGTGTCAGATATCTCCTTCCTTGCTTCCCTAGAGCATTCAGCTCGTTCTGCTATCTCCACTGCTCTCGACAAACTCAACGCTGAGGCATCCTGCTCAAACAATTTGTCGCGCTCGGGCCCAGATCCCAGGCCAAGAACGAAACGATCAGTAAGGTTCGTGTCTAAAGCTGCTCCGAACTCACAGTAGCTCGCCAAACCTCGCAATCGCGCCGCCCAATCGCCAATCGATTCGCCTGTGTTCCTTTTCGCCCCGTAAAACTTGGCTTTGTCCGCAAAAGAACATTGCTTTCGTTTAAAGTGAGTATCGAGCAACTCCACTAGCTTCTTGAAGTCCAGCACCTCCAAATCTTGCGGGTATGCCAGATTACGCACCAACCGGTACGAGTCATCTGACAAATGCGTGATCAAAATGGCACTTTTATTATCTTCCTTTACATCGTTGATCTTCAAAAATTGCGTCAACCGACCTTTAAAAATTAACCACTCGCATGATTTATAATCAAACGTGGTTAAATTCCCCAAAAAAGTCTTCGCCATTTTCTTTTTCAACACGCGAGGGTAAGACCGATCTCGTCGCCAATGATGTGTATATAACTAGGAGGTACGAGAGAAACGAACGAGTGTCTGGTACAAGGGCTAGTTTAATACTGTTCGCACATACGTAGTCAACTGACCATATTAACAATTTAGGACGTGTGGGTAGGAGGTCGGCAGATATGCATCAGTCTCCATACAGTGTCACCAACATTTAGAGAAATAGCCGACCGATTGGAGTTATAAGCTCGGGAGTTACGGAGGAAAGCCATAGAAAGATTATCAGCCACCTTCGCATATACCTCACGAAGAGAAGACAAATTCGAGGCGTGACAAGTCCGACTGTCCGCTAAACTAGAGCTTTGAGTCTGACTATTCGCACGGCTAGAATCCATAAGTACTTCCCTACCAAACATGAGAAAGTTAGGCGTGAAGCCAGTGGCTAGATTGACACATGAGTTAAGATAGAGCTTTACTTTAAGCAACATCTTAGCCCAACATCTTTGATTTTCACCAACTAAAATCCCTAAGCATGTTACTACACTTTGGTTATAGCGCTCAACAGTATTCGCTTGGGGTGTATAATAAGGTGTAAATGTAGGGGATTCAATATGGAACGATCTGAGGAAATTTAGAAACTGACTACTGCGAAAAACAGTGGCGTTATCGCATAAAATAGAACGAGGTACACCGAAGTTAAAGAAAATTTCGGACTCTAAAGCTTTTATAATAGAAAAAGCGTCTACTCTCTTAAGAGGAACAAGCCATACGTACTTCGAAAAAACATCGACCATTGAGATGATGTACCTATATCCGTAATAAGCGAGGGGCAACGGTCCAATCACATCAATCGAAATCATCTGCATGGGCATGGTCACTTGTTTAGGGTAGCAAATCAGTCCGCGAGGTTGCGTGTTCGCGATCTTATACGCTTTACAAACCTCACATTGTCTTAAAGTGCTAACGATGTCACGGTACATGTTAGGCCAATAAAAAGTTTCCTTAAGTTTTAGGTACGACTTGGATACACCTGGATGTATTGAAGGAAAACTATTATGTACTTCCCAAATCGCAGAAGTAACCTTTTCAGCTGGCAAAACAACACGCCATGGGTCGGAAGACAAGGGACTGGTGACAGGCATACGTCTTAGTAAGACACCGTTATGTATCGCGTAAGCTGGAAACATTTGTGGTGTATCACGGGCACCTAAAAATACCTTTTTGTACCAACGGTCGTTAGTATGTTCTGGACCCTGATCAAACGACACAGGACTAGCATATAATCTGGAAAGGGCATCTGGTACTATATGTTGTGTACCCTTGCGGTGTATGATATCGAACGTATATTGGGAGATCATAGTAGCCCAACGAGCTAAACGACCTGAGGGGTTGTTCAAAGTGAGAAGCCATTTAAGGGCCATATGGTCAGTTATAACAGAGAACTTGAACCCATCCAAATAGCACCGAAAATGTTTAATAGAATCTAAAACTGACAAAAGTTCGCGCTCTGTAGTGCTATAATTACGTTCAGCTTTGGAAAATAGGCGCGAATAATAAGCGATTGGATGCTCTACATCATCAATCTTTTGTGTTAAAACTGAACCAAGACCAACAGCAGACGCATCACACTGCAAGATGAACGGTTTCGAGAAATCTGGACATGCCATAACAGGGGTATCGATCAGAGCTTCTTTTAATTTTACAAAAGCCCGTTCAGCCGCGTCGTCCCAACTTATTGGATCACGACCTTTTCTCTTACCAATTAACGCAGTGAGCGGAGCTATTATGGTAGAAAAACCATTCACAAAACGCCTGTAATAGGAACATATACCAATGAAACCACGTAAAGACTTAGCAGTAGTAGGAGTAGGATAATCCCTAATAGCTTCGAGTTTACTGGGATCGGTTTGAAGACCCTTCTCATTTACAATATACCCTAAGTATTTTAATTCGCTCTTACAGAACACGCACTTTTTTAGATTAATGGATAAACCAGCCTTCTTAAGACGAGCTAGAACTTTCCTGAGAAGCGCCAGGTGACTATTAAAGTCCTTGGAAACTAGAATTAAATCGTCGACGTACCCGAAAACGCAGTCGTCGCTGGTAGAAGTAAATTCATAATTGACAATCATGTCAGTAAGACGTTGCATCTCAGAAGCAGCATTTGTAAGGCCAAATGGCATTCTAACAAATTCGAAAAGACCTCGTTGTGGAACAATAAAAGCGGTTTTCTCATAACTCTCTTTATCTGCGAGCGGGATCTGCCAAAACGCACTCCTAAAATCAAGAGAGCTTATGTATCTAGCGCCTCGAAGGTTATCAAGAATATCATGAATGCGCGGGAGTGGGTACGAATCTCTAATGGTCACACTATTAAGCTTCCTACTGTCAACACAAAAACGCACCGAACCATCACTTTTTGTAACCATAACCACTGGACTAGCCCATGGGGAACGAGAGGGACGAATAACACCCAAGTCTAGCATTTTATCGATCTCCTCGTTGAGAATTTCTAATTTAACTGGAGATAAAGGATAATAACTTTGGCGGATAGGAGGTCCCGTTGTATTGATTTTATGGGACAGCCAAGATGTTTTTCCCAGGCCTATTTTTTCAGAAGAGATGTCTTCAAACTCATTAATGACTTGCTGAAGGTTCATCTCTTGTTCCAGTGATAATACGTTGCGTGGATGTACGTATCGAACCTCGCTAACAGAGGAAATTTGTGGAGGTGAGTGCTGAACAGACGGGAGGTACATATTACCTCTAATATTTTTATCAAAAGCTTGACTAAAGACAGACGTTAAACCAAACTTATTCCAAAATTCGATACCTAATATCACGGAAGACGACATAGAACTTGCCACTAAAAACTCATGGATAAAAGTTGTACCGTTAAACTTAACTGGGAGATAAACAGTACCCAGAATATCGATAGGCGAATTATTAGCCGAAATTGCACGAGGACAAGCATCACTCGCGTTCAAAGAAAGACCAAATTTCTGTATTAAACTATGACTAATAAGCGACATCTGTGCTCCAGAGTCAAGTAAAGCCTTAACAACCTGGTTACACAATAAAATTTCAATAAACGGTCGATTATCAGTCAAATCAGTAGATATCACCGGCGACACTGTACGGTAAAAAGCGTGCCGTCGGTGGCTTATGCATTTTTTGGATTGCACTTAGGACAATCCCGTGTTATAAAACCTGGAGTGCGACACTTAAAACATAACATGCCGGTAACCTCCGGGCAAGAACGGTAAGAGTGTCCGGGTTTGTTACACTTAAGACAGTGTGGTTGAGACAGACTGCAGCTGCAGGTTGGACAACTCTGAACCTTACTTTCACTTTGGTGGGGTTTGTTCAGGCGGGGTTTTGGAGACTGGGAAGCGTGTCCAGAAATAGTTGTCGGGTAAACAGAACTATCCAGACTAGAGACTGCCTTTGGAGTTTTAATAAAAGATTCAAAATGTGAAGCGGCCTCAATCAGACTATTTAAATCAGGAAACTTCTGTATAGACAAACAGGGGGTGTATTTAGGTAACATATTGTGTGTAATAATATCAACCAACTCTGGTTCCTCAATGGGTTTGACGAGTTTGGCATTAAGGTACGTCACACGAATAACAAATTCCTTCACAGACTGCTCAGGTCTCTGCCTAAGATTACGGACCTCTTGTCCAGTCCTGAATTCAAAATCGGCTGACCCGAATGTTTTAAGGAAAGCCTGTCTGATCTCTACAAACGTCAGACCGGGTCGACGAATGGACCTATAGTATTGTAAAGCGATACCAGACAAAACCTCGTGAAAACGCCTAACGAGATAACTATCCGTTAGATTGTCAGCCTCCCTGCATTCTTCCAAACTAGAAAAAAAATCGCGTACACAAGTGTTGCCATCAAAAGAAATTTTCCATTTTGACAGTGAGAACTGCTTGACGTACGGTGGACAATCATCGGATTTGATTGGTGAAGGCAGCATAGACTGGTTGGAACCACGAGAGACTCTAGGTGGAATAGGAGGTGGCGGTCGAGAGATGATAGGACTATCACGATGCGGTGTCTCGCCAATGGAATTTCCTTCTTCCGACATGATGTAAATAAAACTAATACAACCCTAGGCAAACACGAGCATAAAACTAGAGTAAGTACGACGGTTGTGAATTAAAAGTCGATTTGATCCTAAGCAAAAAATAGGCACCCCAAGTACAGCTGGACCTAAACACAAAAAAAACTAGACACACAGCGACCAGCCGTGACCGGAATTGCCAAGCTAGGAAACAACAGACACAACTAAGAACAGACAACAACCGTGCATACAGAGCTTACCTTTGCAACACGACGCCTATAAGTTCATACAACACATTCATACACTACGGGTTCTAACAACCGCTAGCTACAGGAAAAACAAATTAAACACAGGGGAAAATAATCAGGTAAATTATGTATTTGATGGGTGAGAAATAAAAGAGGGTTGTGTGTTTTATAGTTCACAAAACTATTTTATATAAATGATGAATAATTACAACTCACACAAGCAAACAAAGAACAATACCCTGCCAGTTCTTCGTGATCGTATCTGTAGTTCAGGGCTCGTGATGTATCACCATGGGAACAGTCCAGGCTCTAGGAATCTCTTAAACTGGACACTTGGGTAATCACGTTAAAGTCCTGAAACAAACAATAGGAATAAACAGAGAACGAATTAGCTCACACAGTGGAGGAAATTATTAGCTCACTTGGAGTGAGCTACCACCCTCGAAATTGCAAAAAAAAAAAAAAAATATGTGATGTGGAGTTAAATAACAAGTAGTATGGACAAGAAAAATACTTACTTTATTAGTTCGGGCGCCATATATAGCGGGATACTTCAAAAAAACAACGATGTAAAAAATATAAAAAATAACAGTTACGATGCGATTATGCCAAGTTATCAAAAGTATCTAGTATTGAATTATAAAACAAATTGGTTGCACACAAGTAAAACTCAGTTAGTATGCGATTATGTCAGATTAACCAACGAAAGTACGAAATAATTGTTACTTAATTTACTAAGGGAAAACCAAAATCTTGAAATTTAGAGGTAAAATAATCAAGCGAAACTTGCGGTAATTAACTAATTGGCCAATGCTAATTAACGCACCTCGGTAAGAATAGAAAGATAGTGAAAGATAGTGGTTTTAAATGCCTAAATCCTCACACATACCCTGAGTAGGGGTTGTATTGCTAAGCCTTACATAAAAATAACAATTTAAACATTAAAAGAAATAAATGAAACAGTAAAATGGAAATGCTCAGCTTGATCCTGTCAGGATGATGAGACGCGCTGCAGGTCTGCTGCGGAGCACCGTGCTGATAACCTCGGTCAACACAGAAACAGGTCTTCGAACATCTGGCACTGGATCACATTTGCCGGCTTAAGAGCCTGGCAAATTCAGGAACCGGAAAGGCTGTACGCGACCACACCGGGGCGCGGTGGAGCGTTGCTCCAGACTGCTAGCTTAAAAAGTTGTGGGTGATGCCGTACTCAGCGCTTCCTGCACAACGTAGATAAGAAAAACAGGCGGCATGAGACCAAAAATACGGACTGAACAGAAAACAAATTTGCAGAAAAATCTATTGAAAAAACTTACCGAACCACTAGAAAATTTTCAGATCACGCCATTCCGGCGAAACGAACAGCAATAGACAGCATAATTATTTAATTTTTCACATTCCACTGATTTAACCAATGATGAAAACGTTCAACATAAAGCCCAGATTTAAACCAAAAATAAAAATTCAGCGATTAAACGTCTCGGGCAACAATCCACATCCAACTGACACAAAGAAAAAAATCTTCACTTTTTTCCAAGAACAATCACAAATTCAAATTTACAAAGATTCAGAACTTAAAAAATTTTGACTAAGGCTTCCGAAAACAGGTTGCATAACAATTTCCATAAAAAAGGTGCTACTCAAAAATGTAGCGTTTTTTTAAAAACGCTGCAGTACGTTAGTTTCACCAAAACCTTTTCATTATTTTAAATTAAACTTATATTTAGGGATTCGTTTGAGGATGCGGTTGCGAACGCGGGTAGCCGCATTGCGGGGGCAACCGCATTCGCAACCGCAACGTGCGGTTGAAGAACCGTTGCGATTTGCGGTCATACCGATCCATTTCAAAGATGGACGTAGACGAAGTTGCAGCTATTTACTACATTAATACTCTGGTAATTTGGTGTTCCAAATTGCTGGCCGACTCTGGATTTCGATGATATCTTTTCGGTATCGAATTCCATTTAACTAGACGAGACCGACGTACCACGTGCACATAACCTCACTCAATGGCGGACAGCCGCAGACTGAGTCGCAAAGTGTGTATAGCAACCGTCCGGGAGGCCGTCACTCGGGCCGCAGCCCTCCAAGCGACCGGAGTGGTCTGCGGGTAGCCGCATCACAGTACGCATAGAAATGAATATTACGTACAAATTGTGCTTGCGGGCAGCCGCATTGCGGGTAACCGCATAGTGCGTATGAGGCCTAAGACTCAAAATTCTTTCTCTAAGTTCAGAATTAAAATATAACAATTGAGCGAACTTTTTTGAACTAAACGACCAAAAGTAATAAGCACGGTTTATTAAAAACAGCAGTAAATAAGTATTTTAACTTCAACAGCACTGAGATAATTGAGCACTTATAATGAGTTCTGAGCAAAATGACTTTTCTACAGTTTGCATAGGCCGGCGACATTGCTTCAGGCTAACGCCTTTGTTTTTCAGTGCAATGGCATTTCATTTTCATAATTTATTTATTCTAGGACTGGGAGATGGCATCCGAGTGTTATTATTACGGTGGGTTTAATGGAGCTCTTTTTTTTAAAGAAACTTTGCCCCCGCAGTTGGAATTTCATCTTGAAACTCATATTACGCATCAATACCCCGAAACAAGTTCTTGTAGATCATAGAAAAAGTTCCGTGCGGGAACTGAACCCGCGACACGCACCGCAGCGGTCAATTGCTTAGCCACTGCGTCACTGTGCCGTCATTCGTGCTTAATTGAAGAAATGTTTTCAATTAAGATTAGATAGATTAGTGGCAGCGTGTCATCTTGTAGTTTTAGCAAGTATTTTGGTACTTACACGCAGAGAAATGTATACGAGAACTTCTGGTTGCAACCGTGACAGCAAGACTTTACAAAATTTCTGGTAATAAATACTAGGTCCTTGTTATCTCTACTACTTACTTAGTATTTATTACTAAGTCTTTGTTATCTCTACTACTTACTTAGTATTTATTACTAGAAATGTTGTAAAGTCAACTAGTGAGTCTTGCTGTCACGGTTGCAACCAGAAGTTCTCGTACAGGTAGCTAGACATTTCTCTGCGTGTACCTACCTACTCATAATTATGCTTTTTTCAATTAAGTACCCTATTCTGTCCCACTGCTGGGCATGTACGTTATTCAATGATTTTATTATACACTTATAAATATACTATGGCTGAACTTTTCATTATTTCTATTTGTTATAATTATTCTTTAGGACAGCATATAAATTATGTGAATTCCTTTAGGGTGCGCTAGTTAAAAATAAAACTGTAATTTTGTAAATGAAATTGTATTACAAACCAGTTTCAATCTCGATCTAAGGGCGCTCCCTCACCGCGAGCATTCACTTGTAATGTAACGTAACATTCAAACATTCGAAGACAATAGAGCATCAAATTGCGTACTTTTATGTTACATAACAGGTGAATGCTCGCGGGAAGGGAGCGCCTTTACTATATCCATTTAAATGGTTACTTACAATTTATACAAACATGTTACCTAAATCCCAAAACATTGAGAAAATATTGGAATATTCCCTGATAGTTACATCAAAACTTTTTCAAAATGAACGTAGGTATGTAATGTACACAGGGGAACTTGGAATAAACAGCTTTGAATAATGTAGGCATCTGCCATCGGTGTTACTAATTCAAGTTCGGAACTAAGAGCAAACAGCGATATATCCAGCGCCTACAATTTCACGGAACCTGCCTACACCTAGTTTCTCAAATATCGACTACTAGAAGGTGTGAATATTCCATAGGGATTTATTTTTAACATACTGAACTTGATGTAGATACACTTATTTTCTGTTGTTTTAGTTAGCTCAGAGCAACATTATTTATTTATATTTATCAGCCTGTTCTGCCCCACTGCTGGTCAAAGGTCTCCATATCGTACTTATAATTTCAAGAAATAATTAAAAACTAATTTTTGTGACTCTTTTCTGTTTTAAATGTATCTTACCCCCATCCATCCATCATTAGATATGTGTCATTTAAAAATGCCTGTTTCTAATTGTGTCTGTGTATAATTGTATAATTAGTATAGTATTCCTTCTATATATACAATTAGGTTTGAAAGAAGCCTTACGGCATCATATTATTAAGATTTTCTCGTTATGAATGTAATAATAACCTCCATTCGTTGGACTCTCTTTTTTCTCGCCCTGATTTATAGCATACTTTTCCTAAAACTTTACCCTAAGGTCCACATGTTATATCATAATTTGAAAAGCTTAAGTGACCTTAAATCATAGCTTGTTTGCTCACCGATACCCAAAATAAATCAGTACAAAAGTCACTAACAAAACTCATTGGAGCACTAAATGAAACAACGACCTATTGGATCTGAATGTTCCTGATTGTAATTGCTAGAGTATTTTATAGCCTGTATTGATTAGGTACCACGCAATATTACATAATAGCTAAAGCCAGAAAAAGTACGCTGTTCGGAAGACTTTGTTTTTCCAAATAAGTAAAAAAACACATTTGCGCCATAGGAGAACCGCCAAATAGGCATTTCTTTTTTTTTTGTTTGTCTTTCTGAGCTGTGTTTGAAGATAAATCTGCCCATCGATGGTCGTACGTAAAATTGATAGATTGCGTTAATATAACATTGTTACAGGTAATTATTATTTAATTTTCGGTTTGTTAGTTTTATTTTCCCAATATTGTCCTATGGTGTGCAAGAGCCTCCCCCAAGTCACCAGTCTAAGCCCTCACGGTATAGAGACGATCTGGACGCAGTAAAATAAAAAAAAACTGTTAAAAAAAACGACCAATTACTTGTAGGTCATGCATATATTTTATTTTCTATTGTTAGGTAAACCAAAATGCCGAATGATGAATGACGTAGAACGACTCGTTTAAAATAGGCAAATACATCATAACCTATCGTCATACAACTTTTGCATAACACACTTTTCTAAAAACACAAGCCCCACCCAAATCTTGAGTTTAGATGCGTTTTAACACCGTAAATAATCATTAGTTAAACAAAAAAAATACATCTCCATTATTTTTCAAAACTCGTTAATACGGACTAATAAGATTTGCGATTTAATGATGCTGTCAACTATATTATAACTGGTCATCTGGCATTGAGAGTTTCCAATAGCAATAACGAGGGAGAGTATTTACTGCCCTCTTATAGAGTGCCACACAATATTGCTCAGACAATAAAGTGAATACGTTACTGTTAAGGCTACGTTCTACTGGAGATATAAGCGATTTAGAGGAATTGGTAGATTATCGGGTGAATATTTTAAACTTTGTAAATCCATAGTGTTTTTACTAATTATTTTTCGATTTCTATTAAGATCTATGTCGTACTGAAGCAGGACAGACCATAGACTTTAATCCATTGATATAAACATGTTTATTCGTTTAAGTTTGTTATTTATATATTCAGTTACTCTGTGTACAACAAAACAATCCTGAGTTTTTCATGTTTGTTAAAAGTATTCGCTAATAAGTGCTTCTTCTACCGCAGTGGTAGACGCCCACGGTGACGGATGTCGGCAGACGATCTCCGGCAACCGTAGGCGCGGGCATGCGAGCGGCGAGTAAAGGGCGACTCGCTGTCCGACCATGGACCAAGTCGACGGCGCGTTGTGTTCCACGCGCGCCTCAAACTGTGTCAGCATGATGACGGAGCGCCCCTCTAGAGGGCCAAAGCCTGTCGGGGTCGCGGGACTTGTCTCACTACCGTGAACTGTAAAGGGCTATTGAAGGACACCGTGGATTTTAGTCTGTACGAGTCTAACAGTCCCTCCCACCCTGCCGTGGGTGGGAGGACTCATTTGATGATTTTACCACGATAAAAAAAGAAAAAAACACAAAAAAATTGATATAGGAATGCAATCAAAACACTGAATTTGATGTTGTAACCATTTCAGGTATATAAAAGGCATTTAGAAAGTTATTCCAAATGCTTTTTTTTTACGTCTAAAACTATGTATTCGGTTTTACGATTTTCATTATTGCATTCCCTTATCAGTTTTTTAGTGCACTACAGAGCCATATCTCTTATTTTCATACAGTAAAATTAATTTAAACTTGTAAAATTTTGACAGCCATTTCCGAAGTTGCCAACTTTTAGAATATGCGCTCTTTATACGTTATGGTAGACCACCTGTTCTTGATATTCCACTAATCGATTGTAGTAAAAAGACAATATTTGGATCACGATCGTTTAGCTACTTCGAATATCCTCTCATGGAAAGGCACCTATAAGCCCCTTCGTACACAAGGCGACGCGAGTCTCCGATACCTTACGACTTTGGCATTCGTTGACGCGTTGCTGTGTACGAACCTCTATGGATTTGTATTGCGATAGAAGCCTTGATACCAAAGTCGTAAGGTATCGGAGACTTGCGTCGCCTTGTGTGCGAAGGGGCTTATATACTTTGTTAGTCTCTCCCCGTATCAATTTAAATGAGACGGAACTCCGTGGATTTAATACCGTAATCATTTACACTGGGGTCTTGAGATGTGAATTACCGTTTCTTGTTAATCTTTTGAAATATGCGCTGACGGTTCATTAAGGCCCTGTGGCACAGCGAAAGCGTCGTTTGATGAGTCGGAAAAGTTGCCACGCACCGCCACCAGCAGGCGCCACTATCGCGAAATTAACGCAATCCAAAGTTTTATGTATTTCATTTCGTCAACTTCGACATTTCATAAAGTGTTCCCTTTACGCAAAATACATGTATTACTATAATAGAAATATTTTAATATAAGGATATCGAAACATTTACTAAAACAAAATGATAGAAATACCTATTGATGTGGATAAATATATTGTAAATATTTTTATCATTCACAGTCTTAAATTTATTTTATAACACTTTGACGCAGATTTTGACGTCCCGAGATAACGAAAAAAACTACTATTTGGTAGAAAATTAATAAAATTAGCATACCTTGCGAAAGTGACAATACCCAATTATCTATTAAGCCCCAAACACACGCGCGCACGGGCATAGTCATGTGAGTTGTGTTGTTTTCAGTATTCTTTAGAATACCGTGACCCCAGAACGTAAAGGGCTAAAGAACGACATCGTAGATTTTAGTAAGTATTACGAGTCTGACAGTCCCTCCCGCCCTACCCTGGGTAGGAGGACTCATTTGATTATTTTACCACGCTAGAAAAAGCCCCAAACACACGCTCCTTTTATTAACGTCCGTTCACAAAGCTGGTTGCGTGATATCTTTATTATGAGAGTGGAAAGCTAAGGGTGCTTGACACCCTGTCCTCCACCACCTGGTGTTGGTACTAATTTTTGATGCATTTTGATGTAATGACAGACACTAGCGCCGCGTAAAATGGACATTAGTCGAGCCGCGGCGTGGATTTAGTGGTTTTTTACTCATAATTATGAGATACAGGTACAGTACAACAATTGTCAGTAACCTCTTTATAATTAAAGTACCTAATCTTCATTCTATAATAGGTATCTTATCCACAGTATTTTTTTTTTGGGACAAGGTTGTAATATTATCACTTTTCTGATAAATGAAACCCTTAGAGATAATTATCTATCGACTCCAAAAGCATGAGCCCAGTACTGATCTTTTTTGACTCCAAAGCAATAACAATAAATAGAGCGAGAAGCAACTTGTACCGAACACGCGGTGAGACATCAATGACCACTGATTTTTCATCGTAGTCGCATCATTATACTATAGGCGATATTTAACAGGGTGGTGGGTGCTATGCCTTATTTGTAGTTGACAAGTAATTTTGAAGTATTCAAAATGACAACAGCAGTTTTCATTTAATTTACTTTAATCCTGTTTCTTCGAAATTGTTATAAATCTGTGACGAAACTAAATAAATAATAATAAAAGTGAAGTGCTTCTTATCCTATATCGCAGTTTGATACGATTAGAAGTTGTTTTCAGTAACATATTGTCTCAAATTGTTGACTGCAAATCAGTGCATTTATCATTAGTTCATGTGAAATGGTATTTAGATGCATAAAAATTTCATGGGAGGAGGATGGACACAGAGGAACCATCCGACAACAATAGTACGATATCACGATAGCATTGATATAATATCACTGTGAGTAATTTATTATATTGATAGGAACAATTCTTAATGTATAGAGTCATACGTATTCTAACATTTGCCTTGTTTGCTCTGTAGGGGTCGTCAGGAATTTTCAATAAGTTTGGTTTATTTTATTCTTGATTTATTAATGAAAATAATGTGTTATTTAAAATATAGAGTTTACGTGACTTATTTACAGTCATGTCCGTTTAATCATGTCCCATTGAACACAGCGAAACATAGTTTTGAATAATCTATAAGCCTACGTATCATTCGTTTTTATTTTCTCGATCTTTTTATCCATTTCCAATTTTATTATTACGAAAATCTGACAGCCGCGATCTGAAAAAAAGTGTCACAGGTCTAGCTTGTAAGAGCCACGCTGGCTGACTGATTCGTCAAGGAACGAAAGTGATGACACTACTTTTAAAAGGCAAAAGATGAGAGGACGATAGTGAATGTGTGCTCAGAATAAAACGGCGTATGTGCCCAAACATATTGACGTCTTTTTATGAATTAAAATTGTTATTAATTGAAAAAATGTCTTTACAGAATGTAGATACTAGTATTTTCTACAATTTAAAACAACATCCTTTCAATAACTCATAGTAGTTATTCCATAAAGTCCAAAAAATAAAAAACATAGACCGAACTTTGCATTTTTTTTGTATCGAGAAAATTTCATTGAATCGTGTTTTCAACTTTGTGAGAATTTAGATCATATAGTCAATAACTATATTCCAAGTTGTAAGATCTGTAGTCCAGATATGTACGAAGAAAAGTAAAAAATAAAAACCGTATTTTTACTGACCAATCCCCTTAAGGAAAAGATGGAATAACAAAAGCTTTTGGATAATCGCCCATTGTTTTATTATTTTCGGATAATAGGGTGTTGATTATTACAATTTGTTTAGCGATAATCTACATTAATAATTAAATAACAATTTATATAATAAAGACAAAAGGCTTTTGAATTTAATTATTAAACTCAAAGGCTGAAAAAGATAGTCGTTGCTAAGCATCTGTCATCATCTAAGCATTACACCAGAAAGTACTACTTTTACTAAGCTAATCCAAATAATTATATTATCTGATACGGTATAAATATTTAATTACTTTTCTATAGAATTAACATAGAACCACTTCTCTCAAAGCATTAATGTCAAATCAATACTAAGGTGTTAAAATAAAAAATAAAGAACATAACATCACTGATTTTGTTTTTTTAACCAGCAAAAGATGTAATTATCGGATGAAATTAATTTATTACGTAGAACTTTTTAACAGAAAACCTAATTATCATCGTATTTCATGAAGCTGATTGAAAATTGAATATCCGCCAGAGTTCATTGTCTATTGGAGCTGAATATTAATTAAAACGATCTGAAATAAACTATTTTCGTGAAAATGTTGAAATAGTTAAAAACGAAAAGGTTTTTCAAAATAATACAACACTAGCTGTTGCCAGCGGCTTTACCCACTACAACTCGAAAATTATCCCACGGGAACATAAAATCGGGATAAAAACTATCCTATGTGTTAATCCAGGTTATAAACTATCTGTGCACCAAATTTTAGCCAAATCCGTTCAGTGGTTTTTGCGTAAAAGAGTAACATACCTACCTACCATAAACATACACATACACGTACATACCTACATCCTCACAAACTTTCGCATTTATTATATTAGTACGGTTATCAACAGCTAAGCCTTTCCCCAACTATGTTGGGGTCGGCTTCCAATCGAACGAGAAGCAGCTTCAAAAAAAATGTCAAAAAGTAACAAAAGAACCGTCTTACCGATTCAAAAGTCGAATAGAGTTTCAAAATAACGTCTTAGGAGTTCCAACTATTTTTAAATCTTTACCTAAACTTTTGGAACGTTCTTGGAAACTTGAAAACAAGAAAATGATTTTAGCTATATTTAATCGATACATCGGTTGGTGTTCATTATTTTGTTACTCATTTATAATAATCAAGACTAAGACGGAAAAATAATTATTATATGCAAGTTCTCTAAGAAATAACATCATTAAAAATCGAAACAAATTAATGTTTTCATATTTCATTATTTTTACCGACTTCAAAAAAAAGGAGATTATCAATTCGACCCGTATGTATGTAATATTTTCAGAACTGCCTTTTTTCATATATAATAATAATAAGCCCGCAAGGCAGCTTGTGGCGAGCTGTTGAGCAGTTGCGACCCCACGGACCTGATCTCCCGGGAGATATCTTGTTCCTCATCTCTGGCTTGCCTTTATTGGCCGGTCAGAGTGAACACTGACGAGGAACAGATCTCTCACCTCTTTCTTGCCTTAATTGGCTGGCTAGAGTGGAGATTCGCAAGAGCAAACGTGCTCGGAGGAAGGAAGTATTTCAGTAAGTGTTTGTAGGAATCGACCATACTTCTGTATCACACCTTATCATAAAATTTGCACCTTTCAGATACAGCCAGAAAAAAAACATTAAAAAAAACAACCATAAAAAGAAGTTTTAATGATAAAGCAATTTAAATTTAGAACTAAAAGTAAATACCACACACGAATTTCAAACTTATTCAATATATTATTTCATTGCGTGTATGTGACAAAGTTTGCATGCACCAGCAATATTGCTTTCCGTCTAGTATTATTTTGACATGACCAGGCGCGATAATTATACAAGTTTTGATTGGAACAGACTTGTTAGAATCGTTAGTAATTGTAGTTGCAAGTTTGCGTCTGCGGTTGTGACCAATGCGGTGCACCTGGCGACTAATTATAGTTCAATTGTATGGGAACTGCTGTTCGTGAATGTGGACTGATGAAACCAAAAATAAGACGTACTTATTTTTGTTTGCTTTTTGAATAAATGTGTTGCCACACATTGGATTATAATTTCACCCACGAAACATGATTAATTCCAAAATTATAATCCACAGTCACAAACAGCCAGACTCGAAAAACATCTACATTTTGTGTTGCTGCCTCGTGTAAACATCGCACAACACTAGGGGTTGCAGAACCGGTACTTTTTAAAGCCCGGTACCGAAGTTTCGGTACTGGGACGTGGAACCGGGATTTCCCGGGAAATTCGGTACTTTCGGTACTCACTACTCACGTACAAATGTCGCTATTAACTTATCGTATGAAAGGCACGAGTGCGTGCACACTACATAAAATTGTCAAATCAGTTGAAATATGAACTCATTAAAAATTTGGGTGGGATGGAGTAGTTCATAAAACTTTGTTTTATTCGTAAATCTATAATTGACAATAATCATCAGATCATAATCTCAAGGAACCGAATTTAAATGATTTTTTAAGCTATTGCATAGCTTTTATCGCGGGCTCTGATCGCGGCGCGGCGCGGCGACCAAATCATGACAGTCCCAACAAAAACCTAACGAAAATACCCGACACCACGCATCGTCTAACGTCGTTTCAGTTTGGGAGACTTCGGTAATCAAAAAAATAACCGTCATCTAAACGGCTAGCTACAAAAGGAGTTTTCACAATGAAACCTTCTTATAAAATTCTCCTGCAACAAAGAAGTTTTATATTACAACAGTGCATCACAAACATTTTAATTTTCTTTTAAAATAAAATAGTTATGTGATAAGCAAGGCTGCAAGGTTGATATTTGGCGCGAAAATTTTCATAAGTACGAGATGCAGAAAAACTCTGCTTCCGAATGCAACTCACAATTCTTCACCTCACTAAGTGAGGAAATGCAGTTGGGCGGCTCTGCGCCTCGCCTGCCAGTGAAGAAAATAATTGATTACAAGATATTTTGAACAAATCTTTTTGCTCTAGCGCGCAAAATGGAATTTAGCGCGTTTTGCGTGCAAAATGGAGTTATTAAACTCCATTTTCCACGCAAAACGCGCGAATGAATAGAATCTTTCAATCAATCAATCAAATAATTATTTATTGTGGATCACAGGTACAGTAAAAATACAGATCTTATATACAATGGAGTCCGGCTATGTCCCGCCTTATAGGCATACAATACTGTTAACAAAAGTAAAACTTTAAAATAAAATTTTATAATCGTCAAATTGTCAGTTTAGTTGATAAAGAAATGTCAAATTAAATTAAATTCAAAATCATTAAAAGTCATTAACATGCATTACAATTGGAGAATTAACAATAATATTATTTCAAAAACAAAACTAAAACATAAAGAAGTATGCATGCAATACTGAACACATAACATGGCTATTTTTTTAAAAGTGATTTGTCAGCTAAGAAATCTTTCACTGAGTAATAGCATTTTTCCACCAACATTTAGTGAAGAGTTTTTTTAAAAATTGCTAATTCTGAGACAGCCCTAATAGAACATGGGATCTGGTTAAATATACACGGAGCCATGCAAAATATACTTTCATGAAGGAAATGTGTTCTACTAGCGATTGTGCACAGTTTATCCTGATGACGTACTCGTGAGCGATACTCAAATAAATTAATATTAGTTTTTACAAATGTTGCACATTCGAAAATATAAAGACAAGGCAATGTCAGTATTTTCTGGTTTTTGAAAAATGGTTTACAGGATTCAGTTTGGTGTAAACTAAACATTGCTCTAATACAGCGCTTTTGTGACTTAAATGCACGTTCCTTGTCAGTACTATTTCCCCAAAATATTACTCCGTATCTGAGGGTAGAGCTAACGTAACCGTGATATGCAGTTAACAATGCTGAAGTATTTACAACGTTTTTCAGTCTATAAAGTGCATACGAGAATTGGCTTAATTTTTTGCATAAATGGTCTATATGTGATTTCCAATTTATTTTGCTATCAATGTGCAACCCTAGAAATTTAGTTCCTTCAGTTTCATCGATGTCATTGTCTAAGTACTGTATTCTCAAGGCAGCGGTACGGTTAGTCCTTATTTTGAAACTCATTATTGTAGTTTTGTCAAAATTTATCACAAGATGATTTTTATTTGTCCAGTTCACAATAGTTTGCAAAGTTTGATTTATATCAGTTTCTAGATTATTGAAATTGTTATCGGTAAATAAAATGGTGCTGTCATCCGCGAAAAGAGTAATGTCATGATTTGTAATAGAAGGCATGTCATTTATATGAACTAGAAAAAACAATGGGCCAATTATAGTCCCCTGGGGGATACCAAACTTAACAAGTCCAATTTTGGAACAATAAACTTCTTCTGTTTTTGTTATTGGATTTAGCTTTTATAATTCTGTATACTGTTGTCTGTTAGAAAGGTATGATTTTATCAGATCATAAATATTTCCTCTCACCCCATATGCGTACAATTTCTTCAGGAGAATGTTGTGGTCTACACGGTCAAAAGCCTTTGACATATCCATATATAGTGCTACAGCAGGTAGTCCCTTGTCCAGGTTGGTCATTATTTTATTTAAAAAGTTATAAATCGCCAAATTTACCGATTTATTCTTTCTAAAGCCGTATTGACTAGGAGTTAATATATTGTTACTTTCGAAGAATGTGTATAAACACTTATAAATTACGGTCTCAAATATTTTTCCGAGCGAGTAAGTGGAAAAAAAGGTAGCTTCTCAAAATCTCCGAGTGCCACATGTATTTTTTTACTTTGATATAAAAATAACTTTTAAAATAATAATTAAAATATAATTATCAGAACTATATTATGAATATTGGAAATTCCTACTATATTTTGAATTAGAAATAAGCCTATCTTTGTCACGTAATTGCTTTCTTCTTTCCTCTATAGAATAAGTCTTTAACATCACATACTTGGTCAGTTTTTTCCTTCTACTATAAATAAATATAATTTAACAAACAAAAAAAAAACTCTTGAAAAGAATGTAACAAACGCTATTTTCTTTAAAATAAAGGTAGTATCATAAAAAATGTAAAAGTTTTTAGAGATTAATAAACCAAATAATTATGAAATACACAAAATCTGAGCATAATTAAAGTTATTCTCTTCAAAATGAAAGTGATGCAATAAATTAATCATAATCATCATCATAACTGATCCCTTACTTACATTGCTGATTAGTTTTTGTTTACGAAATTCTCGTTATTTTCAAATAAAATGTTTTATACCAACAATATTGTAAAAGAATAGTTTATTGGATATGATTTGTAACTTTATATTAAAAAAAAGAAGGAAAATAATAAAGTACCGAAAGTATCGAAAGTACCGGGACTACGGGACGAAGAACCGGTACAGGATTGCTTTCAAAATTCCCGGGATTTCCCGGTATTTTCGGTACCGGGAATTCCCGGTTGCATGCCCTACACAACACGTCTTACAACAAAAAATTCTGTTGAACAATTGTTTAAAAAAAAGTGTAACTGCAAAACGACCCTTATATCAACGTCAAATGCTGTTTTACAGATGACAAATTTTTGGACAAGTGTTTAACCGATGCTTAACAGTATCAATTAATAATGAGAACAGCTTTCTACCGTGTGACAATACATCAACAATACATTATTTCAAATAATTCCTCTTACTACTCAACTCTTAAACTGTAACTACTTTAGAATGTAAACAGCACAAATTAGAGGTGTACAGCAACAGTTTCAAGACAAACTTAAAACGTTGTAAAAGCGCAATAACGCGTTAAAAGGCTTCTACCGTTTCGCTTAGAAGCGGTTTCACAGCCATATGTGGGCCATGCACATTGTACGGTCGTTAGAATGTTAGCGCCTCTTTCATTGAGTAGAGTGGCAACTTCTATTCAATAGCTGTTTGTGAATAGTTAAATAGTTTTCGATTAAGTGTACTTTCTGGTTAGTGGGCATCGTCCCCAAAAGCCTCTTCAATCGATGTTTTTTAGAACTATGAACTAATGAAACATTTTTTTACGTTTGTTCCTAATCTGTTGTTTGCTCTTTTATATTCAAAAGCTGATTGATAAGTAGATGAGGCCTTGCAGCATTAAGTCTGTTTTATGCACTTGATGGAACAGGATGGATTTTAGTAATAAATAAATAAATAAATTCTTTATTTCGCAAAAAAGTGAACAATAAAACTAGTAACTTAATAATCCGCTAAGAGCTGTGTCACCAGTAAATTTAGAACTAGCGTATTATGAACTCTGGTACTCCTTAAGGAAATAAATATATAAAGGTACACAGTTTCCCACGAGGGGCAGCAAGTGCAGTTTCATTGTCATAGAGAAATGAAGTAAAAATATAAAAACTATAAAAATTAAACAGAAAATAGAGTGGACAACGTGTAATGTAAGTAAGTACGAGTCTAACAATCTCTTCCGAATGAACTGCCTAATGAGTGTCGAAAGATATTCGTCGATGCGCTTTCCTGTCAGGTCATGTCAAGACTCTCTCGACTACTTTCTTAAATTATTATTGTCAAAAAAAACACATACCGACCGATTGAGAAACTCCTCCTTTTTTTAAAGTCGGTTAAAAAGTTATATTTCTCTCTTTCTCTTAAAAAGTGTTATATCTTTCTCATTCTCTTTTATTTCTTTCTCAAGATTGTCGTTACCGCATTTCACATCGTTAGTTCCAAAAAACTCTTGGCACATTTACCTTGAAACATCGTTTCGTTCCATGGACCCACAAAAAATCCACCTTCTTCTTCGAAAAACCCAGGTTCTAATGACACAGAAAAAAACTCTCATTTATTTCTATCAAAAGACAACACGACATTTAAAAAAAAACTATGCCAGAGAAGAAGAAAATATAGAAGAAGGCCTAAAAAGTTTGTCGACATGCTACAATACGTACCTAAAGTATAAATATTTGCTCTTTATAACATTAAGGGCTGATTTTTCAATAGTCAGATAACTTTTAGCCGAGGAATAAAAATGGCAGTTTGACAGCTTATCCATGGAAAATATGTCAAACCTTGGTCAAACCGTTATTTTAATTCCTCAGATAAAAGTTATCTGACTATTGAAAAACCAGCCCTTAGTATTATAAGTTAATTTACTGACTTCAAATTAAAAATCCTAATTGGATTGTTAGTAATAATAGAAGTGGTGAATTATAAATCCTTTTCATAAAAACCAAAGCTTAGTCACAAGATGAAGCAATTTAATTTTCATCAGTAGATATTCCATCTACCAATGAAACCTAGTTCTATAAAAAAATGCCTCTGAGAACAAAGATGAAGTACTAATTAAAGATCCTAGTTAATGAGATAAGACTAATGAGACACCGGGTGGATAATAAGGATTTATCCTAGTTTGTGTTTTCCCTAATAGTAGTTCTGGATTTAATTATTTTTCGGTTCATAATATTTATAGAAACAATTTAAACTGTTTGATCCTTATTGACACTACCAATTGCTGTAATAATACAGCTACGTACTTGTAGGTATTTCTTTTTCCAAAATCAGACGGGTTCGATTCCTGACCAGGGTTATTGATTTATCTAAAATCCAAAGATATTCATCATAGTTTTGGGAATTAATTTATCAACTGCTGTGGAGCATAAACTTAAAAATAAGAGCCTTTTATAGTTTATCTTTTGTCACTCGTCTAGTGATCGCAAATGCTAGTGCTGGGCTCGAAGTTTATGTGGCTCTAGAAAATTCCTTGTAGCAGCCATGGAATTTTCCCACATTATTATTAACTCAGTTTACTAGATTCCATCGAAATACTTTCAGTAGTTTTTACATGAAACAGTAACAATTGAGCCACACTAACAGAAAATACCATTTTGTATCAAGTTAATAGACATTTATATAATATACGAACATTTTAAGATCATTATCGCTAAATCAACGGAAAATGCCATTTCAAAAGCAAGTGTTCCTAAAATATAAAATAAAACAAAATTATATTTTATATCGTTAAACGGTGGAGTGCTAACGAAGAGACGACGGAATACAAGCAATATTGCTTGACATGTTATCTGCTCATCTTGGGCGCCCATTCCACTAGTCCATTTCAGCTGAAGGTATAATGTATGTAACTTAGTTTAAGTTACGTTACACTGGCTTTTAAAATAACGTTATCTCCGCTTCAACAAATGCCCTGCACCCAAGAAAGGGCATTTACCTGACGTCTTAAAATAAAGGGTTTCTCTTTATGATCCAGACGGAATTTCATTACGAGAAAATCGCGTTTTAAACGAGTTTTGGTAATAGCATGATAAAGAAAACACGACTGATTAAAATTGGGCGAACAAATTGTTTTAGAAAGTTTTTCACGCCCTTTTTTTGTGCTCTTAAGTAAGACGTGAGGAAGTTTTAAGTGGATTTAGGGAATCGTTCCTGTAATCTTTTGATTTCATGTTGAGGTTTTTCTAAACTGTTTACTTTTTCGAATGGTTGTTTGTTTACGTAAGACAATTTCAAATACAGATTAGCTTCGATTGTTACAATAGCGAGAGGAAGCAACGAAATCTTGGGTTTTTTTCATTTTAGAGTTTAGTGTAATCCGAATTTGTAATGTGTTTTGATTAAGACTTCAGCAGTAAGATCTTTTTCAACAAATAATTTATCTTTACATTTATTAAAATCGTAGAGCTGTCATTCCTGTACATTGAATATTTTTTTCTTTTTGTATTTTTTTTCAAGATAAGGGATCGATTCTGATGCCAAATCAACTTCTTTTTTTTCGATTTTTTTTATGTTTTTTTTTGAGTTGATCTATCTCCGAAACTACTGTAAAGTTGTCGATCAAATTTTCCTCAAATATTCCCAATAATATGCTTCTGTTAATAGGCTATGTATTATTTCGCTATTTGCCCTGGGAGATACGCAATTTTGAATTTTGTTGTTTTTACATGTTTGTTGGGAGTTGGAAGCTAAACCACTGGATATTATTTATTAATTTTTTCCTCAAATATTCCTTAAACTGCTCTTCAATTAATAGGATATGTATAATTACGCTATTCCCCTTGGGGGATTAGCAATGTTATTATTATGTTGATTTTCAGTCATTGTTGACATTTGTTTAAGAACCGCTATTTGAAATCTACTGTCAGCGAACCAGCCAGTCTGGTTGGTAACCCGCTTGACTTTCGTGCAATAGGTCTCAAGATCAAATCTTGAAATTTTCTTTTTCACTTTTTGGGTTTCTTTTCTTTTTGTTTTTATTTAACCTGACAGTATCAAATTATTAAAAAAAAATATGCATACTTTTATCTCAATATTATTCGCAATTTTAATTTATTTAATATTAGTAGTCATTTTTACCCGTGGTGCTGCAACTGGGCTTCTCCCAGTTGTAATATCCCTTTGTGCCTATTGGCCTTGTTTTGTTCTGTCTCCTGCTTGCATGGAGGGAAGTGGAAACATATTTTTCCTACTCCTCCACTATTCTTTTCTGATTAATTTCGTGCAGGATCCAAGACAGAGGTAAATTCATTCTCCGGGACACGTCGAGCTTCATTGTCTCGGCGCTTTTCTGGTGGTTGCCACTGTTAATTCTGGCTTTCAGGAGTTGCAGTGGTTTGGGAATGGTGTGGTGGGTTTGTCCCAAATATTTTTTTTTTTAATTTATTACTATTTTTTTTCAATAGTTCTCTAGGATATATTTACGCTGATTTAAATTGTAGGTAGTAGGTAAGTTAGATTTTTTTTTTTAATTGTAATTGTTTCGAGGTGTAAGAATTTTAAAGATTCGAAAACAATCAGTGTTTCTATTATTTTATGTTTATTTATGTTTTGAATTGGTGCTCAAAACAGTGCATAGATTTTGTTTTAAACGACGACAAGTTGTACACATCGAGTTAAATAATTAGCTATTTTTAAGAATCACGCGGTATGCTAAAGGGAGAAGAGCAATGCTATCGTTCGTTTAATTTCGTCAACAAATTGCAGCGATACTGTAAATTGACCAAAAAATGATAGTCTAATGTTTAAGATAAACACGGATCTTTGAAATTAGTGTCGATCAAATGGTCAAAGGATGTTTCCTATGCAAACTATGTTCCTATAACATTATTGATCTTTTTTTTAGCGTGGTAAAACCATCAAATGAGTCCTCCCACCCCTTACTGTCAGACTTCTACTGGCTAAAATCCACGGTGTCCTTCAGTAGCCTGTTATGTTCCGGGGTCACGGTAAGGAAATAATCCCGCGACCCCGAACATTATTGATCTAAACTAATATTATAAATGCAAGTATGTTTGTTTTTTGCCTTTTCACGCATTACTACCTATTATCGAATCGATCGTCCCAAAATTTAGCATATAATTTGTCAGGAGTATAAACACGGATATAGGGTATCTTTCATCCCGAATAACAGAAGAGAGCTGTTGCCGAGAAAACAATTACGTTCATATTCCAGATGGCGCCACTTACACGATCCGTATTGTTTCTCAAATTCTAAATTAACGCAAGCGAAGCCGCGGGCAAACACTAGTTTTTTAATACAGTTGCTCAAAAAGTGGCGTATTGCAGGGACGTATAGTGTGCGGGATGTGGGCTATTAAACACTAGTGCTTTTTTTTTACCTTTCCCGCACTCGTGCGTTCTCTTTCCCAACTGTCAAAATAATGTCAAGGTATTAAAAATAAAAACCAACCATGAAATTTTTACTAAAGAGTTTTTGTGATTCATACAAATACGTATGTTTTCTAAAATGAAGCTACTAATTTATTTCAATATCAGATTTAATGATTTAATTGAATGAGTTAGATTAGGTTTCATTTCATTTCATCTCATTAGACATTTTCATATCATATCAATAAAAAAAAACTACTGAAGACTAAGCTGTATAGGCATAGTTCCCTTTTGCCTACCAAAATGAGTGAAGAAAACAAAACTCTGCTTATATTCTACGGTTGGCGCCATTTTCCAGAAATTTTCTATTATTAAATTGCTTCATTTTATCGCAACTGTATTAAAATAGTCGTTCAGTACACGTGCGGAACCGTCATTGCAACTTGTTCCGACTGTCAACCCTCGCCTTCGGCAGCGCTTCGGCTCGGGTAGACATTTGTCGGAACTCTTTGCAATGACAGACTTTCCGCACTTGTAATGAAATATACTATTTTACTCCGTACTGTGTGAACAATTGTTAGTTTGTGATTAACGTAAACAACATATACTCATCAACAATATCGGCAATATTCAGGTTGTTTGTAATTGTAAAAATAATATTTTTAAGTGTTTAATAAGTCCTAAATGTACTAAAAATTGTTGATCTATTTATAAATAATAAGGATATATGTTTGCAAGTTGTTTCGATGCAAAATCAGAGTGAAATTCAATAAACAAAAATCAGCTGTCATCCAACGGACGAATTTGAAGTCATCACCTTAACGGGGGAGTATTTTGATTTATTTACTTTAGTTTTACTTGTAGTTAGAATAAATGATAATTATAGTAGGTGTCCTGTTGCCCACTCATCAAATATTCTCCCTTCCCTGCGAGCTGTGGCCTAATTTACACTGTCATTGTGTCCATGCAGGAGAAAACTTAAAAATAATTTACAATACCTTTTAGGTCCTGTTTAATTAATTAACTTGGTTACTAGAGATAGCTCATTCTTCATTATTTCACAGTTATATACCATTAGAGGAAATTAATAACCACTTTTGTTTTTTAGTTCTAGTAGGTACCCTCAAAAAGAATTTTGTAATCTTAATTTTCTTTTATTCAATTTATTCAGTTAAATATTATATTAACTTAGATTTTCCCACTAATTGAAATATAATTAAGTTATCAATTCTTTCTTAACTATTTCTTCTTTGTAACTATTAATTTAATTTAAAGTTAGATTTCACTCTTAATACTTATTCATTCTGTCCCTCACTCCTGTTCTTTCACATACTTAGCTGTTCCTTATCTAATTCCAGGGTGCCTCTGAGGTTGTCTTCAACATGTTGACCCGCAGAGCTGCATCCTTAGAGGAAAAACTGAGGGCTACTTTGAAGGAGCTACAAACTAGCCAAACCACGGTTAGTCAGCTGTTAAAGGAAAGGGAAGAAAGTGAAGTGGAAATAGGGTTAGTTATTAAGAAGAACACTGAGCTTAAGAACCAGTTGTCTGAACTACACGTGCAGCATGTGGATATACTAGACCAGCATCAACAACTCCGTGAACTTGTTGCCAACTTTGAGCGGTGCAGTGACACTTATGATCAGGCTTTAAAACGTATTTCGGAACTGGAAATGGAATTAAGTAAAGCACACAACACTGTAACACACCTAGAAATGCTTAGAGCTAGTGAAGTGTCTGCGAACACATGCAGTTTGTATGATGAGTTGGTTGATAGCCGGTCCGGACCCGTATGTGTTGAGCCAATTGTGACCATAGACTTAACTAATGACACTATCAATAAATGCAGTTCATTTACTAGTCATAATAAGATTAAAAAATATATTAAAATAAATAAGTTTATTAGAAAAATTAAAAAGTCATTAAAGGGTCAAAAATTAAACAAATTAAATTTAAAACTTAGAGAAAAAAATGTGAATTTATTATTAGAATTAAAGAAGTGTCATACTGATTTGGAAATTTGTAGGACTATGTATGACACTGACACTCAAAACCTTCAGGATGAGCTGTTTGTGAGGGAATATGCTCTAAAGGATATCTTTAGCAAATATGAGGCTTCTCAACAAGACCTGAGTAAGCGCATGCTGGAGGCTAATGAGCTGGTGGACTTGGTAAAGTACAATGCAGAGAGATATGAGTCTCTGACCAACAACCTCTCCTGTAGCTGTGCCTGCTCCCAGACACCAGCACCCCAGCATGATACACCCACAACCTTAATGGCTCAACCAGTAGGTACTAATAATGTTTTGAATAAAACTGTTACCACAACTTATTTATTTTCAGATAAATTTGGTAAAGGTTTTGGTAGTTTTTTAAGTCAGTGCTCTCAACAAAATATTATTAATTATTGTTTACCCGGTGCCAGTTTTAGCCAGTTAATTAAAAGTATTAAAATGACAAAAATAAACCCCAATTCAACTGTTATATTGTTATTTGGGAATAGCTTAGCTGTCAGAAAGAAAGATGTAATTGAATGTTTTAATTTAATGTTAAAGCTACATGAGTCCAGTAATTGTAAATTTATTTATTCAGCGTTGCCTTACTCTAATTGTTTGTCTGATGAACAAAATAGGCATATTTATAATTTAAACCTGTTAATGTACAATAGGACTTGTCGTCACAGTGACGCGTTTATATATTTTGATTGTAACAGTTTTATTACATATTACAAGCTAACTGATAGTTCCATGTTTTTGCCAGCTAGTTGTAGGAGACAGATTGCTAATCTTTTAGCATACACTTTACGCGTTTACACCGGTACTTGTATCGTACCTACGTTTTCTGTTAGTGGTGACACTAACGTCGCTATTGATACTTTTCGTACTAACTTCACTTTTGATTCTGTTAGTAATGATGATACTAACATTAGTTTACCTACACCTAGTACTTTAAACTGTTAAGTTCGACAAAGGCTAAGTCGCATATGTTGAATGTTGTGCATCAAAATATGCAAGGTTTGTCCGGCAAAGAATTAGAGTTAAGCTTATTTTTAGAATATTATAATGTTCATGTGTTGTGTTTAACTGAACATTGGTTGAAAGAACATGAAGTAGCGTTTATCAATGATGATTTATTTTCCGTACAGAGTGCATTTGTGAGAAAAAATGCTATACGTGGTGGATCTTTAGTTCTTGTTTCCAACAAGCTAAAATGTAAGCAACGTTTAGACTTAGTTAATCTTTCCATTGAGCGCACCATTGAATTGTCTTGTGTTGAGCTCGAGCGGTATATTATTATTTGTGTTTATAGACCCCCGTCTGGGGACTTTACTAGTTTCGAAGTTGTAATGGAGGATGCACTTAATAAGGTAAAATTCAGCAGTAAAAACATAATAGTATGTGGAGATTTCAATGTTAATATTTTAGATGTTACTCCACTAAGTATCAGGCTTCTCAACTTGTTTAAATCCTTTAATTTAGTTAATTTGTTTTTCGAACCAACAAGGATCACCGCGTCTTCTTCAACTTGTCTTGATAATATGTTTTGTGATGTTAATGCCGAAAATATATTAGTGTTAACCGATTTATCATCTGATCACTGTGGACAAATGGCTAGCTTCCCTATGCCATTAAATAAAAAGCCGCACAAAATAGAATGCACGCCTTATACTGTTAGTCGTTGCAGTAAGTTTAAAAATAATATAGCTCTTAAAGTTTCACCGTCAATTGTAGAACACGAAACCCCTAATGAAATATATGAGGCTCTTTTTGATGTTGTGCAAAATGAGTATAAATCCATTTTTAAAACTAAAACTATTAACATTGCTGGGACTTCCGCTGGCTTTAACCAATGGGCTACACCGGGCATTTATAAAAGTCGAGCGAGATTATACGAGTTGTATGGTATGAGGCAGTATAAATTTGATAAAAAAATTCTAGAATATGTCAAAAATTATTCAAAATTATTTAAAAAGATTTGCCGTATAGCAAAATCGAAATTTTTAAGTGACACTATTAAAAATTCTAATAATAAAGTTAAGACTACTTGGAAAATCATTAACAACGAAACGAGTAAATCAAATAAACAAGAAAATCAACTTGAGATCATGGTTGATGGTAAATTAGTTAATAAACCAGCTGACTTAGCTGAGGTATTTAATGAGTTTTTTGCCAGCATTCCTGCAACTACGACTCGCTCCTTAAGTTCGTCACCGTCCAAGGCTGAAAACCTTTTGCAAAGTAGCGTCCCTGAATGTAGTCAAGTATTGAGATTCGAACATGTAACGCCTCATGACGTAGTTAATGTTTTCAATTCACTCAAGTCTAAAAACACTGGTGATTACTGGGGCATTTCTGTAAAACTTTTGAGCAATATAATCGACATCGTAGCCCCCTATCTTGCTCTTACTTTCAATAAATGCGTTGACTTGGGTACTTTCCCTGATCTTATGAAGAGCAGTAAAGTTATCCCTTTATTTAAATCTGGCTGTAAAAATGATATTGGTAATTTTAGACCAATTTCTATTCTACCTGCATTCAGCAAAATATTTGAAAAGTTAATACTTAGACAGTTACTTCGCCATTTTAATTCAAATAGTCTACTTCATAATGATCAGTACGGGTTCACAAAAGGCCGTTCGACTACTGATGCGGGTGTTGCTTTGTTGAAACACATATTTGACGCATGGGAGAAGTCGCAAAATGCAATTGGTGTTTTTTGTGATCTTTCTAAAGCCTTCGATTGCGTACACCACGATACACTATTGCGTAAACTTCGTCATTACGGTGTTCAGAATGAAGCCCTCAAAGTAATTGAGTCATATTTGTCTAACAGACTTCAATGTGTCGATGTTAGTGGCGCGAAATCTTCTGGGTTACCTGTTCAGCTAGGTGTACCTCAAGGCTCAATACTTGGACCGTTTTTATTCCTGGTTTATATTAACGATCTACCACACCATTTGAAGAACATCTGCGATGTAGTACTGTTCGCAGATGACACTTCTCTAATCTTTAAAGTAGATAGGAATAGACAAGTGTTTGACGACGTAAACAACGCACTATCGAGGGTCATAGATTGGTTCACGGCAAATAACCTTGTGCTCAATCCCAAGAAGACCAAATGCGTAAAGTTCGCTTTGCCCAATGTTAGAAATCTGGGTCCCAACATCGTCCTCGGTAATGTGGAGCTTGAAACTGTTGATTCAGCTCTGTTTCTGGGTATAACAGTAGATTCAAAATTACAATGGGGTCAACATATATCGAACCTAGCAGGTAGGCTTAGTTCGGCCGCCTACGCTGTTAGAAAAGTTAGACAATACACTGACGTTGACACAGCAAGATTAGTCTATTTTAGTTATTTTCACAGCGTAATGTCCTATGGTATTCTACTGTGGGGCAAAGCCGCTGATATTCAAAATATATTTGTACTCCAGAAACGAGCTGTTCGTGCCATCTACCAACTTGGTGCGCGAGATTCTCTGAAAGATTTCTTCAAAGAGATTGGAATTCTCACAGTGGCTTCGCAGTACATATTTGCCAACATCTTATATATCAGGCAAAACATTCACCTATACAGTAAAAATAGTGATATCCATAATTTTAATACCAGGAATAAGCACAAACTTCGTGTTCCTTTTCATCGGCTTCATAAGGTGCATAATTCATTCGTTGGGGTTGGTATAACTTTTTATAATAAGTTACCGTCCTCTTTCCTAGATTTGCCATTTAACGTGCTTAAAGCAAAAGTAAAAGCTAACCTATGTTCTAAGGCTTACTATTCTGTGAGTGATTATTTAGATGATAAGCATAGTTGGTTGCTGTGTTGAACAGAAGACATTGTTCATGTTCTTTCAACAAATTATTCTGTATTATTATCGTATTTGACTTTAGTTTTAATTAGTGATTTTTTTTGTGTGTGTTTATTCTCTTCTTTTTTAACGACAGTCGTAGGGTATCATCTAATACTTATGTCGGAGCTGATGAAGATTGTTAACTAACCTTGCATTGTATAGAGTCAATCTTTCTAGTATTATATAGTTTCACAGGAATCATTTTGTGAGTACAATGTACTTTATAACTTTCAATGAGTAGATACCCACGTCTTTTAATGACTTTAATGACCCTGGCGGTTGAGATTATGTCATGCTCACTCTAATGTCTCGCTGGCGGTGGCGCGTGTGTCGGATCATTTAGTTCCCTTCAAAATGGTTGAGCTGAGTGATGCTGATGCATGTGTCATGTTCGTGAACGGGCGCTGTCAGTCGTGACTGGTCATCTCTTAGCTGCCACGGTCTATTTTAATTATTAATAACTTTATTTTGAATTGTCTTTTTACTTTACTATGGACACTATTATCTTGCCACATCGTTCTCACAAAAATGTACCATCTGATGATGAATGATGTAACAAAATTTTTGTAATAATTTTGGCGATTGAAAAAGAGTGTCCATGGAGTTTCTTGCTCATTCTTCTCCATAGAGATCTACACCTTGGAATGAGCACCTACGGTACTTTCACAGTTTTTATGTCTTGTGTCTGGGACCGTAGCACCATAACTATTTTTATACTTGTTTTATTTTATGTCTTTTGACAATTCATAAGTGCCTGTAATTGGCCTAGTTGAAATAAACGATTTGATTTGGTTTTTTTTTTTTAAAATGATATCTGCTTCTTGTCCTCAATCTAGCCCAGAAGCAAACATGGGGTCTGAGAGGAAATAACTTATCAATAGAGAACTAGAACTCCTAACCTCCTCCTCCACACATCCATCGAACACAGTAAAACATATTTGGCTCCGAAATAATGCAAACAGCCGTATTTAAAATTGACAGAAAGTTGTCTTAATATTGAGCATTTCCTACCTACATATAATTATGTCAACCAAAATAACTCTCTCTAGCTACCAAGACAGCACTACTTTAGTGTGTGAGATACTAAGAAAAAAAGAATCTTGAAGACTCGGACAAAACTTGATAATCAAGTAGTCGGCGACTTGACAAACTGCACTTGTTGTTATACCAACTTCTTACTTAGTAACAATGATAATTTTCCCCGTGTTCGCACGTAAGTAACTTGGGAACTTGCTAATTACAAGTTTGGATGTTTGTGATTTACCTTTTACTTCTTTTAACGTATTTTTTGTGCGTGAGAATTACCTGTGTTGAGGTTTGTTCTGGGATCTTTCGTTTAGGATATTTTTTTTTGTTTATGACTCGCAAATGCTTTTACATATATTTTCCTTGTTTCATTTGTTATTTACTTTTTTTATTCAATTAGTACAATCGACAAAGTTGAATCATGACCCACCATAAGCTTATTTTCTTACAGACTTTCAAATACAATTAGGTCGACATCCGCCTAAACATACATATCCATGTTAACGACTTTGATCTTTATCAATTTGACGGATTCAAACGATTTATTGTCAAAATGGGTCATGATTCAACTTTTTCGATTGTACATAAAGACGCTCTGATGTCTGGAAATTGCTCGAAATAGAGTCATTTTGCACATTAATAGAACATTATCACAAAAAGTTAGAATAAATACTATTTTATTTTCAGCAGAAAAGTTTTACATACTTCCAGTGCAGTACTACAACTTTATTAGCCAGTTAAAATAGATTAGATTTTTTGTAGTAGGTATTTTTTTTTGCGATAAAGTACAGATATATTTTTAATGGTACAAGCAAAAATGTTTATATTTTATTGTAACGATTGTCGTATATTAATGGTCCTAAAAACAACCACAAAAAAGGGTAAAATAACCTACAAAACTTTTCTTTCGGAAGTCGGTGACTTTTTTTATTAGTTTCATTGTGTTTTTTGCCACCGACTTCCGAAAGAAAAGTTTTGTAGGTTATTTTACCCTTTTTTGTGGTTGTTTTTGAAGGCGGTTACATTTTTTTTTTGAAAAAGTTTTTATTTTACTCTTTTTAGTTTAAATCCAATAACCACAATAAAATTCTTGTCAAATACATCATTTTTTTTACATATTGTAAGAAATCCGTAGCACCGGTAATAACATCGTTAACATCTCTTTCATTCCTTCCCTATCTCAAAAACTACTGAACCGATTTTGATGAAACTTGCAGTATTCCTTAAGTTGAACGATACCTAGTACAACATAAAAAGAATTACTTAAACCGGACTTGTAGTTCCGGAGATATGCGAACACAAACATAATTTACTAAATCAGTCGATGCCAACTCCTTACTATAGGAGTTGTACCTTCCATCATCAGCTCATCCACCTGAGATGATGATTATCAGATGCAAATACTTAAACAGCTTTAGAAAATATATGAAAATGGTACTATGTGCCTATAAAATTTGAAGGTTGCCCTCGATTTCCCTGGGATCCCATCATCAGAACCTGACCTGGTGATCATGGGACCAATTGGAAAGTATACCCTTTCAAACAAAAGAAAAATTTTCCAAATCGGTCCAGGCGTCTTCGAGAAAACGGGGGACATACATAAAAAAAAAAAAAGATTCCGACGAATTGAGAACCTCCTCCTTTTTTTGAAGTCGGTTAAAAAGGAGAATTTGCCACCAATAGCTTGTAAACTCAGATTATTCCGATCTGTCACCCCGTTTTGTCCCCTTATGGTGATAGGAAAAAAAAGTTTGATCTGTCCCCTGTTAGCGATGAGGGAATAGTTCGAACTTTATTCACTCCTTAACGGTTTCATCTGTCCCCCTATTAGTGATAGGGGGACAGATGAAACTTTTAATTCCTGTTTGTCCCCTACAGAATTTAATAAGGAACAAAGCGGGGTGACAGATCGGAATAATCCGTAAACTCCATTCAATCAATCGAATATCGATATCTATAATCGAGCTTTTGGCAACCCTAAGGAGCGTGGGGCAAGAAAGGTAATCTCAATTAATAGTGTCAGCGTTAACAAAACAGCTCAGGTTTATATCCAAGTAGATACTATTGTTAAAGGCAACAAAAGATACTGTTCAACAATTACTTAGACTCACAGGTTAAGTAGGAAACGCGGCTAGACCCAAGCGTTGATCTCATTTGGATTGCGCCGTTCCTCTTTAGAATTGTTTCGGGAACCTTCTTTGTTGAGTCTCAGGATTTGCATAAATTAGTCGTAATCATAAAACTTTAGAAGTAGTAACGGCTGTTTTGTTACTAAATGAAATGAAACATTACATAGTTTAATACACAAAAGAATCATAACTTTATCTATCATATAAGAATTTTTATCCTCCAAAATCATCATTATATATTTCCGGCCACCGTAGGAGCGAGCGAAGGTGAGTATTGGGTAACTCGCCGTCCAATCATGAACCATGCCCGGCTGCGTATTTCCAAAGGCTATATATTTCAGTCACGAATCAGACTCTAATCGATGAGCTTTTGTTTGTGCATATTTCTCAACAATACCTAATCTATCTCAGTAAAAAACTTGACTCAAATAGATTAGCTTTTTTTTGTTTTGATATTTACAAAGAAAATGCACGGACAAAATCTGGTTCTATATAATTCATATCACTCGAATAGCTAAAATTTTGTTTTATCTTGGGTCGTCACCATTGTCTAAATGTCTAGTTTACCTTTATGTTTCTTTCAAGGTGTATTATGTTAAATCGATAGACTCAGAGTGTGGACTGAGCAATAGCTGCCTAAATTGACCCCACTATGACCCATAAAATACGGGTGGGTGGAATGGAACTGTAATAAATTGACAGAAACCAAACTGTCGTTTAATAAGATTTTTTAAATTTATAATGTCCGGACATAATAAACCTATAAAAGAAGACAGGCATCAAATTACGTGATTAATTTCCTCTGGTTCCGCTAATTCAAATCTCTCCCTTATTAATTCAATATCTTAAAATTGACTACATCAGACGAAAATTAATGAAAATTTCCCATTCAACTGGATGAGTCCAATGAATGTGATCCCCAAAGGGACACATAATGGACTGATCCGTCAGCACATAATTAACAAATTAATAATAATAATATAATAATATAATATTCCACAACTATCACACAACGCCATCTAGTCCCAAGCTAAGCAGAGCTTGTGTTATGGGTACTAGATAACTGATAAACATACATATTTCTAAATACATACATATTATAGATAAATTACACCCAGACACAGAACAAATGATCGTGCTCATCACACAAACATTTGTCCTGGGTGGGAATCGAACCCACGACCTCCGGCATAGCAGTCAGGGTCACTAACCACTAGACCAACAGGCCAGTCATAATTGTGTCTGTGTTATCTCATTTATAAACAGTGAACTGTAAAAGATACGGCCGGAGTTAAAAATACAATTTATTGCTCCATAAAAATGAATAGGATCATAAAAAATCGATCTTTTAATTGAAACACAAAAAATGTTCCAATTAATTGAAGCGAGGTTTAAGTTTACTTTATGATTAAAATCTTTGCTCTTAAGTTGAAATTATCTTTTATTTGGTAAAATTCTAACAAAATAAGTTCGATCAATGCACAGCCGAAACCGCTGAACCTATAGAAGCATGAAATTTTGTACAAGCCTTCCTTATATGACGTAGGTAAGCAATAAGAACGGATTTTGCGAAATTCGACCCCTAAGGGGTTGTTTTTGGGGTTGATAGTTTGTATGAAACTTTGTTACTACAGGTGCTAGGAATTGAAAATTTCTTTTATGAAGTCGGTAAATAGAATACAATTCTTGGGTTGGATTTTAAAACGAAAAGCATGAATTTGAGGGTATTGGTGGTGTAGGGGGCAGGGAGTTAGTCTTAATCCCCCCAAAGTAATTTTGGCTGCCGGAGTTGCGTTTAAATATTTTTGAAAAAACACATCTTGATAAGTAGTAATCAGTTATTTGACCTAGAATGCAAGGGCGAGCGAAGCGAGCTCGGGACTTTGGGGCACCCCGACACGGACAGGTTAGGTTCTTTAAACGTTTAAGGTGTTAGGTTACTTTAAACCTTGAAAGCAGAAGTAGCCCCGCGGCCACCTTGGTAGGTAGTAATCAGTTTTTTGACCTAGGATGCAAGAGTGAGCTCGGGACTTGGAGCACCCCAACACGAACAGGTTAGATTCGAAGGGGATGACGGGGTCCGTGCGTTGCCTTTACATGAGAGTAGAGCCAGGACTTAGGGGACACCTCCCTCCTAATGCTAAAAGATATAAAGTTTTTGGAATACGCCTTCTATGTGACTATAATGAGTTTTGAGGATAGGTTACAAAAACATATTTCCGGCGAGTGAAAATGGTGAGATGAGATGGTTCTGAGCCCTCCCCACACCTCCCCCAACCACTCACAACCCCTTAAAATGGCGACGTATTTCGAAATTTTTACCTAATTCAAAACTGCGTAAGTATCACCTCCCAGGGTTCTATCTAAATACCATAATGTTGAATTTGTAATTTAGTTGACGAATAGTAGGATTTATGCGTGAACTGAAAATAATAGGCCCAAGAGGGTTAACTTGTTAACCAATGGCTAATTCCAAAAGGAATCCTTTATAGAAAAAAAAATAGGGCCACCTGTATATTGGTTTAAGAAACTTAATAGTCGATTAATAGGTGACTTTTTTTTATTATTAATTTCATTATCTTTTTTGCCACCGACTTCCGAAAGAAAAGTTTTGTAGGTTATTTTACCCTTTTTTATGGTTGTTTTTGAAGGCGGTTAATTTTTTTTTAAAAGGCTTTTATATTACTCTTTTTGGTTTAAATATTCAACCACAATTCTTGTCAAATACATCATTTACTTACATGTGTACTAGAATTTTGTAATTCTTAGCACCGGTAATAACATCGTTAACATCTCTTTCATTCATTCCTATCTCAAAAACGACTGAAGGGATTTTGATAAAACTTGCAGTATTCCCTAAGTTGAACGATATTTAGTACAACAAAAAAAGAATTACTTAAATCGAACGTGTAGTTCCAGAGATATGCGAATACAAACATAATTTACTAAATCAGTCGATTCCGAGTCTTCTCCTTACTAGAGGAGTTGTACCTTCCATCATCAGCTCACCCACCTGCGATGATGATTATCAGATGCAAATACTCGAACAGCTTTAGAAAATATATGAAAATGGTACTATGTGCCTATAAAATTTGAATATTGCCCTCGATTTCCCTGGGATTCCATCATCAGATCCTGACCTGATGATCATGGGACCACTTGGAAAGTATACCCTTTCAAACAAAAGAAAAAATTTCAAATCGGTCCAGGCGTCTTCGAGAAATCGGGTAACATACATAAAAAAAAGATTCCGAGGAATTGAGAACCTCCTACTTTTTTTGAAGTCGGTTAAAAAGTTTTTTCAATTAATTTTTGGCCATTGCCATTTTGTATTACAAATTATGTCTTTCCAAAATCTCTCGCACGTCACTGCATGGCGGTAAATATTTTTTTTTTATTTGTTCCCTTTAAAGGCCACTTTCCAATAAATCATTCACGTTTGGTAACAACCAGTCCAATATAATCCTTTTAAATCGTATAAATGGTGAGCAGTTTAAACGTACCTGAGTTGAAACCGATACGCCCGGGCTCGCGCCGCCACCTGAAAATAAAGAAAAAATGTTTTTAAATTGATGGATAAAGTATTTTTTGTAAAGCTACGACTAGGGCTTTTTTTACGTGGTAAAATCATCAAATGAGTCCTCCCACCCCGGGCAGGGCGGGAGGGACTATCGGACTCATACTGACTAAAATCCACGGTGTCCTTCAATAGCCCTTTATGTTCCGGGGTCAGAGTAATGGCGGGACTTGTCTCATTACTCTGACCCCGGCAGGCTTTAGCCCTCTAGAGGGGCCCCGTCATTATACTGACGCTTTTTGAGGCGCGCGTGGAACACAACGCGCCGTCGACCCGGGCATGGTCCATGGTCGGACAGCGAGTTGCTCTTTACTCGACGCCTGCATGCTCACGCCTAGGGCTTCTAAAATCTGTTAGGGACAGAAAGGTCCTTTTTTTTAATGTACAATCGACAAAGTTGAATCATGACCCATTTTGACAATAAATCGTTTGAATCCGTCAAATTCATAAAGTTCAAAGTCGTTGCCATGGATATGTATGTTTACGCGAAAGCGAACCTAATTGTGTTTGAATGTCTGTGACAAAATAAGCTTATGGTGGGTCATGATTCAACTTTGTCGATTGTACATTTATTTTTAACAAATGTCCACTGTGTTTTTATTCGAGTTTGTTCAGGAACGAAGAGTACATTCTACCTAGCTTTATTCGCCAAAGGGTTACTACGAGTATCTTGAATTATAACTTTAAGCACTGCCCTCTTCTATATCGAAAATTCTCTCACTTCCAGCCTGTTTTATCCCACTGCTGGGCATGATCCTTAATTCTTGCGACCCATTTTTTTTTTTTTTTTTTTTTTAGCGTGGTAAAATCATCAAATGAGTCCTCCAACCCCGGGCAGGGCGGGAGGGACTGTCAGACTTCTACTGACTAAAATCCACGGTGTCCTTCATAGCCTGTTATGTTCCGGGGTCACGGTAAGGGAATAATCCCGCGACCCCGGCAGGCTTTGGCCCTCTGAGAGGGGGGCCTCGTCATTATGCTGACGCTCTTTGAGGCGCGCGTGGGACACAACGCGCCGTCGACCCGGGCATGGTCCTTGGTCGGGCAGCGAGTTGCCCTTTACTCGCTGCCCGCATGCCCGCGCCTACGGTGGCCGGAGATCGTCTCGCGACGTCCGTCGCCGTGGGCGTCCTACACCGCGGTTGGGGCGGAGGGAGGACTCTGTCCTCTCTCGCTCGCGGCGCGCCTCCTCCTTCGCGAGCATTACTGCTTCGCAGAAGGAGGCGACCGCTTCCCACTCCGTCTCGCCCCGCAGCATGGCCGCAACCAATGCCGGGCGCGAGAGGTCTCCGCCTATCGCAGCCGTGAGGACACGTCGGTGCACTGCCCAAGCTGGGCAGTCCTGCACCGTATGCTCCACCGTGTCCTCCGGGCGATCTTCGCAGTGGTGACACCCAGACGTTTCCTCCTTCCGCATTAGACACAGGTACCTCCCGAAGCACCCGTGCCCGGTGAGGACCTGCGTCAGGCGGAAGGTAAGGACGCCATGACTTCTCTCCAGCCACTCCTCAAAGAGGGGTCTTACCGCCGCAATTGCGGCGTGCCCGAATTCTTGCGACCCATAGCTAATTTAGAATGTTACTATAACTATGACCCAAATACAACTACTTGTATACTCATAGACTACATAGAGGGAAAATGACTAGCAGCTCGGAACCATCACTTTTATTTAGGTAAATCAATTCACGTGATTATGTATTATATTCTAAGCTTCAGAAAAAGTATACTTATTATTTATTGTTTAAAATCGTTCTTGTTAAGCGCACTGATCAACTTTGCAAAATTGTAAATTTACTGTCTTTACTTTTTAAAATTAATTTACACACAAGCACACTCAACATCTACACACCAACAAACATACACTGCACACTAAATAACACCAATTCCTGCACGGCCTCAATTAAAACCTTCACTATTTCAGCACTCTCATCAAAAAATAATCGATCTGTTTATAACCATTAATTACTATGGGTATATATTTTATAAATGCACGTCGACCTGTGATGATTACTCGCATTGTACGAGTAAATAAAATAATGACAAAATATGGTTAATACACTATAAACAGTCTCGGAAATAGACGATATAGAAATCGCGCGAAATTATCAATGTAACTGCATGTAGTTGCATAAGCACATCAAAATAAATAAAAACGATTTAACCGTTATAGCTCAAAATATAAGGAGCATTTATTGCAATTTCGACGATTTTAGTCTTGCTATCCAATTTTAAATTTGAAACCGACGTTTTTATCTTCTACGATTGATTGTTTTTTTTGTATTGTCCGAAACTACTAGAGCATTTTTAGATTTTCCAACAGTATCCTGTAAGGAGGGGTGAGCGGGAATTAAATTCATTGAGTTCGAAATTAGAAACACGCGCAGACGAAGTCGCGGGCAAAGTGCCAGTTATGGAATAGTTTTGCTGAAAGCAAACCCACATCGCATACACACAAGTTAATTATTATAAATCTAATACTTCTTAGTGAAGATACCACATTTTTTTTCTTTAAAAAACGTTGCCCCTCATTAGGAATTTCTCCTGTGTCGTGGGTGCGTTTACAAACATAGAAACTTACATAGCCAAACCCCAGGACCCGGAACAACTACTTGCAGATCATACAAATATTGTTCCGTGCGGGGATCGAACTCGAGACACGCGCTCGAGACACGCACATCAGTCGATCGCTCAGTCACTGCGCCAACCGTGTCGTCATATACATTATCAATACAATGAAGCAAAATAAATGACAGGAATGCACTGAATAAATCAAAAGGTTTTTAAACAAGCTTCTTGTTTCTTTAATTTTACGTCAGCAAATATGCAAAGAGCGAATGAAACGCAGTTTTTCATACCCATATTTGCATTTACTTTGACGTTCTTTTATGTGCATTTCAGGAATGGTTTTTAAATTGGAACTCTATTTGCAGAAATGGTATAATATTTTTGACATTTATTTGATTTCATTTCATAGGGAACGATTGAAAAATGAACGTTTGTGAAGTTTAAATCAAGAAATTGAAATGCTTTAAAAAATAATAAAATAATTGAATTTAAACAATCATTTTATTGATGCGAATGTCCAAACGTCGAAATACTTAATTTATCCTAAACTTAATTGTAGTCGTGGAATACCTAGACCTGTCAGAAGGGCGACACAAAACTTGACATTTATTCTCCTAAAATCAACCCATAAATCATAGACTGATACCCATTTCTGAACAAAGTCAAATGTTATCCAAACTATTTAGTTTCTAAGGAAAATATTGGATTTTCCAATGCATACAAACCTAAAAGAGTAAACCTAGACAGGCCTAGATACGGTAAATATTTTCTCTTGGTTATTGGAAATGGTTCCAAACTAAAAGCTGTAATACCTGCTGCTGTCTGGCGATAGTTTCCGATAAAATGGATGGTTTGTTGAAACTGCCGTGTGCCGTTAGCACTTAGAAGTTTTCTACTAAATTTTCAGGAAATTATCGACTTTCATAAGAACTATTATGTTAAGAAGTGCGCTGCGTTTGACTAGTGGATTATGTAGTTCGTTCTGGCATCTTTGGCATGGCTACCAGCCGATCTTACTGTCTTTTATGGCACCAGTTTTGAGCTATGTTAGCCTACGGTTTGCCAGGTCTATATCGAAGAAGTTTCATTAAAACGCCGTTTTGTAGTTTCATTAACCTAAATGACCTTTGTAGTTAGCCTCTGTCATTTTTACATGCCATTATTACATCTGAACATTGCTATAATATGCATGTTCACCATTTATGCTTATGGCAATCTCACCTCGAACTCTCGCTAGCAATTAATTTAAAAAGGGATGGCTAATGGTTTCAGCGTATACGACATAATACTGTTTACCACTTACTGTCCGATGTACATTATTATAATGCAGTTTGAAAATTAATCTGTTTAATGGTGACGATAATGAATTTTGGGCTTTTAAGCTGATTAATGTTTTATAGTAATGGATTGGAATTAGATAATAGTAATTTTTCGAACAATATAATGCTCGATCGCTGACTTGGTGGTTTAAAATAAGAGAATGATGAAACTTAAAAAAAAATGTATGATGTACATTACCATGCAAACTTCAATTGAAAATTGGTTTGAACGAGATCAAGTAATTAGTTTTTTTTTTTTAAACGTCTTTAACCGTAAACCGCTATTTACCTTTGAAAGTTACAACCAACTACATGAACTTTTATATTATGTTACTTGCTGCTACGGAACCCTTTATGGACGAGTCCGACTCGCACTTGGCCGGTTTCTTAAAATTCTCAAACTTTTCAAAACTGTTTTCGATTTTCCGTTATCATTATTTGTTCTTTTTTTTGGGGAATTTCACCGCTTTATTCCCAAATCACTGCAATTCTTGAAAGCTCTAGTCAGCAGTAGTGAACACCAGAAAAGCGTATAATGAAGCTTGACGGAGTCACGGAGAATAAATTTAACTGTCTTGGATCCTGTAACGAAATTAATCTGACAGAAAAGAATAGAGGAGGTGTAAGAAAAATACTGTATAGTAATCAGAATCCACAACAGCGATGTAATGTCAACCACCACGTGAATGTATGTCACTTTTACACACATAAGGTCGTCCGTGCATCGTCGATAAACAATAGAACTAGGACCATCCTCAACGGCTACAATCGACATTATTTATCGACATTGTCCAGCATAACTGTAAAATAAATAACTTTAAGTATCGACACTGTTTTAAACCTATCTGAACAGTAGGTATTTACGTTAAAGGACCTACATATCGCAAAATGTAATAAAAGTAAAAAAATTCTTTGGTTCCGTTTCTAACATACTTTGAAGATGTCAATTTAGAAAATGTTACACAAGCGAAAGTTGACCACTTTGCAGGTATTGTATGTAGCGGAGATGAGGATGTTAAGATGGATGTGTGGAGTGACAAGAATGGATAGAGTAAGGAATGAGTTTACAAGGGGAAGTTTGAAAGTGGCGCCTGTTACAGAAAAAATGAAAGGGAATCGTCTATCTTGGTATGGACATTGATGAGGAAGGATGACACTCATGTGACTAAGAGAGTGATGAGTATGAATGTTGATGGATTGAGAGGAAGAGGAAGGCCAAAGAAACGATGGATGGATTGTCAAAGGAATGGTATAAAAGAAAAAGGAGTAAATGATAACATGACGTATGATAAAGTGGAAGAAAAAACGTGTCGCGCCGACCCCAACTAACATGGGATTAGGTCAGTAAGATGATGATAATTCCAATGTATTTTAAAGTAAGGGAGTTTAATTTAATTACAATAACTAGGCATTTGTTGCCTTTGTTATCTGTACATGAAAAGTGATCATAACTTTGTAATCGTAAAATTAATAGATTTAAAAAATCTAAAAACCCACGTTTTTAAATTTACTAAAAATAAGAAAATAACCCTACGGGGCTGAGAGAGGGGCCACTCAAAACGTGGGGGCGTATATCATTTAAGGGATTATTTATGGGATATATTTACATGACGTGGATAGATCGCGGGTGTGACTTGCAAAGATACGCCCCCACGTTTTGAGTGGCCCCTCTCTCAGCCCCGTAGGGTTATTTTCTTATTTTTAGGAAATTTAAAAAAGTGGGTCTTCTGATTTTTTAAATCTATTAATTATTTTACCATTTTTAACTTTTTTTCATATTCCTGACAGCAAACCCTTTCGTTTAGTACCCATATCATGTGGGTGCGTTTCAAATAGCCAATCCGCCATCTTGGATGTCCGCCATGTTGGACTTAAGACACGTGACTATTTTTTTCCATATTCCTGACAGCAAACGCTTTCATTTGATACCTATATCATGGGGGTGCATTTAAAATAGCCTGTCCGCCATATTGGACCTCCGCCATATTGGATTTAAGTCACGTGACTATTTTTTTCATATTCCTGACAGCAAACCCTTTCATTTGATACCCATATCATGGGGGTGGATTTCAAACAGCCCGTCCGCTACCTTGGGGAGGCCGCCATATTGGATTTGTTATGACATTTCTTAGCTAGTCATGTATTGTCATCAGAACTCAGAGCGTGTTCAAAATTTCAGCCTGCTAGCTTATCGTAAAGTGCCTCAAAATTGAGTTGCAAAAGTCCAACCGGAACGACAAACAAACACAGAAACAAACAAATAAACAAACAAGAAAAGTGAGTTTATAAAAACGTGGGAAAATCGTGGGAAAAATGGATAAAACTTCTCCAATGTCCTTGTTCAATATGATCCACCCTTCTCTGGACAACCTATACATTATACCTAAAAATAAATCAGTATTTTTTCTAAGAAACTAAACGTCCAATTATTAAAAAAGTTATGGTTTTGGGCAATGATATTCTAATATACAGATATGTTATACGCTTAAAAAACAACAGCAAAAACTGTTCCGCGCCGAGCGCGGACTTTTTTATTCAAACATTACATTTCACTACAAGTAAAAAGGATAGATTGATAAAACGCATTAAGAAAAAAAGTGACAGCTAGATAAACAAACAGCGCCACGCCACCCACGCGTCATCAACCCCCCCGCACCGCCCCGCACGTCGGCATCACCTTGTCGTTCTTACGACATCAGAATATTACGAAAATAATTGAGATTTAAATTAATAAATCGACTGCTTACTTACGTGTGGTATGAGATCTCGTGTGTTTTTTTTTTTTTTTACCATGATTGTTACACTTCATAAATACACACGATGGCATTTTTGATGACAATTACGTAGCAGCGCGCAACGTGTTACTCGTAGTCGTGCGAGACACAGACTAAAAGCAATTGTCCGACGTAGGACATTTTCTGGTCTTCACGTTTTGCGCGCTCATAACATATCTGTTTACTAAAATATCATTGGTTTTGGGTAGTTTAATCAGACAGTAATGACGTTTAAGCAGTTAGGTCGATTTAGTCTGTACTACAGTAACCTAGTACAAACGCATAAAAATATTAATGTAACTTTAATTACAAGGTATGGTAAGAACAAATAAATATAGCAATGACGAGATGATTGTAATGAAGCATTATTCATTTAGGTCATCGACTCATCGTATCAAAAAGTGAAAAGGGACCATGTTAACTTCGTCCTGTTTTCTACATATCAGTTACATTAGTGACCTTGACTACCGAATTGAACCAAGCTGGAAAACAAGGATCTAATGTTAAGTTGTGGGTTTTGCATGACATTGTTTGGTTAGAACTTTCGTTATTAGCAAAAAGGAGTTTATAGTGTTGAAACCTTTTTGCTAATGAAAGCTTTTTGTTGGCGGCAATGTGCTTGTTTTGCCAACATAGAATATAAATGAGTCAGCAGGTTTTTAGGTGGTTCCGTTCTCTTTTAGATTTTCAAGTACGATTAGATATCATAATATTTTTATCATCGAATGTTTCTTTGTACCAAAGACATTAAACTATTATACGAGCAATAGACGGGACATCACGAAGAAAGTTGTGATCCAAAAATTTTTACCAATAGGTAAAAAGTCGCTCAGTCTAATGGTCGCGTTGCTATGCAACGCTAGATACTGCTACTGACGCACGGCATCAACAATTTTGTATGACAATTTTCCCAATGCCCGCTCTATAGGTTCTTTTAAATCTCTTTGCTTAGTACCAAGATTTACATGGATTGACTACGTATCTAACCTCCACAACTATTCAAAGTCAAAAATCTACAAATGACATAACATTGAATGATGTAACAATGGTTTTGAAATAGTTTTGACAATTGTAAAAGATCGTCCATAGAGTTTCATGCCCTTTCTTCTCCACAGAGATCTACGCTTTAGAATGGGTACCTATCTACAGTACTTTTAGAGTTATTATGGCTTGTGACAGGGACTGTTTCAAAAGTGCCTGTAATGACCTACTTGGAATAAATACTTTGATTTTGATAGCTATGTAGCCTTGAAATTGTATTTATCGAATTTCGTTAACTCGCTCTTAAAATGAACCAGGCATCACGTATAGTGAACATGGCTATAACTAATTCAATCTTTCAATAAAAGCTTATTGTTGTATTTTGAACGCTCGCGTTACTGCTGAGAGTTGACATTCAAAAGTACTATTTGATTTAGGTATTGTTATTTGTAACTGAAAACCAGTAATCTAGACAAGTTGAAATCCCTAGTTGCTATGTTTCGTCTTCAAGTTGTAAAACTGAACAATATTACTAAAGTAGGTTGTAAATTTTGATATTCTTGGGGAATTAAAATGTTGGGGAGGATCTTGGGATACCAAAATACGTAAGAAAGGCAGTTGCCATAGAATGTCACTTCTTTAGCGTCGTTCATATTGATACATCTGACCATACACGAGAACTACGATCCTGATCTTTCAGCAAAGTATCCTGTCTGGAGAGCCCACCCGGTGAAGTTGCAGAAATAATTTGTTTCAATCCAAGCGATGTTTATTAAAACTATTGAAAACGTCCTCTCCTCTGAAATAAAAACAAAAAGTTCACACGTCCTCTATTCCTCCCCTAACCTCGATAACCAAACGAAATAAAAATCCAATCGTAACAGCTTTTACAAAAGAATAAAGCCAAATAAAACCCGTGTACTATTTACTTTTAAAAATCACAACCGTGCAATTCCCCACTTTTATACCTCTGATCTGATGTAGGTACGTAAAGTCACGTTCGTGCAGTCGTGGTATAATGCATTGTATACTGCTCTGCACTCGACTAAACACCTAGTTTCTTCACAAAATGTAGAATACAAACTACCAGCTAACCGCGAAAACTAATTACGCTGGGACGTGTATAATGTTGGGTATACGAGTATTATTTTAGTGTACCCTAATTTAATGTTCATTTGGCTAGACTATTTGGTGAAGTTTGAGTAAAGGAAAATGGTTAGATATTTTATGAAAATATAAACACATTTCTTTTTATAGGCCTTCGAGAGAAATGTTTTGAACTTTTCGTTTAGATGACCACGGCAGACATATCGCGCAGTACATACAATCCGAATCTCTTCGAAGTTAGAGTGCTTGTACACGGCGCATGTAACCCGCGCAAGTGCCTCAACATGCTCAAGCTACATGCGCCGTGTACAAGCACCCCGCTGGTAACTTGATCAAGTAGCTTGCGCATGTTACTCGCGCGGGTAACTCGCACCTTTACTTGCGCAGGTTACATGCGCCGTGTACAAGCACCCTTAGAGTGAATAATGCTTCTCTGGGTAAGCTCGTTCCATCCTCTCTTTCACCTCTGACCAAGACAAGAGTCAAGAGCAAACCCATCCATCGCATCGACTATAGTTCGTTTAGATTTTTAAGAGGATCGTCTACCGAGCGCTCGTCCATACTAAAAGAGAAAAGGTTTTCCTACCCCTAAATGTTATCCTATCTCAATGTTTTTTTAGAATGTTTCTGACACAGTAAAAAACTAGGTTTGTGGGTTTTCTTTTTTTCAAAAGTAACTCTTAGGCGCCTGTAACTTTCAAACTATTATAAATTTTGAAAAAAAGAAAACCTATAAACCTAGTTTTTTTACTGTGTAGGAAGCATTCTAAAAAATCATTGATATAGAATAACATTTAGGGGTAGGAAAACGTTTTCTCTTTTAGTATGGACGAGCGCTCGGTAGACGATCCTCTTAAGTGTGTACGTTATTCTTCTAATGCATAAAATAAGTTGCTTTCTGCCCTCTTTCTACATAATTAATAATTTTAACTACTCTGTGCTTTTTTGATTCGGGTATTAATATACGCGTAGATTACTAACTACGCCAAGGTGGCCCTGGAACGTAAAGGGCTATTGAAAGACACCGTGGATTTACTTATTTTTGGATTTCTGGGTGAGAGGACTTATTCGATGATTTTACCCCGTAACAAAAGAAAACAGTAAAATTAATTAACCGACTTCCAAAAGGAGGAGGTTATCAATTCGAATGTTTTTTTTTTTTAAATAATGAAAGACATTTCTATAATTATGCTAACAACAAACTATAGTGACCAATAATCATGGCCGATTGCTTTGTCATTATAATTAATTTCCCTTGTACCGTGTGGTACTCAATTAATTTGGAAAAGTCATGTTGAATTGTGCTCATTGATTTCGTGGCAATTATGATAATTAGTGCAGCAACTACACACATAGAGCAGTGAGTTCATATAAATGAAAACGAAAAACGTTTTTGCAACTCAATTGTGAAATTAACTATCAATATGAATAAAATCAAAATCAAACGTTTTTATTTCTATGTGGCCCATGAGTTTATAAAACGTCGACAACGTGCTCGCAAGAAACTCCACGGTTACTCTTTTAAATTTTTGTAAATCGCGCCTGGAACACTACACACAGGGCGGGAGGACTCATTTGAAGATTTTACCACATAAAACCGAAAAAAATGATTCTACCAAAATACATTCAAACTGGGCCCCAAGTCTGCTAATTTAGTAATGACTCAATTGAATATCAATTGAATCTCAGTAGCAGTTTTAACTACATTTGGTATTCTGCTACTAATTTAAGACCAATGGTTTTCCAGTGGCATTCCATTGAACTGCTATCAGAATATTTGCTAGTCTGCTCTTCAATCGTGTTACAATTGTAAATCGATTGTGGACTTTATCGGTATTCTCTCTAATGTCAACACCTATAACTGTTCAACTGAGAGTCAATTACACTTACACTACGATTCCATTTCGACTCTATTGAGCTTACATACAAGTTTTTGCAGAATACCAAATTTGTTCTAATCGTAATGGAGTCGTGATTGACTCTCAATTGAATATCAATAGCATGTGAGTTAAATAAAATTAGCAGACTTGAGGCCCTGTTTGACAGTTTACGCGTGAAGACGCTATAAACAATTTCACTTTTTCATTTAGAGCTTTCATGTCTTGACGAATGTGTGAAACATGAGTTAGCAATAAAATTAAAAACGATCAGCACATCTAAAGTCGGCGTAGGCGTTTAAAAGCTATCAGTGTAATCCAAGCTGCAGAATATTAAGACTTAAATTCTTATTAGGGTGATGTTGGTCGCGTAAGTTGGAAGTATACCAATTTACATTGTAAAGATTTTTGAGTGGGACTCAAACCCGTGTCTTCTGGATAATTATTCCAGACGCCTTACCGACTGCCGTACTCAAACTGACTCTTTCATTTCCTTATTTGAAACGTTTCACGGTAATGTGTGTGGAGTATGTTCGAGCGATCGCCACGCAACCGACGTCAGTATAATAGGAATTTAAGCCCAAAAGTGACAACACTTAAATGCGGTAATATTTATTCAAATCCGACTGGGATTTTCATATATTAAACGTGTTTAAACAAACAAACTTGCAGCACCCCTGCTTATACCTTGATCCATCGGGATTGAAAAGGATCTTTCTGTAAATATCAGGGGTGCAAAACGATGGTATTCTCCAATTGTCACTGTCAATATGCCAAAACACCGATGTTACTAACAGCGCTTGAACTCAGTTAATGTACTAATTGCGTTCATTTTCATTCAATTCAAAATCAAATTGTTTTGTTTCATTTTGGACTCCATGGGCATTTGTAAAATATTAAATGTAAGGTGCATTGTTTGAGTTGGTGGGTCGCGGCACTGTATAAACAGGAAATCGCAGCCCTGGAAACCAAAAGATATGTATATTATGAAGGAACAAGATGATTTTTTAGTCGGTAAGAGTCTGATAGACCCTTCCGTTCCGTATAGTACGGGAAATTTAATTTGGTGATTTTTACACCCCAAAAATTTGGGTTCATTATATTCAACAGAGAGAAACCAGCAAAAAATATCCATTGTTACACTTTTGAAATATTTCTCCACGATTCTAACTAAGCAATATTTATTAGAAATCTAAACTCCGGTATTTCTATTTCCAGCTACACAGCAGCTATTAACTATTACATCACTGCTAAAAGCCAGTGCAGTTAGCCACAAATCGGATTAACGAGTTGCCGAGGGTAAGTGTCTCGGAGTTGCCACCAGAACTATTGGTTAACCCTCTGTCGGCTTATTTATCTGACCGAATGTTTTTATCTTAAGTTATTAGACTACTTACAAAGTTATGGTGCCTGTAACTTTTTAAGTAAATAAGTGGTTTGGACCCATCAGAAATACAAACAGGAAATATGAATAGAATAACTCTTTAAGAAGTATCCTGGACCTAATTGATACCTTTAATTATTGATGTTATGATAGTTAAAGTTTAAAATCTCCAATTCACATTGAGTAAACGTGGTGACCTAATGATATTTGAGAAGCAACTTTTGCCATACTATGACAAAATTTAATGCTAATTTTGTGGGTGGAATTATTTCAAACATAATTGAAAAAAAGATCATATTTTCAACACTATTCTTAGCTGATAACTGGTGACAGGCCGTTAGGCAAGGGGATGAGACAATAATAGTTTGCAATAAGAACATCATCACCACCATCAGCCAGAAGATGTCCACTGCTAAACAAAAGCTTCCTCCCTCCTAATTAGACCGCTACTCCAACCAACAATGTGCCAATTGTATCATTCATTGTCTTTTGTTACAAATTTATCGTGTCAAAGTTTTTCGTCTGTGTGTTGCATGTCGCGTGACGGTCGGCCGCGAAGTATTAAAGTGAATGGCGCTCGTCAGAGCAGCCGAGGCCAATAAGGCGGCGCCTATAGTTCGCATCACCTGTGAAAAAGTTTCACTTTTACCGCAGATTTGTATAACCACACAATCCAAAGAAAAATATTATTTTTATAAAGTTTCCCCCCCACACTAGGAATTTAGCCTGTATCATGGACCTGCATGCAACTCGAATGCAATTTCTTGCAGCGTGTAAACAAAACTACAGTCGAAGTATTTCTTATTTCCCGTGTTACGCAGTTAGGTTATAGCAGTTAATGTTTCCGGATTTCTGAGTTTACATGGAATTAACAACTTCCGTCTAACCCACATAAATCTATAGGGAAATCAGGGTTTTTCTGTATTTTATTAGGTTGAGAACTTGCTTGAAGTATTTACTGTTTTGTGTAAATTAAACATTTTATAACTAATTCGCAATGTTTGTAACTGTTTAAAGCTTACCCTATGCCCCTGATTGAAGTATAATTCCTTAAATTTCACAAGATTAGTATAGTATTTTTTCGATAAACTTTTTTTTTGTGTATGGCATCTCGCAGGTCAACCTCTATTAGGTTGTGTACTGCTCAACCGGACTTTTCTGTGGATGCCTTAAGAATTTAAGGCCTCCAGCCAGGGCAGATAAACTTACACATACTCATGCATTTTAACTGAGCGTCTTTTGGGCATCTTTTGTGTTTTATATGGGACTAACAGCCCGACATCACGTGCTTTGTCACTGTGAGCAGTGATTTATCGTGGAGCGAGAAGCGGTAAGATCAAATGTATAGGCAATGTTTGAAACACGCTACGAGGCGCTATCAGTGGCGAATTCATTACAAAAAAGTAAATATTAGTCTTATTCGCGCCGCCTCCCGCATCGCTTACCGGTTAGACTACAATTGTGAACGAGTCGTAAGAAACTATTGATCTTACACTACAGATCTACATATCCATTGGGAAATACCAGTTCCACATTTACATACAACTTAATAAATGACGGGATCTTTCCGAACACTAAACGTGAACATAGTAATACAAAGTAATAGTCACTGTGGGGATTCTTTTAATAAACCATTCGAAAATTTATTTGCATAATACCTCTCGGAGGTTTTCCGAAAATGTATTTCTTGTTTCCAATTTATATATGTATATTCAATAGGTTGTTTTTTTCCTACTCTACGCCAACGTCAGTGAAGAGTAAAGCTCAGTATTTATTGCGAAAGAAAGACCATTGTTAGGAAACATGTTTGCGTTGTTCTAAGGATGTTGATTGGAACTCGTATTTCATTTTTATATGTAGACTACTATTATTATTCATCATCATCATCATCATCAGCCTATAATGTTCCCACTGCTGGGACACAGGCCTTCTCTCTGTGAGAGGGAGTGGGCCATAATCCACCACGCGGGCCCAGTGCGGGTTGGCAGATGTCACATGTCTTCGAATTTTTAGTTCTAGGACATGCCGGTTTCCTCACGATGTTTTCCTTCACCGTTATGAGAGCAGTTTGAACCCACGACCTACAACTCGTAAGTCGGGACCGATACCACTGGGCCACCATTGCTTTTATTATTGAGGATAAATTATAATTATTTATTACAGAAAATATTTCAGGTACAATAATTGCACAAATTTATTTTCAAAAAGTATGTGTGTAACTTAATCTATACTATTTTTACGTGGCAAAATCATCAAATGAGTCCTCCAACCCCGGGCAGGGCGGGAGGGACTGTCAGACTTGTACTGACTAAAATCCACGGTGTCCTTCGGTAGCCCTTTGTGTGCCGGAGTCGCGGTATACGTATGTCCCGCAACCCCGGCAGGACTGTGGCCCTCTATAGGGGGGCCCCGTCACTATGCTGACGCTCCTTGAGGCGCGCGTGGGACACAACGCGCCGTCGACCCGGGCATGGTCCATGGTCGGGCAGCGAGTTGCCCTTTACTCGCCGCCCGCATGCCCGCGCCTACGGTGGCCGGAGATCGTCCCGCGACATCCGTCGCCGTGGGCGTCTACCACTGCGTCTCGGGCGGAGGGAGGACGGTATCCTCTCCCTCAAGCGGCCCGCCTCCTCCTTCGCGAGCATGTAATGTAGGTACTTCAGGTCAATAATGTAGGTACTTACCTAATACAATACCTACTTAATATCCGTAAGAAACCTCACACTCGACAATCGTCAGACGAGACAAAGAAATTTTAGAATTTTGCCCCACCCTGAGCACATGGCTGGCTATTTTGCCCCACCCTGAGCACAAGGCTGGCTACATCCATGTCCGGGGTCACGGTGAGGAAATAAAATCACGCGACCCCGGCAGGCTTTGGCCCTCTGAGACGCCCCGACATTTTTGCTGACGCTGCTTGAGGCGCGCGTGGAACACGACGCGCCGTCGACCCGGGCATGGTCCATGGTCGGACAGCGAGTTGCCCTTTACTCGCTATCCGCATGCCCGCGCCTACGGTGGCCGGAGATCGTCTGCCGACGTCTGACGCCGCGGGCGTCTAACACTGCGGTTGGGGCGGAGGGAGGACGCTGTCCTCTCCCTCTCACGGCCCGCCTCCTCCTTCACGAGCATTACTGCTTCGCAGAAGGAGGCGACCGCTTCCCACTCCGTCTCGCCCGGCAGCATGGCCGCAACCAATGCCGGGCGCGAGAGGTCTCCGCCTATCGCCGCTGTGAGTACACGTCGGTGCTCTGCCCAAGCGGGGCAGTCTTGCACCGTATGCTTTAGTGTGTCCTCCGGGCGATCTTCGCAGTGCTGACACCCGGGCGTTTCTTCCCTCCCTATCCGACACAGGTACCTCCCGAAACTTCCATGTCCGGTGAGGACCTGCGTCATCCGATAGGTCAGGACGCCGTGACGTCTCTCCAGCCACTCCTCAAAGAGGGGTCTTACTGCGAGCCCGAACCTCGGTTGCGACAGTCGTTGTCTCCATACTGCCCTGAGATCGCGCCGGACCTCTTCCCGCCGCGCCTCGACTTGTCGGGGCAGCGGGGCAGAGCAGCAGTTTTGCGCTTTATGATGTTTCCCACCTCTTAATTTTTGAGATGTTGCTCCCTCTCTCCAAGAATTGGGTAATCAAGAACAGCAAGTCACTCCCGGCGTGCACCTCTAATACAGCTGGAATGTTGATCCATTGGGGCTCTTATGGACAACGGGCTTGGCATCCTCCCTGATGTGATCAGCTTTTGCTTTGCGTAAGAATTCTTGTATTATTTTGCGTGGATCTGTTGTAATTGCAATCTGAAGAATCTAAATACTGTGGAATATACGAAAATGAAAAATTTAAGAAACGTGTACGATGGTTGCTATATTAAACTTCAGAACTAAGAGATTCAGAATTTAAAATTATCTTTTTATGGACATTATAATGTGTCAATTAGTAATGTTAAACACAATAGAAAAGAACAACATTACTACCAGACTAAACAGAAAAACAAAACATAAACCGACGAAAAATAAATAAATAGAAAATTATTCTAGCTATTTATCACTAAACCCATATTAACAATCCCACGCTTCCTTTGCGGTCTTAGCTGGTCGAACAATCGAAATAGCAGCACCATCCACAGTAAGGCATATTTTAGAAAGAGCCTTTTCAGCCTTCCGTACATCGTCGGGCGTCTTTTTCCCTTCGACTACTACTCCGCTTACAGTTTCCCATAATCCTTCATGGATTAATAACATTCGCATTTTAAATTTCCATACAGTGTATCCTTCTCTATTACAAAGTTTAGGAATACCATAAAATAACATACCAGATGCTGCAGACGACATGTTGACTAGATATCTACAATTTTACCACCAATCTTCTTTTAAATTCGATCGTAGATAAAATATACAGAGCCTTCGTGCTGATAACGTGTTGTAATTGCAATCTGAAGAATCTAAATACTGTGGAATATACGAAAATGAAAAACTTAGGAAACGTGTACGATGGTTGCTATATTAAACTTCAAAACTAAGAGATTCAGAATTTAAAATTATCTTTTTATGGACATTATAATGTGTCAACAAAACCTAACAAAAAGTATTAAACTAATAGGTTTTACAACAGGATCAAACCCAAGATACGCGGTGGCATCCCTGATGACATCAACAGAACCCCATACTGCGTCGCTCACCCGAAGAAAGAACGTGTCCTCAAGTAGGCTTTTATAACCCTCTCATACTAAGTTGGACAACAAGGCCTTAGCCTGATCTTCCTTCAGTGCAAAATACTTTGCTGCTTTACCGTCCATAATGGTAATTCACAGATTAGATGATAACAAAGCCCCACTCCTATTTATTTTCGTAAACTTGATCACCTCGTCTGTGTGTTTAGAAACAGTATTAGTATCCAAGTGTTCATGTACGAAACGCACGGTAGCGGGCAAGCTAGCAGTTGACGGCGCGCTTGCCGCAATATCGAACGCGTGAGATGGTTATGTGTGTGTTCACGTCGAACTGGCAGAACACGCGATTCATTTCGGACACCGGGGGTATTACAAGGTCCTAGAACAGGCTTGTTCCGGCGAGTAAAAGTGACAGAGTTATATTCAAGTCGTCTAGCGCCATCTCGTTTACTCACTGGAACAAGCCTGGTTTTAAGACGTTGTAATACCCGTGGCCTACCATGACGTCTTAAAGCTAGAGTAGTTCCAGTGAGGAAAGAGGTGGCGCTAGACGATTTGTATCTTATGGTAGCCATACACCATCCTGCCTATCGAACGATCGATTTGACGCTTGCAATTGTTTCAAATTGGCAGTTCGTCCATTTATACCATACAAATCGATCGTCGATAGGCAGGATGATGTATGGCTAACATTAGGTAGGCCAGCAGTCCTCGATCGCGCAAACGCCTGGCGGCTAATTTTAACACAGGCTCGCCACGTCTATGCGTCCGCTCGTTCTACGTGAACAAGCACTATGGCGCTATCGAAGTTTCGTTCTAATCTAGAAAAGGCTACAACTCTTCACGCTTGTAACGCAAAAAGAGGGTTATTGGTGAGACGTGCTTTTCATTCTAAAGTACGTTTCCCCCAAAGTTTATTGACCACCACTCTGGGTATTAAAACTATTGTAGCGGGCAATTCTGCGGATTTTACGACGGATCATAAAGATGTTGCTCGTTGGTTTGTATTTACGCCTGAAAACTTCTTTTTTGTTTCATTTCACGATCAGCAACTATGTCTGAAAAATTTTGGATGTACGAATTAATCTTCGTAGTCTTCGGATCAGAATACTGAAATTATTTTTATTGAAAGCCAGACTATCCCCGAATATTCTCGTTACATAATTTCTAATAGATCAGGGTGGAAACCAGTAGTAAATTCTAGTACACAAATTATGCACTAAGATGGACTTTGGTCAAATCTATAGAGTGAACTTTATTCTCACCTAAACCTTGGCCCTCAGTCGTGCTTGATCCGAAAATGAATCTTACTTGCCTACGTTAAAATAATTAATGTTCTTATTCGTTTAATAAGCTTGATAACAGTAGTCTGTAGAAATATCAAAATGAACTTTATACTAATAAAGTTAAGCAAATCCTGTGGTCTTCATAAATCGTCTGTCCACCATAATATCTACGTCAATTTTTTATTTTCATTCTGATAAAGAAGAACGAATATTGATGGACTTTCCAACTACTTAACAGAAACTTCTACATTTAAAACTGTTTAGTCATACATTTTAAAACATTCATCAATAAACAAATTGCTAGTTTCAGTCGCAGACGACGCTACAGATTATTTGTCTGCATTTGAGATAGAGTGAAATTCAGATCGACTAACGATGTCACGAAAGATGGATTCTGTAGAAATCGGGCTTTAGTCCAAATTGCTAGCTGATCTTGTGCAATATGCAATGAATACGCATATGAATTTGGATTCTATTGTTTGGTAAATTGAGTCGCATGTTCTTCGCATGTTGTTCTGATAAATCAATTCGGTGTTCTTGCTTCTGGCTTGCTTATAGATAAATATCATCTGTTTTTTGTTTGACTAATTCGCAATTTCCATAAGATTGCTATTGTGACTGTTAAAATTGTCGAAGGGATTATAATGCATATTATAATCTTATGCAACCTCATTATTTCGTGTAATCAAGATGTAGCCGTGATTTTCATTGATTTTTATGAAACATTGTTACAAAGTAACTTAACCTACTTGAAAGAGATAATGTTTGCTAAAATTCCCAGAGACTAAATACATTGTGTTCCGTGTTGTAATGAAATAAAGCACTAAAATGCACTGCGTTTTACACTGATGTAGAACCCATTTAACAAAATAATTGACGTAAGTTTAGAAGCCAAACGTTTGTATCCAACTTATGTCGCTGTTGTATTGCATAAATGTTTGCATTGTGCTATTTGATTGTTGTGTTTTTGTGTACAAATAAACAAATTATTATTATTACAATGGTCGTTATGCCAGAGAGCATAGTTAAAAGTGAGTGCATAGAATTTTATTTCGCCATTGACTATTTATTTGTGTTGCGACCTACGAAGAGGTGCTGCGGATTGCGGTCACTTCTGCAAACCTATTAAATATGTAATCAAATGTAGGAACCTACTTGTCCTCATGAATGTAAAATAGGGTAAAGGAAGATTATTTGGTGAGACAGGTAACTCAGTGATAGAGTCCTAAAAGTCTCTCAAAACGTTACCTATGCATGCTGTAATGCGAAATGATCACTACGACTTGTCCACTTTAGTGGTGAACTAGTTGCATCATTTCGCATTAAGTACTGCATGCATAGGTAACGTTTTGAGAGACTTTTAAGACTCTATCACTGTTACCCGTCTCACCAAATAATATCCCTTTACCCTACCTCACATTAAGTCGTATCGTGTGAAAACACAAAACCTCAAACAAATTAGAATTTGATAATAAAGCCTTCGAAACTCCCTTTACTCGTAAATCCAGTTCATTCAAAGATACTCCAATCGAAGTTAAGTTCCAAATAAAATCAGGAGGTGTTGCCAAATGAATTAGCTGCCAATACTTGATTGTGGTTGCCAAAAGTCCCCGAATTATTGTTTACAAACATTTAATCCAGAGCTTTAAAATAAATTCGACTGAGGTTTAAAGCTTAATTTTCATTATCTGATTTCATGATTGATTAACAGTTTCCACAACAGTACAAAAAATGTGGTAAGCTTAGTGTGCGCAAGATAGATCGATTAACTGAAGACGTTTGGTAGTGACTGAATGAAAAGCGGATTGTGATCTATGACGCTCTTAGGGGTATACTGTAATAGTATAAATTGACTGATTGAGAGTAGAGTGAGACCGTGCAGAAATGTGAAGAGTAAGACTTGTTCAATCACAAAATAAAAGAGAAGCAAATAACCAATTAAGGTTAGGTAAATTCCTGCAAGTCTCCTGACGCAACGCAGGCCGCACTCAGAGAAATGTATACGAGAACTTCACGGTTGCAACCAGAAGTTCTCGTAAAGGTACGAGTAGCTAGACATTTCTCTGCGTGATGCTTTTATGTTTGAGTGTATAGCGTGTTTTATATTCTGTTATTGTCTTAGGCTCGAACCACATCCGTGCATCCTCCATATCAGCTGTACTGCCGAACGCACAGACTATGCAGCCGAGTGCTATTGCATCAACCGTTTGTTTTTCGCCCTTATAAAATCACCATTCTGAACGACAGAGATAGACAAATAAAATATAGTTCCATGCTGATGGATATTTATCAACCAGGTTCAATCCTTATTTCTTTTATATTTTGTAAGTTTCTACTTCCATACGACTTCCAATTAATGAAGTTGGAAAAGCTCCAATAATTTTCTGTGAAATCAAAACAAATAAGTCGCAACACAGCAAAACTATAAAAAGTCTCATACGGATCTAGTTAAATTGCCCCTACCTTTAGCTCTCTGACTTGTAATATCCGGGAGTATGGCATATCGTTAGCTTGAGATGAACGTTTGATATCCCTTCCTGTACTCGACTGCATTTGACTTGATCAATTTAGTTTTAGTTCGAATCCGGGATTAGATGCGAGTCAAACGAGCGATGAGTACGGTAATAACCTCCGTTTTGAGATGATAGATGATTTTAGATGTACATTTAAGATAAAATGGCTGGAGTAACGACGCAACGTGTGAAATTAGTGATCTTCTTAGCGTATCGGTTGCTAGCAGTTCAAATATAATGTTTATACTAAAATTAAGCTTCGCAAATCAAAGTTGTAAAGTTTACAAGCCTTGTGTCCTAAAGTGGAAAGTTTTCCAATGTAGAGACGATGGGATAATGTTTCCTTTAGTGAGTTTGAAACCAAATTACTTCTCCCGCTCCGGCTGAAGAAGACGGTAGCTTCAGACTCGTACTGAATTAAATCCACCTTTTTCTTTACCGTGGTGAAATCAAATGAATCCTCCTACTCTATTATCAGACTTTGTACTGACTAAATTCACGCTGGTCCTTCAATAGTCTTTTACGTTCCAAGATCAAGTGTTCCTTCAGTAGTTTTTTCCGTTACAGAGCGAAAGTAACTCTTTGGAAAAATCCCGCAACCCTAGCAGACATTGGTCCTATCGAGTCTCGTCAGGTCTATACGAGGGATAAGTCGCTGTACTGCGACAAATATGACGCGACGCGACGCAACACGAAGTAAATGTTATGATTAATATTATAAAAGTAGTTGAAATAGTTCCAACCGCGTCGCGTCGCGTCGTAGTCGTCGCTCACGCAGGACGACACCACGTAAGGGTTCTCAGCTTATATGGGGTTACAATGTCTACAATGTGACTGTTAAATGGGGACTCCTGCATCCTTCAAGGGTTAATCTCACTAAGTGTAAGCAGATTTATCAATTCTAGATTTAATGTTTAGGTTACTAAAAATAAAATAAAATAATAAACGTGCTAGTTATCACGTATGCTTAATATACATAATAGGTTAGGTTAGGTTTGAGTATAGGTTTGGTTACATGGCATGGCTTCTTTTGTTTTTTTTTTAAAGTTTCCCCACTAGTAATTCCTCCTGTATCATGGGTGCGTTTATAAATATAGAAACTCACATACACAAACACGCAGACCCGGAACAACTACTTGCAGATCGTAAAAATATTTTTTCGTGCGGAGATCGAACCCGCGGTACACAGTGCAGCAGTCCGATTGCTCAGCCACTGTGCCCATCATGTCGTGTTGGAACAGTAACAGACAATAAAATGGGGTTTTTCTCGGTACGGATCCCGGTATCAGATTGAATTAGCCACGGATCACGGCGACTTGTATCCACCGATACCATGACACGTTTCCAACACAAAAAAATAAAAAAATGTAGCCACCGATCACCGATCATCGTGGCTACAAGATATAAATTGTATTATTTTTGGAAACTGATCTCGATGCGCAGAGACAAGATTCAGAGTAAAATGTTTTTCAAGTCTGTTGTTTTTTTTCTTGGGTTAATCCTCAATCATTATCTATTTATATTATGTGGATGAGTTGATAGTTCTGGCAATCGAGTGCAGTCCAGCAAGTGCACTACTCTTCCTAAATTCCATCCTTATGACTCCAGTGCTGGATTATTTTTCAACCTGATTTTATTTTTATCTAATTTCCCAAATCAAAAGAAGTTATAATAAAAAAAAAATCGAATACCGTGATCGGTGGCTACATTTTTTTTTTTTTTTTTGTGTTGGAAACGGATCACGGTATCGGTGGATACAAGTCGCCGTGATCCGTGGCTAATTCAATCTGATACCGGGATCCGTGGAGACAAACCCATAAAATGCACAATATTGCTAATTTTGAGTAACTAACCTTACAAAATTAGATGAGTGATACAAAGTTCAAAGTAAACACTGAACAAAATTAGGTACCGTTTTACTGCATTTTTATTCTCTATCGTAAAAGAAAGTAATAAAATGTAAATGTAACAAAATGTAATGATGAAAGTTTTCTCTTACAAATGTTACCTATTATTTTGTTCTAACACAAATCTTTTGGGATAAGTGCCGCTTGAAACTTTCTCTGTGGTTTTGTCATAAGAATATTTTATCCTCTATGAAGTTGTTATTGTGAAAAAATGGAGTCACCAAGTTAAAAAATAAAGACCTTTTCAAAGTGAGTATCATTAAATTTATAATTCATGTAAGCAGATTTATTAATTCTAGATTTAATGTTTAGGTTACTAAAAATAAAATAAAATAATAAACGTGCTAGTTATCACGTATGCTTAATATAGGTACATAATATAGTTTGGTTACATGGCATGGCTTTTTTTCTTTTTTTTTTCTTTTTAAAAAACTTTGCCCCACGCTAGGTATTTCTCCTGTATCGTGGGTGCGTTTACAAACATAATAAACTCACATACACAAACGCCCAAACCCGGAAAAACTTCTTATAGATCATACAAATATTTGTTCCGAGCGGGAATCGAACACGCTACACGCAGCGCCGCAGTCCAATTGCTCAGCCACACTGCGCCAATCGTGACGTCAAATATAAAAAAAAAACATCGTAAAATATGCTGAATACAGGCGTCTCAACCAAAATATAGGGGTTCGAACCCATGACTCGTAAGTCCGAGCCGTTACCACTGGGCAATCACTGCTCTAAAATTTGTTTAAGTCCTTAACTATATTTTTTGAAGTAAATAATCTTGCGTTAGGGTTGCCATCTCCACAATTTGAAAAAGAAGACGCGTGAAAACCCCAGATTTTTGAGTCCAGAACCCGGACGCGAGTCAAAGTGCGCGTGGGAGGACGGTGAAGTGTGCGTGGACATGAGTCGAAGTGCGCACGGGGGAATTATGGTAACATTTATTTTGTCCAGGTGTTAAATTGTCCACAATATGTCATTATATAAAAAACTCAAAAGTTTTGATAAAAAGATCAAGTGACAAGATCTCCATTGACATAAAGTAAAAAAAATGAATTTATATCTACAAATTAAATTGTTTAATGACATTGAAACGTAAAGGGCTACTGAAAATAAATAAAATGTATTTTTGCTGTTACCTACCGACAAAACAATTCCAGGCGTCGTTTTATCAAAATACCTATAGCATTTAAAGCCATGTACAATATGATATTTGGATATTCGAACACTTGTTGATTTTTGCAAGATTCACATTCTAACCAAATAAAAATATAACATTAGGTTATTAAGACATGTGAACATTTTAACACGAGGACGAATATTACCATAAACCGCATGAGGGGTAGGAAGACGGTGTATTAGTGTGCGTGTGTCGCGGGTGACCGGACGGCCCAACTTTAATTTTTTTAAACCCTCTGAACTAGGACAAATCCGGGGAAACCCGGACGGATGGCAACTGGCAACCCTACTTGTGTATAACTATTAGTATGCGATACAACTTCTACGGAACTTCCCGAGGAACTTTGTGCAAATTAAATTTTAGTAGTACCTAAATGCTATCTTAATTATCTCGATATTCAATCTCGGAAGGAATTGGAGATGCATTTACTCAGGAATGGAACAGAGAAGCTAGTAAAAAATATAGGTATCTCGTTAAAGTTATTTTCAAATAAAAATGTTTAAACAAGAGCGTTAAAACGTAAACGACGTCAATATAGCCCGTCTTCAATCCTTCTATAGAAATGTGGCATAATACTTATCTACTTAAAAATAAATTAGTTCTGGTTTAAATTTGATTATTTTTCTTTCATCTATACCAAGCTATATCAGCCGAACTCAATACGAATACTGCCATCACTATGTACTATTGATAAAAAAAGAGATGAAAATCGTGAACGGTAGTGATTCGTTTGCGTTCTCGCAGTTTCCCTTATAGAGCAAGAGCCCGTGAACCCCAGACCTACGTTATTTTATAAAGGCTGAAAGTTTGTCAGCGGATGCTCCCAACACTGATAAGAACGATGGACCATTTATGGAGTTTGGGTTATGGTGGCTTTGGCAGGTAAACGGTACTAAAGATGCGTAAAATATAAGTTTACTTACGTCATAGTATAAAAGCTGATTTTTATATATAATACTCGGGTATTAAGTAGATGATGTTTCCTCATCAGCCAGACACTTATCATGGTGGCAACCCCTTGCCAGACACCCTTAATGTTCACGAAATTATAAGTTCACTTACGTTATAGTATAAAAGCTGATTTGTTTAAATAATACTTGGGTAATAATATGTAGATGATGTTTCCTCATTAGCCAGACACTTTTGATAGTTCCAACCCCTTGCCAGACAAACATTGTAAATACAGTCAACTGATGTTCAAAACAAGGTATAGAGCGAAAGTCTTGGAACACAATTTTTGACTACGCATCTTTGTTTGGACTAGTTAGGAGGAGAACATATCGAAAATCCCCATCCCTAGCCCTTGAGTTAAGGGGGAGGGAGGGGTTCGTAGGTACCACTTTTTGGTTTTTCGCTTATATCTCGGAAAGTCGGAAACCATGGGTCCTAGCGACATAATACATATGAACAAAATAAAAGCTGAATAAATTCTCTATAAGTTTAATCCAGTAAACATTTCCAGGTCTTGTTTAGTTTTCGAGATATCTGCTCTTGAAAGTCTGTAATATTGGTTAAAATCATTTTTACCTCTTTGCATGTGGAAAGTTGTATTTGATGTCGCCAAAGATCCAGAAAACAGCATCAGTGTTTCAGACCCTCCAAGTTGCGCAGAATGTCATTTTAATTTATATTAGGTAACATTACAACTCAAGTCGTATTTCGTTAGATTCGAGTCGTTTTATAAGATTTGACCCAATTCGGTTGCCCAGATATTATCCTTCTCATACAATGAAATTATCCTAACATGACACTGAACCAAATAGCATCACAAAAAAAAAAAATTTTTTCATTCATACTCATTTTACACACATTTATGAGTACTTTGGATCCAAGAGCGAGCGAAGCGAGCTTGGGACTTACTTGGGGCACCCCGACTCGGACAGGTTAGGTTCGAAGGGGACGGCGGGGTCTACATACTAATTTTTATGGACACCTCGCACTTGATCAAAAATTAAATAGGTATGCTAAAATTGTTAACATTATAAAAAGCTAAAGGTTCCTAAGATCGTTTTTCTGTAGCTCTTATGGAAGCGGATTTCTCCTTATTGGTCAACTTAGAATCAAAACCCTGTACATGTACTTACCTAATATGCAGTTATAATCTAGAATGAGTTTCTGAGCTATTTTTACTGCTCCCTGGGTGGCTACCGCGAATTCAAGAATTTGTTATAAGTTTGTGAGCACTGTAAGAGACCCTTTTAGCTGGAAGCTCATATCGCCTCAAGATGCAGGTTTCACTTGGCTTTGTTCATTGTAGGTGGTAAAGGGAGGGTCTGAAAAGACTGCTCATGCTTTCTGGACCTTTAAATTGGCGATATGAAATACAACTTTTCAAATGCAAAAAGAATAAAATGATTTTTCACAATATTACAGACTTTCAAGAGCAGATAGCTCGAAAACTAAACAAGACCTGGAAACATTTATTGAATAAAACTTATGGGGAATTTATTCAGCTTTTTTTTTTCATATGTATTATGCCGCTAGGACCCATGGTTTCCGACTTTCCGAGATATAAGCGAAAAACCAAAAAGTGGTACTACGAACCCCTCCCTCCCCCTTAGCTCAAGGGCTAGGGATGGGGACTTTCGATATGTTCTCCTCCTAACTAGTCCAAACAAAGATGCGTAGTCAAAAATTGTGTTCCAAGACTTTCGCTCTATACCTTGTTTTGAACATCAGTTGACTGGGCTATTTACAATGTTTGTCTGGCAAGGGGTTGGAACTATCAAAAGTGTCTGGCTAATGAGGAAACATCATGTTATTACCCAAGTATTATTTAAACAAATCAGCTTTTATACTATAACGTAAGTAAACTTATAATTTCGTGAACATTAAGGGTGTCTGGCAAGGGGTTGCCACCATGATAAGTGTCTGGCTGATGAGGAAACATCATCTACTTATTACCCGAGTATTATATATAAAAATCAGCTTTTATACTATGACGTAAGTAAACTTATATTTTACGCATCTTTAGTACCGTTTACCTGCCAAAGCCACCATAACCCAAACTCCATAAATGGTCCATCGTTCTTATCAGTGTTGGGAGCATCCGCTGACAAACTTTCAGCCTTTATAAAATAACGTAGGTCTGGGGTTCACGGGCTCTTGGGCTATTACCACGCAATATCCTACAGACTATATTGACTGCGTGGCTTTATAATGAAAATTCTGCCATCGCTCGAGTTCTCGTATTTACCGAGGCAGAATATTTATGTAGGAGAATAAATTTTGAATCTAATAGTTTAAATAACTTAATATGAAATTGTAAGACCGTGTTCTTGAGTAAGCAACTTTAGAATAAATCTTGTAATTTGTATCATTAATTGTCTCGTCTTCGTGCAAATACGACATTGTCGTGATATAATTATATTTGTGTTACACTAGCAATTAGTTAAAGGGATAACAGAAAATAACTTTTGAAATCTATTGAAATGAAAAAAACATCCCTAATATTCGGGGACGCACATTGATTGGACTTATTTTTTGAATGAATAGACGATATTTGAATTCAAATGAAGGCGTCAACAACTGTATTACCATTAATTAGTTAGGGGTCCCCTCCAAGGCGCGGGCCACATAGAAAAGACGTAAGACGAGGACGCGTCGCGGACGTGCGTAAATGTATGAGAGTCGCGTCTGTGCCCCGTCTCTTCTGTGTGTTATACGTCGCGACGCTTCTATACATTTTGTATGAAGGTGACGCCGAAGAGACATAAGTCTCCGCCCCGTCTGCGTCTTACGTCTTTTCTATGTGGCCCGCGCCTAAGTTCCATCTCTATTCACTTTTGGGCGCTGGTCACACAGAAAAGGCATAAGATGAAGACGGGGCGATTTGTTCCTACAGCGTCCCTTTTATATAAAATGTATAGAAGCGTCGCGACGCACAACATGCAGAAGAGTCGGGTCGCGGCGCGGGCGCAACACTAGTACATCTGCGCCTATCCGCGACACGTCATCGTCTTACTACGTCTCTTCTGTGTAGCCTGCGCTTTACGTCTCAATTTATCCCGTTCTACCCAGTCGTAGAAACAAGCAAAGATACTCCAACTATCTAGATATTTCAAAATTGCAGCAGTCTGGGCCACTAGAAATACCAAGCTTACAATATCTATCGTAAACTTTGTATTTATTGGTTCACGTAACTTTCAAGTTATTTGCTATCTGGAGTATTATTTTGACAAGAACGGCGTAACTTTGTGTTGGCTATGAAGAAGTTTTGTGTTTACTAAGTAGTTTAAAAATATGCTGCAGCAGAAGCTAATACAGAACCCATAACACTCTTTACATAGAACTTAAATTATGATCACTTGCAACATTATTATAATTGTTCCTCTGGCCCTGAACTTACTCGTAATTTAATTGCAGGTTTTTAACCATTGCCTCTTAAATCTTTGTTTTTGTGGATAGAATAATTCGATTGGTACCAAGATTTCTGAACCAACCTTCTGATTCAGTACACCAAACGTTCTTACCAACCTAACTATCGCAGTCATGCCCACAAGGTCGAATTCATCATTCTTTTCTAAACGCCTATTACTATTCATCTCAACAGTAAGTAGTTTATTTAAATTAAGATAGTTGTTTTCTCTTTTTTGTTCTTCGTACAACTTTCGTTTGAATGCTGAGTTTACCTTTATCTGATTGTGCACTATTGTTTGTCTATTTTGCTTGTTTCTTATGTCCTTATCCAGTGTAAACAATTGTTGGTAAACCAATAAAAATAAATAAATAAATAAACAGTCAACTCCTATATAGCCACTTCGTCTTTCATACACAGTGCATTAGCTTCCTTTGTCTTCCCATACTTTCGTAGCCAGCCATATTTTTCTATGAACACTCATCACAAAATTTCTCCAAAACTACTTTCATCATGTCATAAAAAACCTTTTCAATCATAAAACAAACAGCAGCAGTCTCCAATTGCCGAAATTTCATTCGTTTGGGCCTCAATGTTCGGAAATAATGTCCAATTAGAGTGGCAAACACTTCTGTTCTTCACACGCTCGAACACCGAAAGGCTGAACACATTTGGTTAATCGAATTTTCGATGCACCGCCGATGATTCGCGATAACGCGGGAATTAATTGCTAAACTGTTTCGCTTCATTTGGTGGCGTATTAAGTGCCTTTGTGTTTCACTTGTTCTCGTGTTTGGTTTCTGTGATAAATGATTTGGAACTGATTGAATGAATGTACTTTTTTTTTCATATTGTGTAATCGTTCGATGAGACTAAGATGGAGTCTTCTTTTACAGTATACCTAAACTATTTTATTTTAAGGTGACTCGAAACTCGGCAGTGAGGAGTCAACAATCAAAATATACATATAATAATTATAATGTATGGTTACGTACTTAGGGGTCATATTTATGGGTGATGTACAGACAATCAGAATAAATATTTTGTTAAGGAATCAGGCGTTACTTTAAGTGCATGATATATTTATTCTTTTGAGTCGACTGGATTTCAAATTCTCTATAATTGTTATTGTCAATTGTGATTGTCCATAATAAATTGTATAGGTGCTCCCACACAGCAGTTATATAACGTTATACAACATTGTGTAACACGATAACATTTATAATAGCGTGTAACAATACTCTAAAACATGTTAAGAAATGTTATATGTTATAAACGCTCCCACATTGGTTGAACTCGTTGTATAACACCGGCTCCACACGTTGGCCCCAACGCTCGTACCAACGGAGACGGCGCTATACCAGAAAGCAAGACGCAAATAATTCTATCTCGTTTCTTAGTATAGCGCCGTCTCCTTCTATTCGGCCAACAGGGCCAATGTGTGGATCCGGCGTAACATTATGTTCAATCAGTTTGGGCTTGTCTTTCGAGGAAGGTGGCAGTGATAAATATACAGTGTGGTGGCAGTAGAAATATCCTTTATATGCACGCCTACAAAAACCTATTTTTATCATGTATCATTCAAAGAACATACAAACCTGACGTATGAAACTTCATACGTCAGGTTTCAGAAGTCTGAAAGGACAGGTTGAACGTGGTTACCGTGTAATCGTACGGAAGTGTCGCAATATCCGGGAGCAGGCTGACGCGATTTCAGGACGACTGCACTCGTAATGCATTTCCGATTTGTGTAATGCTGTGATTAGGTTTTGCTAGTTGAAGCATCTGTACCTAGTAACAAATTGGAATCGAATTGGTTGAGTTATTAATGGCTTGTGTTTAAACGCCTACCATAAAAGTATCTATTTAAAAACCAAAAAATCGAAATACCTGCCATAATGGATAATTGCTCACCAAATTGTGTTTCATAAAGTCCCGATTGTAGAAATTAATCTAATTTCTGTATTAAAAAAACGACCTAAGCAGGCTAGAGGAAGCCCCGCTTCGCGGGGTTTCAATTTCTGTTTGCGGGCTTTAAAGGAATCTAACCGAATCGAACTTCAGTGTCCCTGAAATCTTGCTAAAGCGAGTTTAATGAAAATTTTTAATGTAATATGGAGATTATGAAAATATTTAGGGAAAAGACAGACTAAATATTTATTTGCAAGTTCTTGACTATGGCCATGGAAACTACGATCATAAAATATTGTGCCTATACAAAATTATCTTGCATTTATGTTCAAAACGAATTTTGTCCCAACAAAATCAGCATAATTGAAAGTATGGACAATAATTTATGGACATTTATTAACATCTTCAACATTAGTAGGTACAAAAAACTATAATTATGGCCCTAACTACTCGACTCTAGCCATTATTTCCTGCCATACTTCCCAACTAGTACACAAAACGCGAACGAATGCAACTTTTTACTTTACTTTAAAATATCTGAAGCACGGAAATCTTTCCCCACTTCATCGAACTACGTCACAATTCAAGATCAAATCGCTTGAAGCGATGAAGCACTCTCTCTACAGCGATAAAAGCGCTCTCTTCGGAGCGATAAGTTGCTCTTCGATATCGAGCGTCGTATTAACCTTGACCGGTTCTACTTGATCGTTTAGCTCATCTATCATCATCAGCATGCAAATTAGGAGAGTGGCTCGTTTGTAGTATCTATATATATGTAACATTTTGTAGTATCTCGTCAAGTTTTAGGTACAGACGCCAGCAGGTCAACCTACCCGGATCGTCAAATTTTACCAATAGAATAAATAACCTTCCACTATTCTGATAAGGTCGAAAATCTGTGAAAGATATTTGACAGATTGAGGTAGGTTGATGTGCTGGCGTCTGTTCTAAGAATAAGGTATGTAAAATTGTAAATATCATAAAACTTTACTACATAACTGCAATTAAATGGTCGTCCGCATCGTTTGAAATTTTTCTTTCTAAATTCGAAACAAAAGGCACTGCAATACGAGACGGGTCTAACCGTCATTCCTCTATGAAAACAAACCTTTCAGAAAATTAAGATAGAAAAAAATATTTTATCAAAAAGCTTAAAATTTCGCGCTAGCCGCCAGGTGGCAGTAATCACAGTACATATGAACGCTCCAGGCGCTTACCGGTGCGAATAAAAAATAACGACTCCCATTTTGATATGCTCCCATTGTTAAAATGTCCAATGGCGTTTTTGTAAAATGCTGGAATGAAAGATTTCATTGTGAAAAAAAAGTACCGTTTAGCACTAGATACATAATATAAAACATGCATTATTATAAGTCACCTTAAATGATTAAATAAAAAAAATCATCAAATCAACATTTTTTTATTTACGTGGTAAAATCATCCAATGAGTCCTCCCACCCAGGGTAGAGCGGGAGGCACTGCCAGACTTGTACTGACTAAAATCCACGGTGTCCTTCAGTAGCCCTTTAACGTAAAGGGCTATTGAAGGATACCGGGCTACGATTACCTGAGAAGACACTCAACCCCTGACTGCCTGAAGCATAACATAGTATAAATGATCGCACTGATGAGACACTAGTACCTACACAAATAGAGACTCTGTGAGAGCTGTAATCCACCATTATAACCCAGTGCTGTTTGGTGAGGTAGTACACATAGTGCACCCGCTGACAATAGCACCTGAGCTACTGGCACCTTATCTATTCCACATAAGGCTCCTGTCAAAAAAGGCTCCTGTTTTTCAGGTTCCAGGTATATTTTTCCTACTCCTCCACTATTCTTTTCTGATTAATTTCGTTGCAGGATCCAAGACAGGTAAATTCATTCTTCGGGACACGTCGAGCTTCATTGTCTCGGCGCTTTTCTGGTGGTAGCCACTGGATTCTGGCTCTCAGGAGTTGCAGTGGTTTGGGAATAGTGTGGTGGGTTTGTCCCAAAAAAGAAAGGTTCCAGGTATCCTATGTGGAATACCTCGGCTTAGATGTCGAAATTTTTCAGCAAGAATTGAATCAGCGCAAAGCAGTTTAGTCAGTCACTTAATCGATGTGCAAATCATGCCGTCAAAAATTTCACAAACAAATGACTGTATTATGGTTAAAAAAAAAATCACGAGAACAGAATTAAATAAGTAATTACTTGTTCCAGGTGAATTCAATTAAAATTAAATGTAAAAGTTAAATACGGTGAATATTGCGTATACAATAATCGGAAATGTGCGGTAAAGTATTCGGTGAATGTTTCGTTCACGTCCCATTATATATTTATTGGAGGAGATCGTGGTCTCCCATGCGGAAGAATCGAACACCGGTTCGTTAAATTATGGATACTTCTTCACTGTACTTATTGTTTATTCATAACCAAAATTAAACTTTGCAAAAGTTTTTCTTTGTACACTGTGTGAAAATATCGGCTCAGTGGATAACTAGCTGAACGAAGAAAATGATTTTATAGCTTGATAATTATTTAAAATGGGTTTACTCTGGGCCTCAATCTAGCCTAGAAATTGAGATTTAGCGTGGTCACACCGAAAGAACTAGAATTTCTATGCACCGACGGGAAAGTAAAATAACTTGACTCCGGACTCGGTCAGGATAGCCATCCCGATCCAGGCGGCCCTTGTGAAGCCTTTTTTACGTGGTAAAATCCTCAGCCCCACACCCATGCCAGAACGGGCGGGATTGACAGACTTGTACTGACTTAAATCCACGGTGTCCTTCCATAGCTCTTTACATTCTGGCGCCAATGTTACCTGTTAATGACGGTCCTGCGACCCCGGCAGGCTACCATCGCGAATTTTATCGCTCAACCGCTCACCTGAGGTGATGGGTAGCCTATGGTACCATTGCTGAGGAAAACCGCTAGGAGGTAGATCCCAACCACCCCAACTGCACCAGAGTCGGCTTCCAGTATAACGGAGACTTTTTTTTTTTTTTTTTAGCGTGGTAAAATCATCAAAATAATGAGTCCTCCAACCCCGGGCAGGGCGGGAGGGACTGTCAGACTTCTACTGACTAAAATCCACGGTGTCCTTCATAGCCTGTTATGTTCCGGGGTTACGGTAAGGGAATAATCCCGCGACCCCGGCAGGCTTTGGCCCTCTGAGAGGGGGGCCCCGTCATTATGCTGACGCTCTTTGAGGCGCGCGTGGGACACAACGCGCCGTCGACCCGGGCATGGTCCTTGGTCGGGCAGCGAGTTGCCCTTTACTCGCTGCCCGCATGCCCGCGCCTACGGTGGCCGGAGATCGTCTCGCGACGTCCGTCGCCGTGGGCGTCCTACACCGCGGTTGGGGCGGAGGATTACTGCTTCGCAGAAGGAGGCAACCGCTTCCCACTCCGTCTCGCCCCGCAGCATGGCCGCAACCAATGCCGGGCGCGAGAGGTCTCCGCCTATCAATGACTTCAATATTTTATGCTCCCCAACCATCAAATCCGTCCCCTATACCGCGAAGGCTAATGATGCTTAACGCGCTCTTGGAGACCAACCCTGGATTGAACTTGTTTGCTGATGAATGGAAGACGTTAATGTTAGATTTTTTTGTGGTTCTGTGAGAAGAGTGAATGGAAAAAGTAATTACTATTAATGTAGGCATTTAATATATTATTTTAATAGCATATTTAGGTGTTCTAAATGTATTCAATAAATAAATAGCCCAGTTACTGGGTGGAATATTTAACAATTTGAGTTATTACCCGGAAAAGTATTTTTACTCAAAAGTTACATTAAATCTTATACCCTTATCCTACTGCGAAATCAACATCGTACATCCCGTGTGGACGCAAAATCCGGAGTTTCCGACTTCCTACCAACTCCCGCCTTCTGACAGAATTCTTAATTCAAATATGTAAATATATCACCTTGACAACGATGCGACGAAGGTACAGTGATAATATTTCAAAGGCATTTATTATGTATGAGTTTGTAGCGAAAGTTTGAATTGAATCTGTTAGTTTAGGGATAAAATGAGATGGTTAACTTAGGATTTTGATGTAGTGTTTATTATTCCTCATAATAAATATTTTCGAAGAATTGAATAGATTTTTTTTTGTATGTGTAAGTTTTTGCACGACAAATAACTAAAATACGCTATCCGTCCTCACAAAATACATGCACAAGTAAAACGTTAGAATTTATACAACGTGAACGTTAAATTCGCAAAACCTCTCGTGTGGTATCTCAGCCCATGTAACTGAACATTGTTTGTTCTGAGACTTTTGGAAATTAAAAAAAAAAGATTTTTCGTACTGATGGGCCCGATCAATTTCTTATTTTGTTTGAAAAACCATTTTTTTTTGCGAATTTCCAAAAGTCTTAGAACAAACATTGTTCAGTAACATGGGCTGAGGTACCCCACGAGAGGTTTTGCGCATTTAACGTTACACGTTGTATATGGTAGTAGGCAAGACAGCACATTTCATCATCATCAGCCGTAGGATGTTAACTGCTGAACATAGGCCTCCCCTATAGACTTCCAATACGACCGCTTAGAAGCGGCTTGCATCCAGCGTGATCATATTGTAATCTTCATAAGATCATCGTAAGACACAATTTTCGAACAAAAATGTAACAATAAAAAAAAGAACGTTTGTGTAAGGGCGGAATAAATATTTTTAAGTAATAAATGACCTAGTTTCATAATTCATGAATGAATGAAAACGGGACTTTTTTTTGATGAAAAGCCGTCATAGAAAAAACGAATTCAGTAATTTCAATGATTTTGCACCTCAAACGAAGAATTGAAATAAATCCAATGAAATGAAGTTCACGAAAGATTTAATCTTCTCTCTGTGTGTTTGTATGTGCGCTATAAATATTTACGAGACGATAACGGGGCCAATATTGGAAAATACTAAATTTTTCGACTTGGAATGAAAATGTTTCCTGAACAGGGTAATGTAGGTAGTATTGAAATTGTGAAGTTATGATGATATTGTCTCAGTTCCTCATTAAAATTTTGTGTACCGTTTGGTCTTCTAATAGTAAATAGGGCTTAGGCGAAAAAAAGCCCAATTCGCTAAATGACAACCTAGTCGCAAAAGGACAAGTTCTCAAAATGGCAAATTCTCTAAACGCCTAATTATCAAAATTGTCAATTCTCTAAAAACTAATTCGCAAAGCATGGCAAATTATCAAAATTGTTTTTTTTTCTACGAAATCATAGAAATTAATCTAAGATTTTCTCTCTGTTTAACTAAGTTGTTTCATGTCACGCGAATAATTCTTAGATAAATAAGAATTACACACCCAAACGGAGAAAAAAATCCATTTTGATCATTTTGAGAATTAGATTGTAAGAGAATTTGCCATTTTGAGAACTTGTCTTTTTGCGACTAAGTTGCGAATTTGTGAATTGGGATTTTTGCGCGTAAACCGTAAATGGGTTCATGAAAACCCATATCTGAAAGGTCAAAAACGGAACGCTTATGGCAGTACTTTGTTGTCCGTCTATCAAGACTCTTTTTCTCAGGAACGTGTGAATTGTTGTGTGTTGAGGTAACAATCACATCATCAAAAACAGTGAGCAGTGGTGGCTCAGTGGTATCGGTCCCGACTTACGAGTTGTAGGTCGTGGGTTCGAACCCCGCCATTACTCTGTGTAATTTATTTCATCACCACTGCTCTCAAAACGGTGAAGGAAAACATCGTGAGGAAACCGGCATGTCCTAGAACCAAAAATTCGAAGACATGTGACATCCACCAACCCGCACTGGGCCCGCGTGGTGGATTATGGCCCACTCCCTCTCACAGAGAGGAGGCCTGTGTCCCAGCAATGGGAACATTATAGGCTGATGACAAATACTCAGTTCTGGAAACCCTTGGACACAGAAAAAAATAAACTTTTAACACTGAAAATTAATAAGCCATCTCCATTGCTATCTTGATCACGATCTTCGTCTGTAACCAATCAACGGCCGAATTTTCATAACGGAGATGTCGAATCAGAAGTAGCCGTCAAAAATATAGTAACGGGATTTGGATTAGGATAGAAAATTAATTTTGGACATCTGTCAACGCAATCAAAAGATACGGCTGGCTCAGGGCTCATGCATGTACACGATGCCGCCGCCGCGCCGCGCCGCCGCGTTGCTTAGCTGTGTTGTGTATATCTTCGCGACTGCGCCGCCACCACGTCGCTACCATCGCCCCGCCATCGCCACCGCGCCGCCATTCGCTAGTGTTTGATTTTCGGCGGCGGCGGGCGGCGCGGTGCACAGCTAAGCAGGGCGGCGGCGGCATCGTGTACATGAGCGCGCGCTTACGAGTATGCTTTGATACACCGCGTATTTTGACACTCGTGAAGTAATCAAAAAACAAAATCATCACCTTTGACTTATCTATTTTCTCGAAATCCTGGCCTACACTCATGTAGGTTGTAGTCCCAGCTTTTGAACATCCGAATAACGGAACATGAATTTGTCATGTTTCTTATCGTTTAATTAACCTGTTCACATAGTTACGTTCAACTTGAGGTACATAACAAATGTGTAGCTTACAATTAAATGTATATTGTGGTTTGCTAGTTTATATTCGCTCCGCTGGTTAATGATAATTGCCAAACACTTCACAATTAGTAGTTACTCGAAATTAATTTGTCCTATTTAGTTTAGATATGTACTGTTTGAACTGAAATTGAAAATGGTGTGTATTGAAATAACAAAATGATCAGCAACACCTTACACATTTGCCAAGTTATTTACCTACTAGCTTTTGCCAGAGGCTTCGTACGCTACAACTCAAGAAACTATAGATACTAAGTAGGTATGTTTTATTCCCGGTTAAGGCTCTCATATTTTGCAAAATCGACGTCCGATGAGCGGGTAAAGTTTGACGATTTCCCCGCCACCAGCCACGCCAGCGCCACTATCGCGAAATTATTGAAAACCTAAGTTTTATGTATTTCATTTCTAAAACTTCAATATTTCATACAGTGTTCCCTTTACGCAAAATACATTTATTACTCTAGTAGAAATATTTTATCACAAGGATGTCAATGCATTTACGAATACAAAATGATATAAATACCTATTGATGCAAACAAATATTTTATAAATATATTCGTCCATTCACAGACCTAAATATATTTTATAACATTTTGACACAGATTTTGATGTCCCCAGATAACAAAAAAAAAACTACTATTTTTTAGAAAATTTATGAGCATTGGCATACTGTGCCAAAATGACAATACCCAATTATCTATAAAGCCCCAACCACACGAGCGGAGCGTTTTATTAACATGCGTTCACATTTTCACAAAGCGGGACGCCCCTCACCATCTGGTGGTGTGTACCAGTACACATTTTACGAATAAAACATTTACTGATTTGAATTTAAAAACATATTTTTCATCTCTTTTATCATCAATTCATCATCATCATGATCATACGATGTTTTGTGTATAATTTAAGAACAATTTTTTCACTGATGCATGGAAAAACATTATCAAAATTAGAACTTCGATAAATAAATGTTTATTAAAAAAAACTACAAAGAATATGGAATTTATATTATTCTAATCCTATTATGCATTTAAATTACAATACCAAATTATTCATAAAATGTGTTTAAAATATAAACAACAAAATTGCGGGTTTTTTGTCCGATCGCCATAAAAAGACTTCCTAACGTTTTTGGCGGGAAATCAGAACAAGATAGAGAACTTTTGTTACTGCTGCACTTTAGCAGCTGGCTAAATGAAGTAAATGATGATAGTGTCATCCTCTATTCGTTCTATTAGAGCAACCAAAATTATAAATTTCCCGCGAACGTGCCTTTCCCATTTTTTTGTAGGATAAAATATCACACTTCATGTAAAAATAAAATTGCTATTATTTAGAAAAACTATTACTAAATACAATATTAAAAAGAGTAATTTCTATGAAACTAATGTAGTGTCGTTTAAGCGATGCTAATTCCTAGTAAAACAGATTGTGGACGCGCCACAAAACTTGAACCACGATCACTATTTTTTTTAATTTACTAATTATTCTTTATATTCTAGACAAGTACGTCTAACTTAAAAAAAAAAAAAACCATATTGTACGTTTGGTCTTAGATAATTATGATTTTCAACCACGTCGCAAAAAAAAATTAAATAGAGCGACAAACAACTTGTACTGAACACATGGTGAGACTGAGCAACAACCACCGATTTTTCATCGCATTCGCAGTAGGGTAAAACACCCAACTATTGACCCCTTAAGCGGTTTTCCTTGCTTCTTTCGCAAAATAAACTAATGTACGAGTTGCAAGTGGAAATGAATGTTTTTGGAAGATAAAATAAACATTGGAGAATGTAACAACTGTGTATTTACAGTCATACAAAGGTAAAAAGTGTTTTTTTTTCTCGATTTTAGCAAGAACAGGCCATTTGACCAGTTATTAACATGCTTGTATCAAATTTTCATCATGCAAATGACCAATTTTTGACCTCCTGTAGTATAAGAATAAACTCAAATATTATTAATTATGAATGTGATACGAGGTTTTATTTGATAAAAAACAAACAAAGCTAGTCTTATAGCCCTTCTCATTTTCTTTTTTCACACTATTTAGGTTTTCAGTCTTCAAACGCCGTCAATAATATTCTTGCACTTATTTTTGAAATTTTGTAGTTTTTATCACTTTTTGTTGTAGTTTTTATCACTTTTTGTCCAATTTTTCTTCTTTATTAGTAGTTATTTCACTGTTCTGTATTATGCAGCAGATATAAAAATACTCGCCGTCAAAATATAAATTGAAAGAACACGGCTTTAGTTCTACAAAGTGAGTTTAAAAACCTTTGAATTAATATTTTCCTAATTACATAAGACGGTTTTAACTTTTTAAACTTATTTAAAAGACCTCACAAATGAAGAGAACATAGATACAAATAAAAAACTAGCTCACACTTTGCCTCGGAAATGATTTAAGTTAGTTTGTTCAAACATGCAGGTCAGGGTATATTTTGTCATTTTATGCATTAAACCAACCTGTGGCTGAGGCATTGCTCGTGTTATATTCTGCAATTGTCCCACGGAACCATATACCGACATAAAAAGTATCCTGCGTCCAGGTACACCCACTTAACCAGGTTTTAAAATAATCTGCTTGCCAAATTGTGTCAAAATCCATTCAGCCGTTCACTTTTCCTGTAATATTAGTAAGTCTAAAATATTCAGGAGGATCCAGAATGTGACAGTAGACCGAAAATTTAAGTACCTCACTCAAATTATGCTAGGTAGTCAGGTTACTACGTAAGGTATTTTTTATGTTTGTGATTATGCAGATACACACCTTTAGGGGTGCCAACACCCATGGGCTTAATACAGATGCATTAAAGTTAAGCTACCTCACCATTAAAAATGAACTATACGTACACAATCTGGTGTCAGTAACTGGTATTCTCGTACATTTGGTAAATTACCAGCTATTTACATGCCATGTTAAAAAAATGGTTATTCATACATTTGAGTGTACCAGATATTGACCTCATCATTTTAACAAGTTAACGCTCATTAAAACTTGAAAATCATGTGGAAAAGCATTGTGTCTGTCTTAAATAACCAAAAAATACCAAACTCAAAGGAATCTATCGTGTAAAACTGAAATAAAATGACATTGAAAACAACCGTCAGCTTAGCAAATTGTTAAATTTCTTGATGATTTTAGGAGGGTATTTTGTTATCATAGGTTTACGGACGCAATATTGCTTTATTTAAATTTTCTGTGACGCCAATATATTACAAGATAAATTATATTTCATTTTCTGTATTCTTTTTTCAGCACTGCAAGAAGATTTTTTATTATTTTTGATAAAAACTGTTATGCGGTCAATAGTTGGTGGGAGGTCAGCAGTTGGGTACTTTACCCCGAGGAAATGTAGTGGGGGCGGCTCGCCTGGCATTGTAGAAAACAATTGAATACAAGACGTGTTCGAATTTTACTTTGTGGCCAATCGCACAAGTGTTTTTTTCTGGGCATGGGAAATAGAAAAAAATGTATTCCCATATTGTATCTGTTCAAACGTCAGCGATTATAAAACGCGGCGTTTTTGTTCAAACTCCATTTGATTTTAATTGCTAGGCGGTGACAGTTAAGTTCAATTTTATGTACCTTTTTGTTAAAACTCTGCGTTTTATTACGTCCAAAAAACAGCGCTAGTGAGAATGGAGCTTTATGCGATATTTAACAGCGTTGTGGGTGTTACGCCTTATTTGTAGGTGACATGGGTGACATGTAATCTTGAAGTATTCAAAATATTGACAACAGTAGTTTTCATAATTATTTTAATCCTGTTTCTTCGAAATTGTTATAAATCCTTGACGAAATGAAATAAATAATAATAAAAGTGAAGTGCATCTTATCATATATTGCAATTCGATACCATTAGTGGTTGTTTTCAGTTACATAATTATTGTTGACTGAAATTCAGTACTAATAAGAATAGTTCACGTGAAATGTTATATAGATCCAAAAGTATTGGACGATGGAGAATGCAAAATATTGCAGAACGATGAACAAGAACCGTACTACGATATCACGATAACATTGATATAGGTACCTGTGAGTAATTTATTATATTGATATGTATATATAAACGTATTCTAAAATTCTCATTCTCTCAAATCCCTTATTTGCTCCGTACATCAGGAATGTCTGTGCGTCAGAAATTTCCTGCAATTAAATTCAGTAAGTTCGGTTTCTTTTCAATATTTATTAATGAAAATAATATGTTATTGAAAATAGAAAGTTTATAGGTCTATTTTACAGCCATGTCCGTTTAATCAGGTCCCATTAAACACAGCGTATATATGCCTAAACATATTTTGAATAATCAATAAGCCTACGCTATCTTTTTCTCAATTTCCAATTTTTCTATTACGAAAATCTGACAGCCCCGATCAGAAAAAAAGTGTCATAGGTCTAATCTGTAAGAGCCACGCTGGCTGACTGATTCGTCAACGAGCGACAGTGATGACACTACTTTTGAAAGGCAAAAGATGAGAGGACGATAGTGAATGTGTGCTTAGAATAAAACGGCGTATGTGCCCAAACACATTGACGTCTTTTTATAAATTAAAATTGTTATTAAATGAAAAAGTAACCTGATAAAGTTCTGACAGACATCATTACCTATTTATTGATATATTCTTCAGGACTAAAAGTTTGATCTACTTCAAGTACCACTCAAAAAGCGTTAAAAAAATCTCTATTTTCGCGATTTTTTTTGATCGAGTCAAGTTATAAATATCGCGTTTTCAACCAGAAAATAACATAGACAGTTTATTGAACTACACACATCAAAAGTGTCTAGGGATCAACATATATTTTTGCAATAACTTTTCTCCTGATTGATATTAATTAAAATGTTCTTTAAGGATTCATCAAATAAAGTGTTATCGTTTGTCACAGTAACGATAAACCAAGTCACCTTTGCATTCATAAAGAAATTTGCCATTTTCCTAATAAAGGGATTTTTGACATTTGAACCACTAACATTAAAGTTCGAAAAAAAGACTGAAATAACAGTTTTCTTTAAAATTTTATTGGGTAACTTAAACAATTAATAATCCGTGTTTCTACCGCGAACACTAACAACACAAGAACATCGGTTTGGCATACTCAAAATGAGTTCATCCAAATCACGCTGTGGAATGGCCGCCCATGTTCGTTGCAACAACAAAAAAAGGTCTTCTTGCGACTGGATACCCTCCATATTCGGCAGAGCTCTTCTCTGTAGCATATCCCATGCATGCTCAATCGGGTTCAAGTCTGGCGACTGAGCAGGCCAGGGCAGGACATTGATGTTAGCTGCGGCGAGAGTCTGTCTTACAACTCTTGCGGTGTGCGGTCGTGCATTATCATGCATTAACTGAAATAAGGGACCGATTTGCACTTGTAGAGGAACGATGACGTCTGATACAATCGTCTCAGTATAAATTTGAGCGTTGAGGTTGCCTCTGATCCAAATCAACTCAGTTCTTCCGCCGATCCAAATACCCGCCCATACCATGATGGTTCCACCACTATAAGGATGGACTTCCTGGCAGGATTTTAATCGCTGTTGGCGTCCAGGGGTTCTCCAGTGTCGTATACGTCTTGTATCCGGTCTCATACCAAAACGAGACTCATCAGAAAAGCACACGAAACGCCATTGTTCTTCTGCCCAATTTCTGTTTTCAAGAGCCCATTGATATCGAATCCTACGATTGTGCATTGCTATAGGTGGTACCCGTAGCGGTCTTTGGGAATGAAGGTTCACTTCATGCAAGCGGTTTCTGACTGTTTGGTCGCTAATTAAGTTCCCTGAAGAGTGATGAAGCCTCACGGCTAACATCATGGCGGTTATTGTTGGAGCTCTTCGAGTTAAGATTTGAATGTATCGGTCTTGTCTCCGTGTGGTGCAGCGGTACCGTCCTCCATGGCGCTCAGCCACGGTACCAGTGCTTCGGTAACGTGTCCAAAGTCGACTGATAACACTCTGACTTGTATTGAGAGCTAAAGCCACAGTACGTTGCCGGGAACCAGCTTCTATCATTCCCACGGCTCTGAGCATTTCTTCCCTGCTTAAATGACGTCGCCGCTCCATAATAACGTTGGTTTTAATCAGTAGTAGGGAAACAGTAGCACTAATAATGTCTTCAATGCGTTGTATGTTTTTATAGGGAAAATATTGACAGCTGATTTTCATCTTTTACTCGAATTTGATTTACAGTTCCTGATTCAAATTATGAAATGCACCAAAAAGGATTCCATATAAATTTATAAAATCATAAATTTATTACAAAGCCACATCTCAATCTCAAGAAATCCGCATAAAAATGCTTGATCCCTAGACACTTTTGATGTGTGTATAACATACATTTTTTTCAGATCGACAAAGGTATATTTGATTGTTTGCCGTTGAATCAAAAATAGGTTGATTCCGAGATACCTGGCCTTAAAAACAGCTGTCTGTGTAACAAACATCCGAATCTATTCGGTAGTTTTTGAAGGAGTAACAAACACAAGTTGAATAAAATAACTGTGTTACTCTATATTTAATGAGAAACAATATTTTTAGCTAAGTATTTATTTCACAATATTTTACAAAAAAAATCAATAATATTCTATACGACAGACTGATGACTGATGTGTGTAAATGAAGCCAACCGCTTCATTTACACACGTACAAAATTTCAATATTAGTGAGATAAGTACTGTTCGTAGTTTGGCAAGCATTTTGTTAGTGTAAATATTTTTCGCGAGACTTCTAAATCCACCTGGGATCCAAGGAATTATGGAGTGCATGTGTAGTTTTCCAGCACTTCACCGGACTCATCGTGCACTCATGATTCAACCCTCTCGTGGATGGCTCAGGCCCCTTGATTTTTTTCAGCGGATTTGAAAATCAGTTCATAATTTTTTGAATTTGTTCAAACAAATTACGTTTTTCTCTTACCATAATAATGTTTGTAATAATGTACCAGTTAAAAACATTAATATGCTACCTACCGCTTAGACCGCACAACGGCAGAACACTACTTATATATTTTAAAATATATATATTTTTTATCATAATAGTAAATAAACAATAATTGACACGAACTTATAACGTGCACCTTAAAACCAAAACACTGTACATTACCCTGTCGTTCATTAATCCGCTTTCGTGAAGTTTAAATGGAAAAGCTCAGTAAATAAAAGTGTTTTCCACTGTTTACGGTCAATAAAGCTGTTGGAACTAGCGAGATGCTTGATTTCCAACGCCATTGCACATTGCAAGGGATGGAAGTTAATGTGAGATGGATTTTTTATATTTAAACGGATTACGTCAATGGACGCATCCATTCGGTCAGCACATTTTAACTGCGTTCAAGAACTGACAATGGCTTGATTGCGGTTTACTTGTTATGAGTTTTAAATATATTTTCATAAATTGCAATACACATTTATACAACGTGTAACGCCAAAAGCGCAAAACCTCTCGTGGGGTAACTCAGCCATGTTACTGAACTATTTTTGTTCTAAGACTTTTGGAAATTCGCAAAAACCAATTTCTCATTTTTTCATGAAAAATGAGAAATTGGTCGGGCACATCTGTATGAAAAACCATTTTTTTTTTTGATTGCCAAAAGTCTTAGAACAAAAATTGTTTAAAAACATGGCTGAGTTACCCTACGAGTGGTTTCGCGCTTTTGGCGTTACATATTATAATGTATAAATCTTTATTGCCATAAAATACTGTTGGTATAAAACATTAACTTAAGCATTAAATTATAAAGCATAAAGTTTTATAAACTAGTAAATTATATTTAAACAAAATTTAAAAGATAATTATACAGTTGATGGGGGTTTATTTTGGTCCTGCTCACGCTTTTACAACTTCAATAACGTCAAGATTTCTTAATCAAAAGTTCAATTTTCATTAATTGTTTTAGTATTCTTACGGATTAGAAAACTATTAATAAAAAACAAAAATCTCTTATCAAAATTCAAAATACTGAAGAAGTATACGAGTACGTTTTGTTAGTATATAGTTTTATAATCGACACTCTTCACGAGAAAATCTCGTTGCGCAGAAATATACAAAACACAACTTCAGGTGCAATTTCCTTGTTCACCTTTATCTCGAAACGTTTCGCAGAACTGACATAATAACAGCTCTTGTCGTATTCTCTTTCAGAATATAAAATAAATATCACGTCGTTATAAAAGATGGGATTATTCCGTATTTGTATCACTTTTTGTACTTATGTGTGCTTGTGGTGAAGATACGCTTCCGTACAGGTCGGGAATTATCCTACGACGAAAAACTGTTGGGATGAAAAGTATATGCTATCGGTAAAGGATGATTTTCATCCCAACGTTTAGATTGTAATCATTTGTAGCATCATCGTTTGCCTTCCCTTATCCCAATTTATTTGGGGTCAGCACAGTATTATCTTTTTCTATTAACTTCATCTTATCCACACTCGCATTCTTGCGGTCGGCGCCATATTGTTTTCTTCTTCTAATAAGGTACGACTTTGTAGCAATGCTCTATGGCCCAACATTCTGATTCATACAATACATTCATTATTTCCTAGTAACCCATATCGTGTTATACTGGACTACGTCAGAAATATGATGGCGCTGGCATCCCTAAGGCTTTCACTGGAGTAGATGACATAATATATTTACTGAGAAACTTTTAAAATTTTATGAACAACTTGCATCTAAGTGAACGGAAGAAACTTTCATTAACTCATGAGCTATAAACAGAAGTTCCCGCAGTGAACTTCGTTGAAAAATATGAAAAAGTCCTTTGATAAACGTTATACGACATATTAAATTTAATAACAATTTGAATTTGAGAGCTTTCATAACGTTTTGAGCACACTTTAATGTCGTTCTCCAAAATTATTGTCATTTTATGAATATTGGTGCTCGATATAAATGTTGTAAATCGAAAAGAAATCTTTTTACAAAAAAAAACTGAACTAAGAAAATTTTATGATTATTTTAGTTCTTACCAAGAAAAGGAAAATTTTCTATGGAAATATGCACTTTGTTTTGTTGATCATATATTATCGAATGACAATTTTTTTATTATGCATCTAGATTATTTAACAACGTCATGTCTTCTAAACGTGTGCTTTGTGGAATACATTGGGCGTTTTTCCATTAGCCGGCACGGCACCAGCACATGAACGCCGTGCCGGCGCCGGTGCCGGTAAGTGGAAAAGCGAGCCGTACATTTTCATACATTTTTGCTACCCCGGCACCGGCACAGCGCCGGTGCCGTCGCCGGTGCCGGTGCCGAGCCGGCTAATGGAAAAACGCACCTTCTTGTGCTAATTTAAATCTGCTCTATTTTAGTATGTGCTTGATATTGTACCAATTACTGTAGACACTGTATAAACACGGTTTGTTTGATTGATAACAAAGCTATGTTAATATTGAATCTAATAATAACACGAACTAATTAATTACGCTACTTGAACTGACAACTAAAATTAAACAAATTACAGTCTGAATTGCAATCGTTAATTGATTGTAAATTCTCAAATTCATCGGCATTATGTACCGAACCAAATAAATTATTTGTTGTAATAAATTGCAATTTATTGCGGGGAAATAAGGCATAATTATTATGACGTTAAGAAATTATTATTAGCATAATAAAAATATATGAATGAATATGAAAGCTTAGCTAGTGCTTGAAAGTGTTCATTTATCTCAATATTTATTCCGATCTTAGTCTGTAGCAATTCAACAGGTGAATTGGCCAACTTTAAAATACGCAATTTTGTATTAGACACTTTAAAGGAAAAAGCGGATTAAGATTTGGATTGAGATATAATATTCACTACTAGAGGCCGACAAAAGTATGCAAATAGTAGGCATGCCATTATATTTTTACCCGACTGCGCCAGGAGGTGTTTTTCGAGTGTATGTATGTATGTAATAATTTTGCTCGTACATTTGCCGAAGAAATAGAGAACATCAAACATAATTGTAGTTTTAAGCTGTTAGATAGATTCACCTACCTTGGAAAGACGGACAGAAGCATGAGATGGCAACCCGTAGATAGTAACTATGTTAAACGAATAATAACTCATATGGATAAAAACAAGTCACCGGGTAGCGATCTTGTGAGAATGTCCGATCTTAAAATGATGGTAAATTCAGTGAGCCCTGTGATCTCTAACCTAGTCAATCTGTGTGTAAAAAATGGTATGTTTCCTAGTACGTTAAAAGAAGCTATTGTGCGACCAATATATAAAAAAGGCGAACATAAAAATTATAGTAATTATAGGCCTATATCAATCTTATCCAGTGTAGACAAGATTATTGAGAAATGTATCATCAACCGTTTGAATAATTATCTGCAGAAAAATAATATAATAACTGATTGTCAACACGGCTTCCAGAAAGGTAAAAGTACAAATACTCTTCTAATAAGATTTACAAATGAAATTAATACATATTTAAGTGAGAAAAAGTTTGTAGTCGCAGTTTTCTTTGATTATAGAAAGGCCTTTGATACTCTTGAAACTGAGACCTTACTGAACGCCATGGAGGAGTGTGGAGTGGGAGAGCCGCTGAACAAATGGTTCCGCGACTATCTCACATCACGTTCCTACCGAGTCAGGGTAGGTGACGAGTATAGTGACGAGAGGAAGGTGGGGTGCGGGGTGCCGCAGGGCTCCGGATGTGGGCCTGTGTGCTACTTATTGCACGTTAACAGCTTGTGCGGCGTACTGCGCCATTGCTCAGCGTACATGTTCGCGGACGACCTGTGCGTGCTGCGCGCCGGCACCGACCTCGCGGACACTTGTCGACTCGTACAACAGGACGTAGACTCGGTGGTAAAGTGGTCTCATGATAACGGTATCGTACTCAATGGAGATAAAACTAAGCTGTTGATGATACATTCCCCATATATACATGTAACTAGAATATGCCCTCCCATTTTTACCCATAGCTATGAGTGTATGCATATCAATAATTCAAAATGTAAATGTAAACCAATAGAACAAGTAGAAAGTGTCACATATCTAGGAATGAAAGTAGATGAAAGTTTTTCATGGTCTTCACACATTGATTACATCTGTGATAAGCTACGAATATTGTTAAGTAAATTTTACCATTTAAGTTTTAAAGTTCCGTCCAGCACCTTAAAATGTTTAATATGTCTTTAGTAGACTCTATTCTGAGTTACTGTCTCGATTGTTATGGTTTGACCTTTAAAAGTAATATACAGAAGCTAGAAGCAATTCAAATTAGATTTTTAAAATTATTAGTAAACAAGAAAACCAAAAACAGTTGTAAAGGAGACTATTATAAGTTATTCAAAATCTGTAAAATTCTACCAGTTAGCCTTAAACATAAATACATCCTATTGGTCAATAGCCATGACAGTCGAGATAGTAACTCATTGGTTTATAGTGGGTATACAACCAGGTCGATGACAGCAGGTAAATATGATGTACCTAGGGTTTGTAACTACTATGGTGATAGAACATTAAGAAAACGCATTCCCTATCTACTAAATACTTTGCCTGTTGTCATCAGACAACAAGAAAATAAACAAAAATTTGCACGCCTGCTTAAGAGACATTTATTGGATACATTATAAGAATGTTGGTAATTTTGTTATAATCTTTTTAATGTGATTACTATTATTGTAATAGAGACTCACTGATCTCACAGTTAAACTGCGTAAGCAGTTTTGTGGGGCTATGTATCTATTTTTTGTATTTTATTGAAGAAGAAATAAAGAGTTCATTCATTCATTCATTCATTCATTCATGTATGTATGTATGTATGTTTCTGTGTGTTGCTCTGCAGCCTAAACGGCTTGATGGATTTTAACTTGAGAGGTGTCGTTAGATTCGTCTTAAACGTGAGAGTGTCACTGGGTACATAAAACTGGCCAAGTGCGAGTCGAACTCGTGTGCAAAGGGTTCCGAACTAAAAATATATTTTTTAATTCTCTCACATTCAATCAAGTGGGGTATCAAATTAAAGGATTTTAAAAATGGTTTACCAAAATATATATAACTTTCAATTTAATTTGGACTGATAAATGCTAACAAAAACTAAAAATAGTAAAATAAAATAAATATTAAAAAAAACTAAAAACCCGACTGCATAAAAAACTAAAAAGAAAGAAACAAGCCCAGTAGTTTAGAATTCACTCATTCACACTCACAGTCGGGGCCCCTTGGGAAGATTTGATTGGCATAATTTGAATGGGCCCCGACTGTGAGTGTGAATGAGTGAATTTTATACTACTGGGCTTGTTTCTTTCTTTTTAGTTTTTTTACGCAGTCGGGTTTTTTGTTTTTTTAAATATTTATTTTTTTAATAATCAGATTATTATTAAATAATCAATAGATTGAGCTATTACAGTTCACTGGCATGAGAGCGATTTCCATGTATTATTTTTGTGCTAAATAATTATTGACATATTGTGTATTACAGCTCAAAGAGATTTTAGAGATAGACGCTTAAGCGGCAGGTCTACGACAGAGAAAACAAACGAAACAAGCTATTTATAGCATGCAAAAATAATTATAGTTTTCAGTAGCAAATAAATTAAGACATTTTAAACGACCCATTAAGACAACGATACTCAATCATAAAAATATACACCAAAAACACAATTTGCAATAAACGTTTATGAGTTATGCTACTAGGTGCTTGTATCACACTGCTGTATTCTGATTGAACGATAAAAATCCAATTGCGTTGAGTCGAAGCAGAGGTGTATTACTGGAACCATCACTTTTTATTGCACATCGTAAAAAAATGTCTCCACTTTATAGTTCAAGCAGATTTTGTTGCAATCTCGTTGTTTCAAGGTATTTGAATTTTTCAATGAGATTTATTTCAGGAGAATAGAGATAGATACATTTTTATTACTTGCCTGCCTCATTATCATTCATGAAACGACCTGCCTTTGCTTCACTCAGATACAATCACAAAGGATCAACGATCAGTCACCATTTCTCGATGTGGCGGCATTGTCAAAATAATGATCTTTACATAACATCTGAACAATAATAATTTTGTGTATAACACAAATTTTTGTATAGGTACTTTCCTAATCGTTGTTCAAGTTCTAAAACCACTTAAGTCAAAACTTTTTAATTATTACACTGATTTATGGATCATTTTCAAAATCAGCAGAATTTTTGCATTCAGGACTAGTTTGTTCCTGGTGTACATCTTCATAAACTATGCAACCAATGAATGATAAAAGGACATCCAAATGTCAAAATCGCTAAAAAATTACTTTCGCGGAGTTAGAACATGTTATGTAATACCACAGAATATATAATAGTACCTAAAGGCACAGAAGCATTACTCCCAAAAAGAAAACAAACAAATGTAAAATCTATACACGAAAGAATAGAGTCCATTTTTACTTGCACCCGCATCACCCACCTACTTTTATAATAGCCTAAACTTCCCATTCGCAAGCAAAAATGAACTGAATAGTAACGCGCGAGAGTTCATTTTAGTTTATCTGACGCCAACGACATTAAAAGGTTACTGTCGGTCAAGCTCAATAGGGTTGCGACTCGCGAGTTTGGGCACAGTTAGGTAGGAATACGTATTTTATGCATTGTTTAATTACATTATTAATTAACATAAATATATATCACTCCTCATTACCTCCTTAAGTCCCTCAAGGAATTTTGTTTTTATCATCAGCCTATATCTTTTTTCTGTTTCGTCATCGATTACTTCATATTCATATCGATTGGTAGCACAGAATGTTAACAGTAGGTACCTACGGCACCTTACGTGAGGAATAATATATACACCGTGACTTTTTAGTCGCCTTACAACGGCAGCCCAGTTCATGTATCCAATCACTAAAACACGTTTATAATATAAAATATGTATTTAAGAGATTTCAAAATTTAAAAATAAAATAATATAAAACCTGCGGTCTTTGCTTACATCAAATATCAAAGATTTTAAAACGTCAGAAACAAAAAGATTAGTTCCGTTTCAATCCGTTCTGGCCAAGCTGTAGTCATAACTTTAAAGATCGATCGTTATCGTTTACGGCAAAATAGATAACTAGTCCTTATCATTTCATTCATTTCATTGTCACAGGCCCCGTGTTGCGTGTCTTTGTAGGTAAGTAGGTAAAAAAGTCGCGAAGAGAATTACGATCGCTGACCTTGAATGCGTAGTGTAGCCATTTTCTGAGTTTGAACGTGTCTAAACAATAACGTAAACATCTTCCTACTTTCTACCGGTCATAATTCGACCTACCTACGTACCTATTCAGCTTAGGTGAGTGAGAGTGATGTCAGGTTTGATAATCGTCTATTTTATTTATCTTGGTCGTCTTGTAGGCCAAATTTGTAACCTACCTAATCATGATTACTAGCCGGTACTTGAATGACATTAATAAGCACGCCACAAGCAGGTAGATAGTTTTTTGATCATTATTAAATATGTACTACATAGATAAATATTCACTTTTTTTCTTACCTTTCGAAATCACGCGGTAGTGTGTGAAACGTGAGGCTCCTATCACTGTCATTATTTAAACAACCAAACGTTATGCAGTATTTTTTTTTCTTCATCATAATTATTATATTTTTTTTTTAAACTCATGCGTAAATTCAACCAAACACCAAACTTAAATATTATTTAAGTAAGCGCGTGCGTAGTGGGCGGCGCGCGGCAACCGACTAAATGTCCACTCCGAAGTGGTCCCCGCCAATGCTTGCAGTTTTATACCTACACTGCGGAGTGAGCCAGGCCTGGTAATACGAGAAGTGACATTGTTTCATACTATTTACCTTGATTATGAGCTCGAAAAACTAAAAAAAAAAAACGTGTGTCGTAAAACAAAACTTTTTGCTTGAAATGATTATTTTATGTAAAACTTTATTTTACTCCAAAGTCTTTGAATTTTTCCACTCTGTGGTTGCTTTTAAAAAAACATGAGATTTATATTTGTTTGTACTCTCTTTACATCTTACTCATGCGTATGTATGTTTGTTCGTATAAGCATCGAACAATAGAATTGTTGGAGGATAAAAGCTCGTTATGTATAGGCTTTTAAAATGTGGTTTGCATACGGAAGGTTGGCTCCGTATTTCGTGTGTCTCTGTTTTCATTTTTATTTTGTTACAGCGATTAAAATTGGTAGCTAAGAATAAGACGTTGTTTTTAAACTTTCAGTTAAACAACTAAAATTTTTTTAGTCAGTATTTGGGGACGTCAAATGTCAATAATGTTCATGGTTTCTGATATTTAACCTCCCCAAGCACTGACTTGGGCTTGGCTTTGATTTGGTAACGACTATTTTATCCAGGCCTAAGGCTTCTTACTGATGAAATCTACAAAAGATGCATAATCCAACTTTTGAATATAACAACCAACATAGTGAACGAAAGGAAACTTAAATTACTCACAAACTACGGTTGCATATACATACAATACACATTATATGCACGTGTTAGATTTATTTATGATACATCTAGCCCTTATGTAATTAAAAATAGTAATATATTTAAAACAACAATGATCTGATTTCCGAACGAAATCAGTTGATAGTCAAATATTGTATCGAAATTAATAAAGGTTGCAAATAAATCAAAACTAAATTTCTAAATTAAGTAATCAAGTTTTAAAAAGGTTCTACTACATAAGATTTGTTTATTATTGCTTATTTTATAAGTTTTTTAGCTAAAATGTATGACAATCTGTGATTCGTCAATAATGGCGGCAATTTTGATGGAAGTGGTACAATTCTATGTTTATAAAAACAGATGTACCGTCAAATTCGTGGTCATTATTATCCAATCGTTTTATAAGGTGAAAGCTGTGCTCTGAGTGTTGTTCTATTTAATTAATGTGATTTAATAATTGTGAATCCAACTGTGTGATGCTGAAAGTTATAATTTGTGTTCTAATGTTCTACAATGAAAATGTAAGTTAATTGATATTTATTATGATGATAATATTGATGTATTTTTATAAATGTGTGACTGTGTACTGATAAAATGATTGTTGCCGTGGAGTTTCTTTCTCCGTTCTTCTACACGAGGACCTAGGGTTTGCGAACGGAGGTAGCTTGGTAATAAATACCTAGTCTTGATTTTGTGCTTTTCTTTATAAACCCATTCCTGGACAAAAGTCCTAAGAGATACTTTACATACAGTAAATAACTAACATTAACCATCCTGATATCTAAAACTTGATAATAAAGTCGATATTAATATCAATAAAACCAGAAATACACATTTTATTCATCACACAAACATCCTAAATCTAATACACGCAGTCCCTCCGTCTACGCTGTGCTATAAACTAGCCTCACATTTTTCCACTTGTGTGCACACTGTGCATAATGGAAACATGCCTTGAAAGCAATAAATCCATGCGCAAACACTTCCTATCACTTACTTCGGAGTGGATACCCAATGGACTGAAAGAACCGTTCTCTAGAAAAATGCTTGGATTATTTTATTTATTTGAGAGTATTGACTAGTACGCACAAATAGATAGGCTAGATTTAAAATTGAACAGACAGTATTTCGAAGGACTGACTTAAAAGGGTCCGTGGTCCTGAAACGAAGCGCAACTGAAGGAATAGGGCGGATTGTTAGCCAGTATGGGTCCCTTTCACTCAACCATTTTTTGTTTTTTACGTGGTAAAATCATCAAATGAGTCCTCCCACCCAGGGCAGGGCGAGAGGGACTGTCAGACTCGTACTGACTAAAATCTACGGTGTGCTTCAATAGCCCTTTATGTTCCGGGGTCACGGTAATAAGATAAGTCCCGCGATTTTAACACTCCAAGAAAAGGGTGTCACCATTTAGTCCCGATTTCAAAACCTAATACATAAATGCATTTACACAACTTCTTTTTGGTACTAGGCTCAATATTAAAATACAAAAAAATAAATTACACCAGGAGTCAAATATGCTATTTTTATAAATTCGAGCTAAAAGTTTGCAATCTGCTAAACTCATTAGTCGGCCAAATTTTAATATGGTCTCGTAATACAAATTGTGTTACAATGACATTTATGCAAGTCATTTACAAATAATTAACATTTGACAAAAAATATTTTTACGTGATTACTATTTGTATGCCATTTATTTTAATGGAGTGTCAGTGGATGACCATTAGAAAATCAAATTATGAAATCGATGATAGTTAGACCATTCTGACATTATTGTAATAGCTGATTTGAGGCCCAGGAAATACTAAACTAAACATTGTGAGTAAAAGCTTTAGAATTGCTATCCATTAGAGTTTCCTTGTGTTCTTAAGCAGAGCAAAAAACAAGAAATAAAAACAACAAAAGCGATACACAGGCAACTGTGAAGCAATAAAAATCGGTCTTTTTCATCCAATGGTCCGAAAACTTGTTTTGTTGGGAAAAAAAAAAACAAGGAATTTTCTCAACGTTTTTATGGCGCGACGACGCCGGCGGGCGTTTCTTTGGTTCATTTTTCTCATTAGCAAAGGATTATTGGTTTACCTATGCAATTTGCTCATTTATTAGTCTAAAATTTGGTCCGGCTCGAACCAATTTCTATACATTTATGGTAATTATAAACGTACCATTGAAGGAACGAAATCACCTCTCCATCGCCCAAAGGTCAAAAAGAATGCCTTGTTAAAAAAAATGTCATGAAAAAAATATCAGCGGTTTAAACGGCACGGAACTAAAATGTTCAAAACTATTCATATTTTAATGGTTTATTTTTCTCATTAGCAAGGGATTGGCTCGTCCAATTGGCACCTCGTTTTTAAGCCTGAAATTCGGTTCGATTCGGAGCAATTTCTATAGAGTAATGGCGTCTGACAGGTTCGATTTGTTTGAAACTTGCAGGTACGGATTTTATAAATGGCTGCTTGCTGTTTGGTGAACGATTAATCGGAAATGAAAGGCTGGAGAACTTAATTTGTTTGAGGAGTTTATTGAATCATAGAATGGAAATGATTGAATTCTGCGAAGTGGTACCTCACATCGATAGAACTTAGATAAATAGGAAAAAAAAATACGTGTCGCACTCGGCGCGTGTCACGGTAAAGCATTTTTATCAACTTATGAAATATTTTTTTTAGGCTTTGGTCAGCCACGTCGATTAATTGAAACGTTAAGAAAAACAAACACCATGCCGAAGTCTGCCGAACTGAAACGACGATAGACGATGCGGGGTGTTAGGTTAATTTTCGTTACGGAATTTCTTGACTCGGTCGCCGCGCTCAGAGCCCGCGATAAAGCTATGCAATAGCTTAATAATACTACATAATAAGATTTGTTTGATACTACTGATAACAAAAAGTTTTATTTTTAGGGTTCCGTAGTCAACAAGGAACCCTTATAGTTTCGCCATGTCCGTCCGTCCGTCCGTCCGTCCGTCTGTCCGCAGTTTAGCTCAGAGACGCACAGTACTAGAGAGCTGTAATTTGGTGTAAATATACGGATTTATTGTGCCGAAAAAGTGGTAAAATAAAATCTCGTAAAATATTTTTTTTTAGGTTACCTCCTGTACTGTTTTTTTTTTTCTCGCGTACCCCTTTGTGTAGGGTATCATTAAATAGGTCTTTAAAAAATATTGATTGTTTCCATTAACAATTTTTTGATAAAAAAATCCGTTTGTGAAATATTAAGCTTTAAAGTGCTAAATTTTGCTCGACTCGAGTATCCCCCCTCTCTACCAGCTAAACGGTTATGTTTGGGGGTGTGAAAAAATTCACAATAGTAGTATATATAACGAAGTTTAAAAGAAAATTATCATGACTAAGTAAGCTTTACAACTTTACGAGTAATAGTCGACCAACTTATAAAATGTACTTGGATAACATATTTTCTTAAACAAAATGTATCGGAGAACATGTTCTTCAGCTGCAAATGTAAGTTTGTCAACTTTATTTTTACAGCTTTAATAGGTATGTTTTTGCGGTATGTTTTTTGGGGATAGGTAGGTTTTTATCGTCAACTATTTTTAACTAACTTCAAAAAAAGGAGGAGGTTCTAAATTAGTCGTAATCTTTTTTTTTATGTATTTTCCCCGATTTCTCAGACTCCTGGACCGATTTTGAAAATTCTTCTTTTTACAATTAAATTCAGCGAATCAGTTTAGTTAGTTCGCATAAGTATTTTGATGGGCAACTACGGAACCCTACACTGTGTGTGGCCCGACACGCACTTGGCCGGTTTTTTGGATGGTAAACTCGTCAAATGTGTCCTGGAGCCCTGAGTGGAGCGCAAGGGACTGTCTGACTCTTAACTGACTAAAAGTCCACCCTATTACCCTTTTTGTTCTGTCGCGGTGTCTTTTACAGACGGTCCTGTGATCAGGATATCGTTATAACAAGTTTCATAATGAACACCATCACCACCAACTTAAAAAAAAATTAAATACATGATTGTATAAACCTTTTTGGAACCTACTTAGAAAAGAAATAGGTACCTGTAATTTACATGAAGCGGTAACCTATCTTATCTCCACAACCCAGAAAGTACATTGTAATAATCAAGTCTTAGGCTGAGTCTAACTGTTTTCTAAACTTTAAGAATAGTAATTCCTAATACTGTTATAAGACTTCTTTAAATTATCACTCTAAAGTACCTATCTTCCGTGATTATTCATAATTTATACTTTTGACTAAGTCAATCAGCGATCATAGCGCTTGTAATAGCGTCAAAATATAGGGACCTCAAACTAGTAATTCTATAAATCTAGGAAGATATCCCGCAATCAACAGTTTAAAATTAGTAATTTTCTAGTTTCAAATACATAAACCAACGATAGCTTAAAATGTTCCCGCGTTCAAAATGACTTACAGTGGTTCAAATCAAGGAAAGAAGTCTTTCTAGTATTAGGGTGCTCCCACATCTATCGACGCGGAATCGGCTTTTTCCGTCGCCCTTTCTCTTTCTGTCGCTTAGAACTGCCATTTGCTAGACCGAGACAGAAAGCATAATGCGATAGCACGCGGCGGAATCCTTGAGTCGGCCGCGTGCTATCGCATTTTCTCGGTGCAGGCAGTTCTAAGCGACAGAAAGAGAAAGGGCGACGGAAAAAGCCGATTCCGCGTCGATAGATGTGGGAGCACCCTTACAGGCTTCGTTTCTAAGATCCAGCCATCCGTGAGAGCCGCAAAGTGCTCGGAACGTCTAGAAATATGAAATGTTCGAAACATAAACGAAGCGCAGTCATTTTCTAGAAAGTTATTTCAAATCAAGGGATTGGAGGAATTGTTTTGGATTGTTACTTAGTTTTGTTATTGATTTTTGTGTTGTCGCCATTTTTCTTTTTATTTGTCGAATTTTTAAAATCGTGAGAAGCCGTTCTTTTTTCGTGTCTCACGGTCGATCGAAAGGAGGTTACATGCTGATTTATTCGACAGTGAGATGCCTTGAATGTAGAGCCTCCAGCCAGGGGCTTAAAAACTAAGCAACCACACGTTAAGACCAGACCCCTGTAGAATACGAACATCGATCAGGAGAAGCCGGGGCGGACTACTAGCTTCAAATGTATGACCATAGTTATGTAGGTATCGCTTTAACGTCCGTCCAATATCCTTTTCATACAAGTAAATTATGTTTTGGCGAATTTCGTAAGGACGGCTCAAGATGGATCTTTTCAATATTGCTTATAAAGTATAATAATGTGAGCTCCTATACAACTTTGTGTATCTATTGGACAACATGATCCTAAACAAATTTTTAGAATAACTTGTCTTGGGTCCTCCCAAATTATTGTACTTAGTACATAAAATGATATTTATGAGCCTCTTGTTATGTGGAAAATATCGTCGTATAAAGGAAACAGGTCTATCTTTACAAATAACGCAATAAACGCCAAAAGTATTTTATATTGTATAACTGTGGATAACACACACATAACAGGAGCTCGTGGCTAAATAATTACAGCCACACAGGCCGATCTTCCGGGTTAAGCCGCGCTTGCCGAGGTTGGTCTGTGGATGGGTGACCATCTGTCATAGCGAGTTTCCTCCGTGCCTCGGAAAGCACGTAAAGCCGTTGGTCCCGGCTGTCATTTGTAGATCTTTGACAGTCGTTACTGTTAGCACAGTATAATTTACCGTGCTGTTAGTCAGAAGCTTTAAAGTCTGACAACTAGTCTTACCATGGGGTATCGTATTACCCAGTTACTGGGTTGTGGAGGTCTGACAGGCAGTCGCTTCATGTAAAATACTGATATTCAGCTGCATCTGGTTCGACTGGAAGCCGACCCCAATATAGTTGGGAAAAGGCTAGGCAGATGATGAACTGTGGATAACACTTATCTTTGCTAATATAAAATAATTTTCATCTTACATACCTGAAAAAGATGGAGTTTGAAAATATACGAGACTTTCACCAGATGAAAGTGATGAGATGAAAAATGATAAGATGCCTTCCACTATGACTTCACAATAAAACAAAACGATGTTGTTTTCACAATTGAGGCTTTTTTCGAAGCGGGGGACGCTTCCTACTCTGAGTACCTCTTCGTGATCGAAAAGCACTGAGGTATTACTACAGTAATATAGTTCAATGTCGAAAGGGGATTTAGCGAGATAAGTACCTACTGTAAAAGATTGGTGTGTAGTGCGAATAAAATACACTTTCAATAAAAATCTTTGATTATGATCATCCACATTTCTTATGTTATCTCGCTCATGATCACAATATTCTTCAATATTTGATGAGCTGATGTGTGATGGAGATGAATCCGAATCTCCAAAAAAAAAAAACGACTCTACCGGAGTACCGGAGTCTTGTAAATTTTTGTTTTCGTTTTCGTCATACGAATGTATTTCGCACACATCAGAACTATCCTGAGAGCAGCACTATTTGAAGTTCAGGAGACAAGGCATAAAACATTTCGCTTTTACTTTTATGTCATTTTTTTTGTTTCGATTGTGCCTTTTACATATTATTTAATGCATGATTAATTTGCTCATTATGCTAATTCTGTCTTACCGCATAGTTATTTATACTTATGATCAAACCTGTTAATGTTAACATTTTTGTCAGTATGTAATAAAGGTTCTTTGGCATACATTAACATGTATGCGAGTGGTAGTCTTACAGTACACATATTTTGTTTGAACCTTTCCTGTTTTGACGAGGTCTTCTATTTCTCTGTTAAAATATTGACTCTGCCACTGTTTAATACAAAACACTAACGCTTCGTTAATTTCTTTAGCAGTTAACCACGGTCTTAGCACCAAGACAGGAAACTTCCACGTGCGCCCGTGGACTGGAGTTCCCTCTCGGATACGTCCGGGGGGAAGACCAGTTTTTCGGGCCGGTGCACTCTGGGATGCGGGCAAAAACTCTTCCTTAGGCACTGTGTGCCTAAGGGGTCTCTTTGCCCGTATGCGAATAGCCCGTCGTGTGGACGCTCCAACGCGTGTCCCTCTGATCAGCAGAGGGCACAGCGGCGAAGGGCATCCGAAGGAACACGGGTGGATTTTAGTCAGTAAGTGTCTGATAGTCCCTTCCGCCCCACCCAGGGCGGGAGGACTCATTTGATGATTTTACCACCTAAAAAAAAAAGCAGTTAACCACGAAGGAAATCATTTAGAGTTGTCGGGGAACCCTTTTTAATATTGAAGTATAAAGTTTCCCACAAAGCTTGAGCCAAAGGTGTTGAATTCGTGGATGAGGCTGGGGGTTCCAACGGTACACTGTTAGGTTTGTGGACCTTTCTCCACTAATCTTATATCAAAGAAACTTGTACATCCAATTATTAATGTAACATGTTTCGTGTAATTTCAATAAACGTTTCAATGGTTTACGAGTCACGTATTTTATTCAGAAACACTATAATACCATATTATTGCAAACTTTTACGTGAATAAATAACCTTCGAAAACGAAGTCAAACTAGAATTAAAACTAGATATTTTTCATAACATGTCATGGATTTCCGCAAAGTAACGCCTGATTCCATATTTTAACGAAGTCAAAGTCAAAGTGAAATGTCAGATATTGTGCCTTAAATAATAATATCAGATAAATATCAAGCCTTTTTATGCTTTTTGTTTTAAATATATTTGGTATCAAGAAATACGTTTTCAAAGTTTAACAAGCACATTCTTAACTCCACATAAGTAAAACCTTACTTTTCATTCCCATGTCAAATAGACTACCCGCTAAGGTCTTTATTTTTTATCCACTCTCGACTACCCACATAAACCATCTACATTGCAACCGTTTACGATCAATCGATTTCCTAAAATGGCGATAACGAGCTGATAGTGGGTAGTATTTGAAACGATGCGTGCTCATTGGGGATCTCGTAATAAACCCCAAAGGGACATTAAGGAACCAATCTTGAATTATGTTGGGCTCGAGGAAATATGAAAATAAGATTTATGGGAAACATTTCTCAAATGCCACCATGCTCCGGTTTCCGAGTCTCTGATTGGTAAATCGGCTGTCAATTTCAGTTGCTGTGATTGGCTGGTGGAAACAGTAACAGCCAATTGAATCGCTTGTCTTGAGATTTGATTTCAGATTTCTATTGTAGACTAACTTCTGCTTCCGATTTTTTCCCGTTTTTTGTCCTTTAAATGTACCAAGATACCATACTGCCTTGACTAACACATTAAGATTTACAGTGTATCAAAATTCATTGAAATACTTTCAGAAGATTTTGCATGAAAGAGTAACAAACTTTCATCCTTACAAACTTATGAATATAATATCCAATAATATAGTACTAGTAAAGCTTTTAGAAACTACTAATAGTTGTACCAGTAGTTGTTCTAGGGTTTGGTCTTGCTGAGATAATTTTCACGCTAGCTGAAATTTTAAATAAAAAGTTTCGCAAATTGACCCTTAATAGCTTTGGATGTTGCTGTGTGTGAATTTACGTGTTTGTAGTGCTGCATGCACTACAAACACATAATACATAATCGAAATATTTCATATAGTTTCAACGACTAAACGTTCAAAAAAAGCTTAGGTTAGTAACGAATTTGATAGCCGCAATATTGCTGCAAAACTGTTAAATATTTACAAATAATTTCTCAAAAGGCTTTACGATATGATTGATCTGTATGAAACTTTGGTGACAAAGATATAATAGACTTTAACTGAACGACTTAAGCCTGTTATACTTAGAAATGACGTGTAAAATCCACCGTTTAGCAAAATTTTTCGTATCCCAAAAGTTTATGAGCAACGAGCTCCAAAAGACGTCATACCAGAACTTACGGTCCATAAATCATGAGCACCAAACGGTAATTGATTTGGAAACTTAAGGTACTTTTGGTACCAATAAACTAAAAGTGTCGTTCAAGCCGCCATCTTAGTTTTAAACAGCTTTACTGTATACATTTAGAAGTTCGCTTTGAGTACGGTGCCCCCAATCGTGTTTGAAGTGGGACTGTCCCATAACTGTCATTGGTAACTTTTCTTTTATCGAGTTTATTTTTATTGATGCCTATTTCAGTTGGAGTGAGATTTGTTTTCTGCTTTGTATGTTACAAAGTTTGTCCTTTACTGACGAGTTTGTTCGTATTTACATGAATTTAGGGTATTTTTTCGTTTTGTGTAATTTTTGATTTTGAATATTTGTCAGTCATGCGGAGAATAGCTGTGCCGTTACAGTTTTCGGTTATTGGTCAGACTTTGGTGGAATTTTGTTCAAGAAATCACTTGGACTGAGTCGACTTATCTTGAAATATCTCGATCTACTCGTAGCAATAAGATATTCATTCATAATAAATGGAACTATTTAAAGGGAAATTGAAGAAAAATTGGTCGGTAATTTATGTTACCAGAGAAACCGAACTTTTCTTAGCCAAAGTATTACATTGCCATGTAACGTCAACAGAAATGCGGACAAAATTTTACCCTTTTTGTATGTCTGTGTAAAATTGAAATAAAGTTATCCGTTGATATTTCACAAAACATGGTGTAACTACATCATGATCACCAGTACATACAGCGGTAATTAGTTGCTTAACTTTACTAAAGTGCTGAACTAATTTTCACACAAGCAGAAATAAATGAAAAACACAAATTGACCCATAACTACTTAACGAACTGGCACTTTATGGGTGAGATAATTAGCTTTGGAGATATCTATGTTGAGAATTTTCTATGAAATGATACTATGAGGATTTTTTTTTCTAGGAGAAAGCTAGATAATAGCCCATTTTAGTTGATAAATCGTTCTGATTTATTTTAAATTAGTATGGATTATTATCTCTCCTTTTTTTAGCGTGGTAAAATCATCAAATTAATGAGTCATCCCACCCAGGGACTATCGGACTTGTACTGACTAAAATCCTCGGTAACCTTCAATAGCCCTTTACGTTCCGGGGTTACGGTAATTTGGTAGTCCCCCGACATTATATATGTACTTCAAAAAGAAATGAAGTTATTGGCATATAAGGACAGGGTTTCTTGACTTATTGTATGATGATGAATACCATGTTTTTTTTTTAATATTTGTAACGGCGTGTTTTTTTTTACTTTTTTTTCCTTTTAATCCTAAATTATTATTCATATTTTTATCAATGTTCAAAAATTATATTTTGTCACGTTAATATTAATTTTCAAAAAGTTAATTAATTTGAAAGACACATGAATTTCTGGAAACATAATTAGTAAATTCTAAACTAAGGTTCTCGAACGTGTCCTATCACTAGAACATGCCAAGCTAATTATTTTCGAACTTCACTAATTGCTCGATTAATTTTCACAGGACGCTCATAACTCGTGTGCTGTTGATGGGTCGGTTGCACAAAGTTACTGAGTATAGTTTATCATTATATATAACCCGGTTCATTGAAGAAAGGAATCTAAAATGGCGGCTTGTTCTTGCATTGACAGATAGTACAGTCAGCAGATAAGATTTCAAGTTCAAGTTTTTTACAAATTAAAAATATAAAAAACAAGACTGGTTCACAATAATTTCTCAAACTTAACCTAACAATAAAACAAAATTCAAAAACAATATCAACAACAACATCAACAGGTAACAACGGAAAACTATCCAAACTAATATTATAAATGCGAAAGTAACTCTGTCTGTCTGTCTGTTACGCTTTCCCGCTTAAATAAACCTCTCAACCGATTTTGATGAAATTTGGCACAGACAATCTTTAGACCCTGAGAATGAACATAGGCTATCAAAACACCACGCGGGCGAAGCCGCGGGCGGAAGCTAGTACTAAATATTCTTAAAAATGATCACTGAGCGCGTCAAGACATCAAGACTATCTTGTTTTCTGCTTACGCTACGCGCGGGAGTGAGTATGGACGGCACTAGTGTGCGAGCGAGAGAACACGATAAGCGCCGCCATTTAAGATTCCTTTCTTCAATGAACCGGGTTATAGCTACATGTGGAATATATCGGTTATGAATTGAATTGAAAATACTGGCATGAAAACTGCTTTGAAAACTACAACATGTTTGTTGCAACATGTGTCGCTGCTTTTAGCGCCCAGAGAACACGGTGGAGCCACCGTAGAACCCCGCTTATTGGGGTGGTGTTTTATTTCGATAAAAATAATGAATGCTTTATTTATTTTGATCATTTTTGCTGTGTTTTATCGTTTTTCTAGCCACCTTCATTGATTTTTTCCTACTGCTCATTAATATTTGCGTCCAAATGGGTTAATATTAATTCATTGCGGGAAAAACATTCAATAATAAATAAAAAAAATATTATGTTTATTTAGTCTAACTATGTATTTATTTCAATATTATGTATGAAATATTTACCATAAATAGTATTAATTTTTTATCCCATTTTTCAAAGAATTCGACCCAATTACTACTATATTGTCCTACAATCATCAACAAAATACTCGCGTAAAACCAGATGCCCGTCCATTTTCTGACATTTTCCTGAATACCTTAATTTTCCTACTTAATCTTCAAGTCTACTACAAAAGTAAGTAAACATTTGCTACCAAAGAGCTTTTGCTATTAATACATTTTTCCAGGAAAGCTTTTATTTTTCTGTGGCACAAAATAAATAAAGAAGATCAAGAGGCAAAGGAAATTGTAATTTTCTAAGGATAGTTGTTCTGACAAGCATTTGTAATTACGAAATTAATGAAAAATATGTTATTTATTATTTACTTAATAAGTTATTATTGTGTTATCTGAAACATAAATTATTAATAAAAACCGATGCTTTACGAGTAATACCTACTTGCGATCGCCGTAGTCCTATATGGCTAATTGGCTAGATATAAATAATTATTATGATTATAGACTATGCGAAAAGAAAACGTAAGGAAAGGATCGTAACATATTAGGTTCACTGCCTTCCAAGGCCAAGGGAATGTTTTGAGAGTTTACCGCGGGTGGCCCTGCAACGCAAAAGGTTATTGTTTAAAAAGACTACTTTTAATCAGTCCAGTCTGACAGATTTTCCAATTTTTTTTTTGGTCTTCTCTGCGCTGGTCTTTGCGATTGGCCTGGAGCTGGCTTCTGGCGACCGAACGCGAACTCCCGGGATCACTGAGCTGATCTATTTTTTATTGTAGCGCTGCGAAGCGGGTGGCGGTAAGTAGAATACTGGATGTTGGAGGACTCACGCGACGGTTACTGTCCGTGTATCGATTGAAGGTCGCGTCGCTTTTTCAACCAATGGCCGTTCCCTTTTGCCAGAAAGGGACAACAACATTTCGGCGTGAACAATCCCCATGGGAAAAAAGCATTCGTTTAAGTAAAACAACTTGACCATTTCTTTTTTGTGTAGCAGTGGGACGGCTTAAAATAAAAAGATAATCAGTTTTATACTATCGTATTGACACACTATCATTTGACTTCACCATATGCAAGCCTAAACAAACAGCTGTTATATTATTATACTTTCTGGCTTTTGAACGAAGCACCCTTAATTATTTCTGAGAAGATGATAATGGAGTTAAATTGAGCACGATAGCAGGGACGAAATGGAAATCTAGCGATGGACTAAAATAAAACTATTATTTATTAATGAAATAATAATTAATGTTACAAGGTACAAAAATGAATTCTCACTCAATCTATTGTTGTATACTGATTACCTACTTCGCCCTTATAAAAGGCTCAACCGCTCACAACTTTTTCGCTAATTAAGGCCCTTCGTACATTAGGCGACTCGGGTATCCGACACTCCAGTCGAATACCCAAGTCGCGCGACTCTAGTAGCGCACGATCCGTACACAGCGGCGACTCGAGTCGTAAGACTCAAATCGTCTATTCGGCCACCATTCTATATTCAACCTTAATAATACATTGTACAAAACACAAAATGTACATCTCATAACATAAATTAAAATGCTTCTATTTTAAAAATGACGAGCGCATTCCTATTTCAAATTTTTGGAATAAAAAATTGGCGCGTATAGAGGAAAAAAATCAATCTAGAAAGAACATGGTTCATAATTTCGCCGCGCCAACCGGCTACAAGGTAGCTCGATTTGTTCAAGCTTTGACTTTCAAGGTGGTGACCATGGGTTCAATCCCTAGGTAAACATAGATTTTTCTTTTTTCGTGTTTCAGTTGTTTTTTAGAGGTTTATTCAATTTTTTTCTAGGTTTTTTTTTATAGTTTTCTTTTATTTGCACCGGAACGCTGACGCCCTTACTGCTATGATGATGACCGTGGTTTCAAATTTCAGATTTGAATAGGTTTTTTTTAATGTTTTTGTTTTCTTAATTACTTTATTTTTGTCGTATGTGCAAGTACATGACGAAGCTGGGTTAAAGTAGTAATGTTTGTAACGAAACCATAATAATTTCTAAAAGTGCAAAAAGTTTGACACCATGCTCGATAGATGGCGCTGTCGTCGAGTTAGATCGCGCTATCGTTTTGTTAGGTTCTATAGAAGGACACCGTGGATTTTAGTTAGTACGAGTCTGACAGTCCCTCCCGCCCTGCCCGGGGTGGGAGGACTCATTTAATATGATGATTTTACCAGTTTTACCACTTAAAAAAAAAGCTTATTCCATGCTAATTATCTATTAGGTAGAATATTCTTTTGAATTTGACAAGCCTGTTGGTCTAGTCGTTAGTGACCCTGACTGCTATGCCGGAGGACGTGGGTTCGATTCCCACCCAGGACAAATGTTTGTTTGATGAGCACGATCATTTGTTCTGTGTCTGTGTGTAATTTATCTATTATATTTATGTATTTAGAAATATATAAGTATGTTTATCAGTTGTTTAGTACCCATAACACAAGCTCTGCTTAGCTTGGGACGAGATGGCGTTGTGTGATAGTTGTGGAATATTATTATTATTAATTGTAATGATACAAACAAGGATATTTTTCTACCTCAGATACTTTAATAATAAATTTTAAAATAATAGATACAAATTTTTCGTCGGTTAAAAATCGCGAAGACTTGGGTATCGGCGATCTTGATAGATGAGTAGCGAGCGACTAGAGTCGGCGACGCATGTCGGCGACGCGACCTGTGTACGAGCCTCTATGGATTTGTATTGCGATAGTCGCCTGGAAACCAAAATCGTAAGGTATCTGAAACTTGCGTCGCCTCGTGTACGAACCTTCGTACACGAGGCGACGCAAGTTTCCGATTCTAGAGTTTCGCCACTACTCATGACCTGCGGAAAATTCGAGGTACTAAATTTTTATAATGCAATTTGATGTAACGACATAGACACTAGCGCCGCGTCAAAAGGTCATGATGGGTGGTCAAGAATATGAATTTATAAAATGGCTGACACATGACTGTGACGATCAAAGTATATTTTTTAGGGTTCCGAAGGTTCAAAAAAAAAACGGAATCTTTATAAGATCAGTCGTGTGACAGTCCGTCCTTCACAGTTAATTTCCTGGGAACCTAACATTAATCCAAATCCAAATACTATAACATAATTTAAAATTTTTATTCAATAAAATAGAAAAAAAACCATCTCTCCCAACTTTTTAATAAAACTGCATACAAAATTATGATTTGATAGAGGATTGTAAATATTTTTCTATCGTTTTAAAATAGAGGAAGTGCAGCGTATTTGGAATACTAATTTGTTTTTTGAGATTAAGTTGAAAAATAAATGAGTTACGGTAATAAAATATACTTTAAATTATTTGAAAATTATTTAGCTTTAATAATACAAGCTGTCAAACCAAACAAAAATGAAGAACCTTCTCAAAATTTCAATTAACCTAAAAAACTCCGAAATCGTGATTTGACTTAGGGTGCAGGTAATTTGGAATATAGTATTCCAATTATATACACCTTTTTTCTTAATCAAATGCTTACTGTTTTCTTAATTAATTTGGATTTTGTAGGTAATTTTACAGTATTTTAGTTTTTTTGTAAGTAATCAATATGTCTGTAATCTGTAAATTTAATATTTCTGTAACGAAATCGCCCACAAAAATAATTACTTTGTAATCAACCACAATATGATAGATCCGTGCTTAGTTTGGACTTACAATTATACTTACAGTAATAACAGAACGTCCTTTACTGATATCTAGAAGGTTCATAAGCACCACAAGCATTGTGATCCCATTAGCATTAGTATTCCAAGTTAACGACATGACATCCTAAACTATAACTCCATTTCTCTTATTTAGTTTAAGAAATAATTATAAAATGAAAACAAATTCACAAATTAATAAGGTCACTTGACAGTTTAAAAATTTCTTTAACGATCTTGCATATCATAGTAAATAATAATTAAGGATTGAATTCGTACCAAAAAAGTTTTCAAATGAGACGTTTCATTCTCGTGGGGCTGTCAGCAGAAATGTTAGTGTAGCGCTCTGTTTTAAGTACTCACTCACATCCTATGTCATGTGACATTATGTTCATAACAAAAAAACGCAGATGGTGTTTACACTAATTGAGATATCGTGGTATTCCAAATTACCTGCAGTATTCCAAATATGCTGACTTTCCTCTAATTAATTTCCAAAAATGATTCAAGAATATGCTACGGAACCATTTATTCTGTGAATAAAATTAAAAATGGTAAATGAATTGTTCCGCCATCTTGAAAGTCGCGGAAACTCAAGTCGCCGCGATGTCAGCAGATAGGTAGCGCGCGATTGGCGTCGCGCGTCGCGTGCATGTGTACGAACGTATATGCATTTCTATTGCGAGAGTCGCCTGGATACTGAAGTCGTAAGGTATCGGAAACTTGAGTCGTATAGTGGACGAAGGGCCTAATTCTTAATTACTGTTTTCTCTCAAAAACAATATCATACCTATTAAAATAACAACAAAGGGTTTCAAAAACACCTTCCATTCTCTTTTAAAATATAGTAATGTATATTAAATAAATATGATACAGCCGAATGGTTCAACAATGATACTTTCCGTGGACATGTTACGGAGATTCCTTAACCACCAGCAGTTTGAACCCTGTTTCCGATCATCATCATCATCAGCGGCAAGAAGTCCATCGCCGAAAAAAGGCCTCCCCAGGGTCACTACGCGGAATAACAACCCACCCCTTGCCCGCTACACTCACGATGTCGTCGGTCCATCCAGTGGGCCAGTGACCACAAGTCAGATTGGAGAACTTTGCTTCCCCGTCGGTTCTCAGTTCTACAAGAGATGAATAGATGCCTGCCTGATACTAACTCTGTTTTCGATGCCGGTGGGCAATCTTTATTTTTATATTTTTTACATATTTTAAAATACAAAGAATACGTCTAAAACACGAATAAACATAATACATAAATGCAAAACTATGAATTTAATAGTGTATGGATAAATAACGAGTATATTTCTGAATTTCAGAATCGAATTCTTTTTAGTACCTAGGTCATAATATACTCGTGCTATTGCTCGTAATTATATATTTTACAATCATGCTACAACTTTAGGAAGCCAAGCAAAAGCGGGTTAAACCGCATGGCACAGCTACCCGCAGATAAACCTTCGTTTTCCTTTAATCCCTCGTTTAATTTTCATGGGAAACCGTAACTCATGCGTTGGTCGTTGATTACGTTTTGATATTAAGCTTAATATAATGTATGGCTTATATATTTTCTGATTTAGTAGAACCAATTAGCATGGAAAGTGGTTATAATTGTCAGGGGACATTGATAATGTTTACACTTGTAGGAAAGCGGAAATAAATGCAAGGAATATAGTAAAACAACAAACATTTTATGATTGTCTATTGTCTGCGCCCGTGTCTCTGTGTGTCAGTCTCAGTGTTGCCAACCATTGACAAACATGACATAGACAAGCAGTTACGTCGGGTGCAGACATATTAACTAATTATAAGTTTATTTATTTTATATTTTATTATAATTATATCCTAAAAAATATATATTTATGACTGTATTTATGTATATCTGACCGTGACATCACTTTGGGCCCTATCTGAAAACCAGCGCTGTGACTTTTTTTCTAAATGTCACAGCTCATGCTGAGATAGGGGCCTTTTGGCCTCGTACAGGATCAAAATTGGTTATTTTATTTTAATTTATTTGTAATTTAAGTTTATTTTATTTAATTTTTACATCTTTGTTTTTAATTTTATGTTGTTGTTCTGTGCTGTGGGAGTCCAACAAAACTTTTTCATTATTTCTAAAATGTTCTTTTTTTTTTCAAATAACGTTGACCCGAACTATGAATTTCCTACGTGACGTTTACAAACACATAAAGTCACAAACAATTACACAGGATGTCCCGCAAGTGAAAGTAGACCACGTATTAGAAAAACTTCCCCAAGGCATAGATATTCTATAAAAGTAATAATCATTCGGATATTCCTAAAAGTTTTATAGTTAGAAAATTTAATGGCTTTGAAATCTATAGGCATAAAATATGTCGCCCATCTGAACACGAAAAGTGGTCATAAGTTTTGAACCGTAAAAATAAGAAAGAAACAAAAATGTTTATTGGCACTCGCCACAAGCGTACACAGTAAACAAAGAAACAAAGAAAAAGAACTTAGGTAAAAAGATTAGAAATTGTCTCTTCCTTGTCCCTCTTCCCGGGGACACCCTGTACTCCTACAAAGACCAAATGAACAAAGATATAAAATAGGTAATATTTTTTTAGACATCTTTCATCAAAATTAATAATTTTGATTAATAATGATTTTACCTTTTGTAATTTTTTAAATAAAATCTCAAACAGGAATTCACACTGGTAAAACGTAACTAATATCCACTCTAAATCATATTTATTTTACTATTATAATAATATGATACAACAATTCGTACGTTCTTCACATTTCATGTTAATGAAATTACTCATGTCTAAATAACTTCCCTGAAACAGCGTTCGAACGCCACGAGAATTTGATGAAATATTTGGATACGCCCGGCTAGATTTGGCCAGTGGTTATTAATGTGCTACCTGAATGTACCTAGGTAGCATAGATATTTTTGAAATGTGTTTTTTTCCGACTCAATATATCAAATATCAAGTATCTGTAGAAACTCAGTGAATGCGTTTAATATAAATGATTATATATCGAAACAGCACTATTGTATACTGTTTTTGTTGTTTTCCAATGCTTAGTATGACCATGTTTTTTATTTATTCCCTTAGATATTCATTTTTTTTATTTATAGGTACCTATATTATATAAAAAAAAAACATTTAAAAAGATAAACAATAGTAGGTCACTGGTATCGGAAACGTGTCCATACTACCGTAGGACAGGGTCTTGAGAGAGGAACCTCGTTACAATGCGCGCCGTGTCTAGAAGTAGCTACTGATAATTCTGAATCAAGTCCTTGATCCAACTGCCTGACTAAAGTCTCCTTGAACAACTAAGGAGATTCTCGTCAGGCAATTGGTCGAGGCTCTTAGCAGTTATGTCAGGAACAGATGGGTGCGTCTGAAGGTGCCAAACCTAGTTCTAAGCTGACTCAATTTAGATTGCCATTAAGAAGAGGTGTCAATTTTCAGCCAGGTAACAAGCAAGCATTAAGACCCGCCTGATGAGAAGCGGTCAACGTAGCCCGTGGACACTTACAACACAAGAGGTAACACCTGCACCTTGCCACGTGCATTTTCTTAGGTGAAAATCCTTACCTTCAAGTTCAAGATCCAATTCCTCAAATCAAAGTCATTGATTTGTGAAATTGGACCTTGTGAAATATTAGCAGTAAGTATAATTTTATGCTTGACGAGAATATGCAACTCAGAACTTTGTCACTTTCATAACTTACAAAAATTTCTTGCCGCCTTTCCAGAATAATTCACGAATCTAGACGTCTTATTTTACCTAAAGACTAGATTTTTCACCTGGAAAAGTTTTTGGGCCTGAAATGAACGCGACCAAGTAATAATAAATGAGATAGCGGGCGCTAACTTATACATAATTTAGGACATAAAGCTCATAATGCCCTGTGTTCCATTTCACTTGTCCAGTTCATCATGAGCCTGAAGAATTTTTTATTCAACTAATTAGTTTGTAACGAAGAAGTCGGCCAGAATTCAAAAATTTATTCCCTTTGTGATGATTATTACATTATGAATTTTTGGTTGCTCATATTTCTCTCCATTTTGATCATATTAGGTACATGTTACGTAAAATTAGGTAAAGCCACGAAGTTTGCTTAGTTGGATTTTGGACTAAACGAAAAAAAAGCAGAATTACGTACTGGCCGAATAAAAATTTGTTAGAGAAGAAAATAACCCAAAGAATTAATAAAACATACTTCAAGTCGCACAAACGAAAAAGCCTTTCATTCCTCATGCACATTTCCGTTCCATCATTCGGGTCACAATCGATATGCCCCAACTAAAATAATTTCACCGAATCGCCACTGCAGAAGCTGTTTGAACTGTAAGCGCATCAATCATGGCGCTTGCCATTCGTGGGACACCTTGTACCATCCCTCATCGTGACAACTAGAATTGTGCATAGTATTGCGTATTTTAGTTTTAGGACACGTTGAGCTCAAATACTGGTTAAATATATTTTTTTTTATTTCAGCGGTTTTTGTACACTTTTTGTGTGAATAGACAGTTTTAAGAAGAGGTGAATGAAGTAGGCTTATGTTAGTTAGCTTCGGCTAGTTATTATGAGTTATTTTATTCATCACGGTCCACTGCTCTGTATTTGTCTTACCAGGGCCACTCACATGCGCGCAAACATTCGTACATCGTACGAATGTTTGCACGCATTTGAAGGGCCGTCAGACATTCATTCGCAAACTTAGTGGATTTGCAAATGGGTTCGCATACTCTATTTGCAAAACTGCTTGCGCTTCCTCCTACACTTGTTTACCAATGTCTCAGTCTTTTCTTCGGCTTTTAGAAAAAAGTACCTACTTTATTTTTTTATTTTATCTTTACAAATCAATAGTGTTTCACGTACCGAATCGACCCTCCACGGGATTAAAATGTCAAAATTTTAACGGTGTATGTATGCCTGTACTTATACTGATCAGTAGTTCGTCACACCAAATATAACAACGACACCACCGTTTGCTTCGCAATCGTGTGTTCGCAACTGGTCACACGAATGTGTAGGAGACTACGTGAAGGATCGAGGTTCGCGCGCTTTGATGTGCGTTAAAAAACCGACACAGCTTGGAAAACCGCGAATGCAACGAAAACTTCGCACAATCATTTGCAAATGTTGTCCTACACTTGTGGGTTTGCGTATTCCTGCGAATGTGAGTGGCCATTAGAATATAATAATATCACAAACACGGCTAATCGTCGCAACCAACCATTATCATCATCATCTGCCTAGCCTCTATCGAACTATGTTGGAGGCGACTTTCAGTTGGACCGAATACAGCTGAAAAGCCGTATTTTACATAGACTAACAGTGTATCTGACTTCAACACCCTGTAACAATGCTATACGATATCCCTTGGTAAGACATTTAAAGCTTTTTATAGGAAAATTTTGCTACGTGCTATGATATCACCATTAGTAACCAACAAGAATATAAAAGTAGCAAGTAACTTAAATTGTACCAAAAATCACCCTGTTCTTTTAAGTTCTCATTACATTTCAGGGCTGAGGTACCTACCCAGTTACGACATTCCCGCCGCCCCTGCAGCTCAAGACTAATTATCACCATGTCTTTTGCTACAGAATAATGACGGCTAAGCTCTAACACTACATACCTAGTTACCAACTACTCCTATCCTCTCAGCATAAATTATGCGAGAGTTAGCTCATGCCAAGGTAAATAGATTAACCTGTCAGCAAGGTAGCGGGACTGCCCGTGCCCAGCCTGTGCCGGGCGTAATTAACTATCGTCACTCGTGAACGCTTCTTTTTAAGGTATGTTATGGCAATTTTCATGTCATTAAGGTAGTTTTTTTATTTTTTGTTGGAAATTTTAACTTGACTTACATAAAAGTTATTTTATAAAGAAGCAGGTTGTCGGAACAGACAAGTAGGTAGGGTCTGTACAAGTTGGTGCAAGTAAAATGTGTATTAAGAAACCGGAAATTGTTTAGAGTAACCATCATGACTTTCAATCGTCGCATAACTATTTTTACTTCAACATAATATACAGGGTGAATTTTTCAACTGGGCGTGGATGGCTATTTCCGAAACTATGAGGAATATCAAAAACGTTGAAAGTTAGCATATCAAAAAAATTGCGCTGTATACAACTTAAAAATATTGGTGAAAATCTTAAAATTCTAATTCGTTATCAATTTACATTATTTATTGATTGTGGACATCCTACACCAAAAAATATTTAAACCGGCTCATAACCGTTGCAGGTATTCAAAAAATAACTTCTGTTCGTAATGTTTTCTCAATATAACATAGCAAAACCACACTATGTCAAGTCTGTATCCAAACAATAAAATAATATCGACAAAAGACGTTCAATCTTTCGATTTTCTGGATCACGTTTCACAGCAGCTGAGTTTCAATTCAGCGCTATATTGTTTAGCCAAGAAGATTGAATGAAAGAAAATGTATGGTTTGGTCCAGAAAGATGTGGCTTGGTACAATTTATAAGAGATGTGACTTTTAGATAAATATATGAGTAGGATTTATTTTGAAACTAACTGTTGCCAGCGGCTTCACCCGCTACAACTCGAAAATTATCCCACGGGAACATAAAATCGGGATAAAGACTATCCTATGTGTTAATCCAGGTTATAAACTATCTGTGTACCAAATTTTAGCCAAATCCGTTCAGTGGTTTTTGCGTGAAAGAGTAACAAACATACCTACACACACATACACATACATACATCCTCACAAACTTTATAATATTAGTAGGATGTTCGACTTGCGAATGCACTAGCTATATGAGTTTTCAAATTTATTATTTCACTTTAGTTATAAATAAGCGATAGTTAGGATAGACGGTTTCTTATTTAATCACGTCAGAACGGCTGAACGAGTTTTGTCTTGTCAAGTCTTTATAGTGTGAAAAGCCTTTACCCCTGTATGACGTTCTACGAGTAGTCATAGAATTTCTTTCATGCAGGCGAGACTGCTGGTAACTAGTTTTCTCTCGGCTAGTTCAGAATTATAATTATTGAAAAACCACAAATGAACATTCAGACGTTGATAAAGATTAACAACACCGTTTATGGAATAAATACATGAAAAGCAACTTTAATATCATGGAGACATAGATAATCATCCCGAAAAATAAATCTAAACAAAGCCCCTGACCATATAAAACTATACAACGTAACATTAAAAGAAAGTCTTATTAAAGTGTTTATGGGTGATATAGATAAAGCAAATGTGCCAGGTTTTAAGCCACTATAACACCTTTATTGCACCGTAAATGAAATAGCCAACATAAAAACATACATGTAGAGCGACCCATATTTAGTCATCAGTAGATACTTTTAATCACTATGAAAGAGTTACTACCTACGTACCTTTTCTGTCGTTTATTTGCTGGTCAAATTAAAGACGTCATAATTTGTGTAATATAACACAAAAAGTGTTGTGAATCAGTATGTTTTGGTCTCACAAGTTCGCTTTGATTATTTTACGAAAATATTTTCTACTAAGTACTTATTAACTTGGTCGCGGGACTTATCTCATTACCGTGACCCCGGAACATAAAGGATTATTGAAGGACACCGTGGATTTTAGTCAGTACAAGTCTGACAGTCCCTTCCGCCCTGCCCGGGGTGGGAGGACTCATTTGATGACCCTATTGAAGTACCTATTAACTTTTTTTCTTTTTGTTTTGTATTTTTTTAGGATTTTGTACCATGGGTGCGTTTAAAAACATATAAATTATTTAAAACTCACAGCCATATCGGTTTAGTTATTTCGAAAACTAAAGACTTCAAGTTCAAGTTTATATGAGACATTCGGTATTTTAAATTTCTCCACGAAATGAGAACGTGCTAAAATCGACTTTGTCGGGCAAATACCCAACAAACACAACACCGGTCCGTTCAGAGTATTCTCTTTTTTCAACGGACTATCGAGAAACTTTACCCTGTTCCCCATATCCCATAAATAACCATTTATAATATTCAAAACGAGTAACACAGTTGCGTCTGCATTCCCACCAAACATCAAATTCGATACAGTACAAATTGATTCTCCCCATCTATCAAAGTCCAAGCAATGTAGCCAACCTAAGCACATAACCTCATAATTGCCAACCTAAGTTCATAAGCAGCATCGTTCATCATGTTTGATCTAGACAGATAGCTCATGATCGTATAATTTGATCTATGGTACGTCACAGTACATGCTTTTCGATTTTATCGAGGAAGAGGCCATCGCAGTGGTGAGTGCAGGTCAATTGATCAAGTGGCTGGCAGTGTGATATTAGTTTTGTTTATACCGAGAAATGAATGAACCAATGATAGTACCTATAATATTTAAGAAAATATTCTTATTGAAAAAAAATTGTGGAGGATGTACGAGAAAAGAGCTGATTGCAAACATTTACTTGACGATTAATTTTATTGGTCTAAATCTAGAGACAATTTCATGCAAATAACTTAGAGCATTAATTACCTGCGGCTTCGTTGCATTAAAAGATTGAATAGAAAAAAATATTTTTGCCAATACAATACCTATCATATTTTTAATGTAGGAATGTGGGCTCAGAGTGAAATAGCTTTTTACAACACTTGCTGAATTTATTTAAAAATAAAAACATAATTATAACACGTCTTCGTCATTAAAATGTATCACCATCTTCATTCTCTCTTACTCCTGAAATACTCATCCCTTTCATTCACTCTTACATTCCGTTTCACACATTCATTTTTTTCACGACTTTGGATAATTTATTATAATTATATATTTATGTGCAAGTAATCTTTTATTAAATACACACCATGAAAATGATGTACTACCAAATAGTTATTAAGGGGATTCTTCATGACAACGTATACATTGTGCAAGGTAGATGAACCTTTCTTCAAAATGGGGTGAATGTACGTAGATTTATCTAGAAGTTTTATAAAGTAGAATTAACTTAACACCCACGTTACAGTGACCTTTTGTATTTAACCGCTTTATTTAAAGTTCAAAATTCTTAACACAGACTAAATAAATGAGGTTATTTTAACATAATTGCGGCTTATGCAGTCTCAATAAAATGGTCTAATTAATGTTTGAAAATTGGTTTTGTAAAGGTTTTTAAAACAAAATGGGGTAAATGACTTAATTAAAGATTTTGTTTGTTTGTTTTTTTTTAAATAACGTGTTTTTTTTTCAAATATCAACTGCATTTATTAGTAATACTAATAAAAAAAAAGTAGGTACTGTAAAACAGGGTCAATGCAAAATATGTAAAAACGAATCAATAAAATTTTGAAAGGGATTAACTTTTCAATATCAAAATCCTTGACAGTGAAGCCAAAATTAGTATTAATGATTCGTTCCCAGTAGTTAGATACGTTTTTAACTTTTTAGCATCCATTTCGTGTCTGCAAATACAATGTGGACATATTCCTTTTTATTAACCGACTTCAAAAAAAGGAGGAGGTTCTCAATTCGTCGGAATCTTTTTTTTTTTTTATGTATGTCCCCCGATTTTTCGAAGACGCCTGGACCGATTTGGATTTTTTTTCTTTTGTTTGAAAGGGTATACTTTCCAATTGGTCCCATGATCATCAGGTCAGGATCTGATGATGGGATCCCAGGGAAATCGAGGGCAACCTTCAAATTTTATAGGCACATAGTACCATTTTCATATATTTTCTAAAGCTGTTCAAGTATTTGCATCTGTTAATCATCATCTCAGGTGGATGAGCTGATCACGGAAGGTACAACTCCTCTAGTAAGGAGTCGACATCGACTGTTTTAGTAAATTATGTTTGTGTTCGCATATCTCCGGAACTACAAGTCCGATTTAAGTAATTCTTTTTATGTTGTACTAGGTATCGTTCAACTTAAGGAATACTGCAAGTTTCATCAAAATCGGTTCAGTAGTTTTTGATATAGGGAAGGAATGAAAGAGATGTTAACGATGTTATTACCGGTGCTACAGATTTCTTACATAATTATGTAAGAAAATGATGTATTTGACAAGAATTTTGGCTGAATATTTATACTAAAAAGAGTTAAAAAAAAACTTTTTAGAAAAAAATGTAACCGCCTTCAAAAATAACCACAAAAAAGGGTAAAATAAGCTACAAAACTTTTCTTTCGGAAGTCGGTGGCAAAAATACAATGCAATTAATAAAAAAAACACCGACTTCCGAAAGAAAAGTTTTGTAGGTTATTTTACCCTTTTTTGTGGTTATTTTTGAAGGCGGTTACATTTTTTTCTAAAAAGTTTTAATCCAACGTAAACTGAATGTTTAACGTGAACTGAATGAGCAGCGGTGGCCCAGTGGTATCGGTCCCGACTTACGAGTTGTAGGTCGTGGGTTCGAACCCCGCCTGGCGCATTACTTTGTGTAATTTATATCATCACCACTGCTCTCAAAACGGTAAAGGAAAACATCGTGAGGAAACCGGCATGTCCTAGAACCAAAACTTCGAAGACATGTGACATCCACCAATCCGCACTGGGCCCGCGTGGTGGATTATGGCCCACTCCCTCTCACAGAGAGGAGGCCTGTGTCCCAGCAGTGGGAACATTATAGGCTGATGATGATGATGATGATGAAACTGAATGTTTACTAAAACAACAACAAGATTATAATAGAAAAGCTAAAATAGCATTTATACTATATAAAGCTCGATTACCACTCACTCACTCACTCACTCACTGACAGAATTGTTCTCCCAGATGGTGAAGGGGGAGGTGGGTATATTTTGACAGATTCGTAAACAAGTGACTCTCGTGAGTATGGGAAAAATCCCAAACCTCCCCTTTTCGCCCCCCCTCCCCCCCCTCCCCATCGTATCTCGGAAAATAAGAGACCTGTGTTTTGTTTTTTTACGGATTCGTATAGAGGAGGCTCGGAAAAGTAAAAACCATTTCTCAAAGTTCCCCCCCTTGCCCCCCCTTCTCACCCCCCTTAGGCGGATCTCGGAAGTTGACAGACTTGCAACATTTTTTTTTTCAGATTCATATCAAGGGGCCCAGTGTTGGTCAAAACCATTTTTCAAAACTCCCCCCTCTCCCCCCCTTCACCCCTCCCCACAACGTATCTCGGAAACTAAGAGACCAGTGTTTTGTTTTTTTACGGGTTCGTATAGAGGAGGCTCGGAAAAGTAAAAATCGTTTTTCAAAGTTCCCCCCCCATGCCCCCTTTCTCCCCCCTTTAGGCGGATCTCGGAAGTTAACAGACTTGCAAATTTTTTTTTTTCAGATTCATATTAAGGAACCCAGAGTTGGTCATAATCATTTTTCAAAACTCCCCCCTCTCCCCCTCTTGACCCCTCCCCCCGTCGTATCTCGGAAAAAGTAGGTAGCAGTAAAGCGAAGCGAGGCGTAGCGTAGGGATAAGGTCACGACAGCTTTCCGGTGGTAGGTAGGTCCTGAGTGGTCCTGGGTGAAGCGTAACTCGGGGGTGACGACAAGCAAACTTACAAGTAACTCTCATGAGTAGGGCAAAAGTACCAAGCCTCCCCTTTTTGGCCTCCCCCCCCGCAATCGTATCTCAGAAACTAAGAACCCGTGTTCTGTTTTTTACGGATTCGTATACAGGAGGCTCGGTAAAGTAAAAACCATTTTACAAAGTTCCCCCCTTGCCCCCCTTCTCCCCCCCTTAAGGTAGATCTCAGAAGAGACTTGGAACATATTTTTTTTCAGATTCATATCAAGGGGCCCAGAGGTAGTCAAAATCATTTTTCAAAACTCACCCATCTCCCCCCCTTTACCCCTGCCCCCATAGTAACTCGGAAAAATTATGTAGCGGTAAAGCGAAGCGTAGGGATGAGGACACGATAGCTTTCCGGTGGTAGGTAGGTCCTGAGTGGAGCGAACCTGCGAGACCGAGTGGAGCGAAAGGGGGAGGTGGCGAGCGAAGCGAGCCGGCGACCTCCGTAGCGTAACGAAGGTTGAGTGGGTGAAGCGTAACTCAAGGGTGACGACAAGCAAACTTACAAGTAACTCTCATGAGTAGGGCAAAAGTACCAAGCCTCCCCGTTTTGGCCTCACCCCCCTCCCCGTGATCTGTTTTTTTACGGATTCGTATAGAGGAGGCTCGGTAAAGTAAAACCATTTTTCAAAGTTCCCCCCTCGGGCCTGGGGGGAGCTGGCGAGCGACGCGAGCCGGCGGCCTCCGTAGCGTAACGAAGGTTGAGTGGGTGAAGCATAACTCGGGGGTGACAGTTCAGATTCATATCAAGGGGCCCAGAGTGTGTCAAAATCAGTTTTCAAAACTCCCCCCTCTCCCCCCTTCACCCCTCCCCCCATCGTATCTCGGAAAAAACTAGGTAGCGGTAAAGCGAAGCGCAGCGTAGCGTAGGGATAAGGTCACGATAGCTTTCCGGTGGTAAAACGGTGGAAACTAAGAGACCCATTTTTGTTTTTTTACGGATTCGTATAGAGGAGGCTCGGAAAAGTAAAAATCATTTTTTAAAGTTCCCCCCCTTGCCCCCTTCTCCCCCCTTCAGGCGGATCTCAGAAGTTAACAGACTTGCAACATTTTCTTTTTCAGGTTCATATCAAGAGGCACAGAGTTGGTCAAAAACATTTTTCAAAACTCCCCCCTGTCCCCCTCTTCACCCCTCCCCCCATAGTATCTCGGAAAAACTAGGTGGCGGTAAAGCGATGCGTAGCGTAGGGATAAGGTCACGATTGCTTTCCGGTGGTAGGTAGGTCCTGAGTGGAGCGAACCTGCGAGACCGAGTGGAGCGAAGGGGGGGAGGTGGCAAGCGAAGCGAGCCGGCGACCTCCATAGCGTAACGAAGGTTGAGTGGGTGAAGCGTAACTCGGGGGTGACGGCAAGCAAACTTACAAGTAACTCTCATGAGTAGGGCAAAAGTACTAAGCCTCCCCTTTTTGGCCTCACCCCCCATCCCAATCGTATCTCAAAAACTAAGAGACCCGTGTTCGGTTTTTTCGGATTCGTATAGAAGAGGCTCGGAAAAGAAAAAAACATTTTTTTCAAAATTCCCCCTCTTGACCCCCCCCTTTTAGGCGGATCTCAGAAGGGACATGGAACATTTTTTTTAAACTTTACTTACTTGGGCTGTGTGTGCTACGGGGCACCTGTTTGGGCCGATAGAGCCACCATAGGTGCGGCACGACGTAAATTGCTTCAAAGTCAGCGCTTGGCTTTGTTATTCTTAAGTAAAGCGTATAGGACCGTCAGTACTGAAGCTTTACCGGTACTTGCTGGTGTTCTACCAGTAGATCTTGAAGTGCAACGACGCGCTGCAATGTACTTTTCCGCACGGGAGACCACTGACGCTGATTTTCTACCGCAACGTGACCGTGATAAGATATCTCGATTATTTAAACCCCAGAGCGACGTCTGGGAGGATCTTTTATCCGAATGGCAAAATAGGTGGGATAATTCTATCAAGGGACGGCACCTCTACCAGTTCTTTCCATCCGTTCGTGAGCGGCTGGCTAGGACGTGGCTGGAGGTGGATCACTGTGTTGCCCAATTTCTCACCGGACATGGTAACTTTAAAAGTAAATTGTTTTCCTTCAAGCTTGTTCCCTCGCCTTTTTGTCAATGTTCGACACCTGACTGTGAATATGAACAATCAGCACATCATATTCTTTGGGAGTGTATTCTTTGGCAAAACGAACGCAATATTATGTTGGATGCTGTTCAGACTACATCTGGAGTCATTTATTATACGGACCTTGTCGAAACTCGAACAAACTTCCGTGCGTTCAAGCGTTTTTGCCATACCTATTATTGGAATCAAATATAGCAGCTCACAATTTAGGACCCATTAATATTAGTAGTCATTTTTACCCGTGGTGCTAGGCAACTGGGCTTCTCCCAGTTGTAATGTCCCTTTGTGCCTATTGGCCTTGTTTTGTTCTGTCTCCTGCTTGCATGGAGGGAAGTGGAAACATATTTTTCCTACTCCTCCACTATTCTTTTCTGATTAATTTCGTGCAGGATCCAAGACAGGTAAATTCATTCTCCGGGACACGTCGAGCTTCATTGTCTCGGCGCTTTTCTGGTGGTTGCCACTGTTGATTCTGGCTTTCAGGAGTTGCAGTGGTTTGGGAATAGTGTGGTGGGTTTGTCCCAATTAAAAAAAAAAAAAGTCGTTTTCATGGTTTTCGATGATGCTAAAGCCGATATTGAAGTTAGAATCAAAATCCAAGATGGCGGTTGCAATAATTTTCGAATTCTTCATCATGGGAGTCGTTTTCATGGTTTTCGAGGGTGCTAAAACCGATGGCGAGGTCAAAATGAGAATCCAAGATGGCGGCTGCTATAATTTTCGAATTGTTCATCAATTTCATCATGGGAGTCGTTTTCATGGTTTTCGTGGATGCTAAAGCCGATAGTGAAGTTAAAATCCAAATCCAAGATGGCGGCTGCGATAATTTTGGAATTGTTCATCATGGCAGTCGTTTTCATGGTTTTCAAGGATGCTAAAGCCGATAGTGAGTTCAAAATCAAAATCCAAGATGGCGACTGCAAAAAATTTCAAAGTTTTCATCATGGATGTCGTTTTCATGGTTTTTGAGTGTGCTGAAACCGATGGCGAGGTCAAAATAAGAATCCAAGATGGCAGCTGCGATTATTTTCGAAATGTTCATCATGGGAGTCGTTTTCATGGTTTTCGAGTGTGCTGAAACTGATGGCGAGGTCAAAATAAGAATCCAAGATGGCAGCTGCGATTATTTTCGAAATGTTCATCATGGGAGTCGTTTTCATGGTTTTCGAGGATGCTAAAGTCGATAGTGAGGTCAAAATCAAAATCCAAGATGGCGACTGCAAAAAATGCAGTGTTTGAGGGGCAGTAAGCGCGTACCGAACACAATAATATTTTAAATATCATTTTTTTATCTAAACTGAAAAGTTTGTTTTGTTTGGTTTGGAATTGAAAAATTCTTTTTGTGATGGATAGTTTTTGTGTTTTCATCATGGGTGTCGTTTTCATGGTTTTCGAGGGTGCTAAAATCGATGGCGAGGTCAAAATGAAAATTCAAGATGGCGGCTTCATAATTTTCGAATTGTCCATCAATTTCATCTTGGGAGTCGTTTTCATGGTTTTCGAGGATGCTAAAGCCGATAGTGAGGTCGAAATCAAAATCCAAGATGGCGGCTTCGATAATTTTCGAAATGTTCATCAATTTCATCATGGGACGTAACGAAGGTTGTGTGGATGAAGCGTAACTCAGGGATGACGACAAGCAAACTTACAAGTCACTCTCGTGAGTAGGGCAAAAGTACTAAGCCTCTCCTTTTTGCCCCCCCCCCCCCCCCCCTACCAATCGTATCTCAGACACTAAGAGACCCGTGTTCTTTTTTTTATGGATTCGTATAGAGGAGGCTCGGAAAAAAACATTTTTCAAAGTCGCCCCTTATGCCTCCCTTCTGAGTTTTTAATAAGGTTTTAGATTGGAGTAGGGGGTTCTTAAAGGGTTTCAACATCTTTTAAGTGCTCTAACGGATTAAAATTCTTTTAACTATCCTAAGGAATTCTCAATTTATTTTGTTTTTTTTTTTTTTTTTTAATTTTGTTTCTTTTTTTTTATTGAATTAGTTATAAGGGTTTTCAGAATATTAAAAATGTTTTATATAATTTAAATAATTTACAAAATCTTTTAAGGACTTTGCATTTTCAAATTCATTTAAAGATTCTTATGGATTCTCAAAATTTTATAAAGGTAAGGAATACTTCACCAAAACACGACCCCGCGAGCTGCTTGCAGCTCGCGCAACGCGCAAATACTAGTTATTATACTATAATTAAAGCTCGATTACCACTCACTGACTCACTGACTGACATAATTGTTCTCCCAGATGGTGAAGGGGGAGGTGGGTATATTTTGACAGATTCGTAAACAAGTAACTCTGGTGAGTATGGGAAAAATCCCAAACCTCCCCTTTTCGCCCCCCCTCTCCCCCCTCCCCATCGTATCTCGGAAACTAAGAGACCCGTGTTTTGTGTTTTTTTACGGATTCGTATAGAGGAGGCTCGGAAAAGTAAAAACCATTTTTCAAAGTTCTCCCCCCTTGCCCCCCTTCTCCCCCCTTTAGGTGGATCTCGGAAGTTAACAGACTTGCAACATTTTTTTTTTCAGATTCATATCAAGGGGCCCAGAGTTGGTCAAAATCGTTTTTCAAAACTCCCCCCTCTCCCCCTCTTCACCCCTCCCCCCATCGTATCTCGGAAACTAAGAGACCCGTGTTTTGTTTTTTTACGGATTCGTATAGAGGAGGCTCGGAAAAGTAAAAACCATTTTTCAAAGTTCCTCCCCCCTTGCCCCCCTTCTCCCCCCTTTAGGCGGATCTCGGAAGTTAACAGACTTGGAACATTTATTTTTTCAGAATCATATCAAGGGGCCCAGAGTTGGTCAAAATCATTTTTCAAAACTCCCCCCTCCCCCCTCTTCACCCTCCCCCCGTCGTATCTCGGAAAAAGTAGGTAGCAGTAAAGCGAAGCGAGGCGTAGCGTAGGGATAAGGTCACGATAGCTTTCCGGTGGTAGGTAGGTCTCGAGTGGAGCGAACCTGCGAAACCGAGTGGAGCGAAGGGGGGAGGTGGCGAGCGAAGCGAGCCGGCGACCCCCATAGCGTAACGAAGGTTGAGTGGGTGAAGCGTAACTCAGGGGTGACGACAAGCAAACTTACAAGTAACTCTCATGTGTAGGGCAACAGTACCAAGCCTCCACATTTTGGCCTCTCCCCCCCCCCCCTCCCAATCGTATCTCGGAAACTAAGAGACCCGTGTTTTGTTTTTTTACGGATTCGTATAGAGGAGGCTCGGAAAAGTAAAAACCATTTTTCAAAGTTCCCCCCCTTTGCCCCCTTTAGGCGGATCTCGGAAGTTAACAAACTTGCAACATTTTTTTTTTCAGATTTATATCAAGGAACGCAGAGTTGGTCAAAAAAATCATTTTTCAAAACTCCCCCCTCTCCCCCTCTTCACCCCTCCCCCCATCGTATCTCGGAAAAACTATGTAGCGGTAAAGCGAAGCGTAGGGATGAGGTCACGATAGCTTTCCGGTGGTAGGTAGGTCCTGAGTGGAGCGAACCTGCGAGACCGAGTGGAGCTAAAGGGGGGAGGTGGCGAGCGAAGCGAGCCGGCGACCTCCGTAGCGTAACGAAGGTTGAGTGGGTGAAGCGTAACTCAGGGGTGACGACAAGCAAACTTACAAGTAGCTCTCATGAGAAGGGCAAAAAGTACCAAGCCTCCCCTTTTTGGCCTAACCCCCCCCCTCCCAATTGTATCTCAGAAACTATGAGAACCGTGTTTTGTTTTTTTATGGATTCGTATAGAGGAGGCTCGGAAAAGAAAAAGTTATTTTTCAAAGTTCCCCCCCTTCTTCCCCCTTTAGGCGGATTTTGGAGGTTAACAGACTTGCAACATATTTTTTTCAGATTTATATCAAGGGGCCCAGAGTTGGTCAAAATCATTTTTCAACACTCCCCCATCTCCCCCTCTTCACCCCTCCAACCATCGTTTTTCGGAAAAACTATGTAGCGGTAAAGCGAAGCGTAGGGATGAGGTCACGATAGCTTTCCGGTGGTAGGTAGGTCCTGAGTGGAGCGAACCTGCGAGACCGAGTGGAGCTAAAGGGGGGAGGTGGCGAGCGAAGCGAGCAGGCGACCTCCGTAGCGTAACGAAGGTTGAGTGGGTGAAGCGTAACTCAGGGGCGACGACAAGCAAACTTACAAGTAACTCTCAAAAGTAGGGCAAGAGTACCAAGCCTCCCCTTTTTGGCCTCCCTCCCAATCGTATCTCAGAAACTAAGAGACCCAGTTCCCACCCACCCAGTTGTTCAGTTTTTTTACGGATTCGTATAGAGGAGGCTCGGCCATTTTTTTCTGAGTTTTTAATAAGGTTTTAGATTGGATTAGGGGGTTCTTAAGGGGTTTCAAAATCTTTTAAGGCCCTTCTAAGTGACGGGCGCGAGACACGTCGTTTTCATGGTTTTCGAGGATGCTATAAGCCGATAGTGAGGTAAAAATCAAAATGGCCGCTGTGATAATTTTCGAAATGTTCATCATGGGAGTCGTTTTCATGGTTTTAGAGGGTGCTAAAACCGATGGCGAGGTCAAAATAGGAATCCAAGATGGCGGCTGCTATAATTTTCGAATTGTTCATCAATTTCATCATGGGAGTCGTTTTCATGGTTTTCGAGGGTGCTAAAACCGATGGCGAGGTCAAAATGAGAATCCAAGATGGCGGCTGCGATTATTTTCGAATTGTTCATCAATTTCATCATGGGTGGCGTTTTCATGGTTTTCGAGGGTGCTAAAACCGATGGCGAGGTCAAAATGAGAATCCAAGACGGCGGCTGCTATGATTTTCGAATTGTTCATCAATTTCATCATGGGTGTCGTTTTCATGGTTCTCGAGGGTGCTAAAACCGCTGGTGAGGTCAAAATCAAAATCCAAGATAGCGGCTTCGATAATTTTCGAAATGTTTATCATGGGAGTCGTTTTCATGGTTTTCGAGGTTGCTAAAGCCGATAGTGAGGTTAAAATCCAAATCCAAGATGGCGGCTGCGATAATTTTCGAATTGTTCATCAATTTCATCATGGGAGTCGTTTTCATGGTTTTCGAGGGTGCTAAAACCGATGGCGAGGTCAAAATGAGAATCCAAGATGGCGGCTGCAATAATTTTGGAATTGTTCATCATGGCAGTCGTTTTCATGGTCTTCGAGGATGCTAAAGCCGATAGTGAGGTCAATATCAAAATCCAAGATGGCGGCTGCGATATTTTTTTAAATGTTCATCATGGGAGTCGTTTTTATGGTTTTCGAGGATGCTAAAGCCGATAGTGAGGTCAAAATTAAAATCCAAGATGGCAGGTGCGATAATTTTTGAAATGTTCATCATGGGAGTCGTTTTCATGGTTTTCGAGGGTGCTAAAACCGATGGCGAGGTCAGAATCAAAATCCAAGATGGCGGCTGCGATAATTTTCGAATTGTTCATCATGGGAGTTGTTTTCATGGTTTTCGAGGATACTAAAGCCGTTATTGAGGTCAAAATCAAAATCCAAGACGGCGACTGCAAAAAATTTCAAAGTTTTCATCATGGATGTCGTTTTCATGGTTTTCGAGGGTGCTAAAACCGATGACGAGGTCAAAATCAAAATCCAAGATGGCGACTGCAAAAAATTTCAAAGTTTTAATCATGGATGTCGTTTTCATGGTTTTCGAGGTTGCTAAAACCGATGGCGAGATCAAAATGAGTACGGCTGCGATAATTTTCGAAATGTTCATCATGGGAGTCGTTTTCATGGTTTTCGAGGATGCTAAAGCCGATATGTGATTTCAAAATTAAAATCCAAGATGGCGGCTGCGATAATTTTCAAAATGTTCATCATCGGAGTCGTTTTCATGGGTTCGAGGATGCTAAAGCCAATAGTTAGGTTAAAATCAATATCCAAGATGGCGGCTGCGATAATTTTCGTATTGTTCATCATGGGAGTCGTTTTCACGGTTTTCGAGGATGCCAAAACCGATGGCGAGGTCAAAATGAGAATCCAAGGTGTCAGCTGCGATAATTTTCGAATCGTTCATCATGCAGGGCCGCGCCGCCCCTGTGTGCAATGTGTGCGGGGCACACAGGCGCCAGGACTAAAGAGGCGCCGCCGCCGGAAGAAATGCGAAAGCCAATTAATGAAATTATTTTTTCACATAACATACATTATACCTCAGTATCGATAAGTAGGTAGATACAAGTCTCCCAAGACATAAGCACTATTTGATTTGACCCACTGTTTATATTTCGGATATTTTTTTTTTTTTTTTTTAGCGTGGTAAAATCATCAAATGAGTCCTCCAACCCCGGGCAGGGCGGGAGGGACTTTTTTTTTTTTTGGGACAAACCCACCACACTATTCCCAACCACTGCAACTCCTGAAAGCCAGAATCAACAGTGGCAACCACCAGAAAAGCGCCGAGACAATTAAGCTCGACGTGTCCCGGAGAATGAATTTACCTGTCTTGGATCCTGCACGAAATTAATCAGAAAAGAATAGTGGAGGAGTAGGAAAAAAATTTATGTTCCCACTTCCCTCCATGCAAGCAGGAGACAGAACAAAACAAGGGCGGGAGGGACTGTCAGACTTCTACTGACTAAAATCCACGGTGTCCTTCATAGCCTGTTATGTTCCGGGGTTACGGTAAGGGAATAATCCCGCGACCCCGGCAGGCTTTGGCCCTCTGAGAGGGGGGCCCCGTCATTATGCTGACGCTCTTTGAGGCGCGCGTGGGACACAACGCGCCGTCGACCCGGGCATGGTCCTTGGTCGGGCAGCGAGTTGCCCTTTACTCGCCGCCAGCATGCCCGCGCCTACGGTGGCCGGAGATCGTCTCGCGACGTCCGTCGCCGTGGGCGTCCTACACCGCGGTTGGTTATATTTCGGGTATGAGTTTACACATACAAACTTCAAGCGCTGCGTCTGCGTTTTAAAATCAAAAGAAGCGCCGCAGTCAATACAATAGCTGACTATTGTATTACAAAGGCGAGCTGTGGAGCATGAGTTTATATTAACGCAACGTGATGCGATAAGGAGACAGCGGCGAGTCCATGATTTTAACCAGTGGTACCTAATAAACAATTAGAAATATTTTATGCAAAGTGGGTGCTAGGTGCTCATTGAATGAACGTCCCGTGTTTTATATTATATTAAAAATAAGTTTGAGTTCTAACACTAATTACAATACTTAGTTGGTGTGTTACGGATTATTTTAAAGTGTTTTCACGATGAGTGATACTGAACAAGAAAAAAAAGAAATTATGTGTGTTTGTGTGTTGAGCAAAAGACGAGAGGAAGAACGTGATAAACACGTGATGAACACTTCTAAAATAAATAAATATTTCACGGCTCTACCGTTTACTACTAAGCAATCCTAAAAGCCGTGCATAGAAGTATTTCGAAACAACCGATGAAGGTGTTAAAACTGATAAAAAAATGCTTTGAGCAGGGGTATGTACGTTTTATGTACAATCGACAAAGTTGAATCATGACCCATTTTGACAATTAATCGTTTGAATCCGTCAAATTGACAAAGATCAAAGTCGTTACCATGGATATGTATATTTACGCGAATGTGGACCTAATTGTATTTTATTTTTTGTAAGAATATAGAAAGAAAGAAAGAAAGAAAATTATTTTATTCTTTTACAGAAATGCATGCAAGTTACTTAAAAAGAAAACAGACAAATTTTAAAGTTAACTTAATTTAAACATAAAAAAAAAACATAATAGCAATATTCGACAGCTGCATGCCATGACTGTAAAAAGAAAGGTGACCACTCAGCATAATGCTGTGCTGTGAGCGACCCACAACACAGCGCTGGTTTTCAGTGGTCACCCGAAGAAGAAGAAGAAGAAAAGGAAAGAAGAAACAAGAGTACGGATATCAAGCCGGCTAAAAATACATAAAACTAAGATAAAAAACAGTACATAAATTAACAAAATAAATACAATAAAATATTAAAGATTATTATAATAAATGTATAGATTTAAAGATATAGACATACATAGATATACATTTCGGAATGAAGAAAGAAAATGACATTCGCCCGACGCAACACCGTGCCGCTGCAAGCCGCCTGGATATTGATGTACCTTGCCCATAGATGATAAACCTTATGTAAGTACTTATTTATAAAATAACTGCTGTTCATATTTTTGCTTTTCTAATAGGATTTTTTTTAGATGTGACTTAAAATTTTCTTTTGTTTTCAGGGATCTTATTGGAGGTGGTAGATCATTCCAGCAGCGAGAAGCGGCATATTTGAAGCATCCTCTGAAGGCTGTGGTCCTATGTCGAGGCATCGAGATCGGGACGGACGTGGAGCGAGCAGAGTAGCTATAGTGTTCGTGCCTCCAAGTAATTTTGTTATACAGGTATTCCGGTTTGTGTGTTTGTATGATACCGAACATTAAGACGGCTAAATGCAGTTTGCGTCGTGCTGCCATTTTCAGAATGTTATGCTCATTTAAATACGGTGTGACATGATGTCTCCGGGGTATGCCAAAACAATAGCGAGCGCACGCATTTTGTACACGCTGTATTAGTCGTTCTGTACGAGAGAGGATGCACGGTCCGTATACAGCGTCACAATAATTAAATTTAGATAGTACTAGGCTATCCACCAATCTTTTCCTCATTTTGACACTAAGGTAGTCCCTTACCCTGTACAGAACCTTTAGTCTATAAAAACAGTTACGTACCACCTCATTTATGTACTCCTCAAAACGTAGTTCTGGGTCGGTGATTATACCCAAGTTGCGTGCGACTTCAACCCTTTCTATGCTTTCTCCCATGACTTTTACGTCCGGATTAGCAGATAGAATTGCTTTGATTTGATTTCTGCTCCCCATTACTATAAACTTTGATTTTTGAGGGTTCAGTACCAGTGAGTTGCTCAAAGACCACGCAGCTATTCCGTCAAGCTCATCATTTAAGTCACGTACAGCGGCTATTGTGTTTCTGGCGTTAAACGAGACATACAGTTGAGTGTCATCCGCGTAAACATGATATTTGCAGTTCTTGATGCAGGTAGTTATATCGGCACTATAAAATATAAGCTTATGGTGGGTCATGATTCAACTTTGTCGATTGTACTTTACTATTATATAAAATAATGTTACAAAAAAAACCCTAATGTTCCTTCTACGTTTTACATTACCTCGTAAAGCAATACAGCTGTTATCATTTGTAAAGATTATACTAGCAATATTTTATACAGCCGATGCATGGGTTGACGTACTGGCTGAGCAAGCGAGCGGTTGCTGCGCTGCGAATCACGGGTTCGATTCCCGCACGGGACAAATATAGGATGACCCAAGTAATTGATTCGGGTTTGGATGTCTGTGTGTGTGAATTTCAATGATTGTAAACGCACCCAAGATACAGTGTGGGGCAAAGTTAAATGAATGTATTAAGTTCTAAAATCAGGCTTTACTTTGCGGAAATCCGTGACATTAAAATATAAAGGGTGGGGGAGGGGGGTATCTGCGGTCAATATTAGCTACTATTAAATATAGGTAACTGGAGACAATATTACGTTTCAATAAAAACAAATGTTGAAACGCGACCAAAAAAAGAGGCGCTTCATGGATTTCGCACACAGGCGCTGCCAGGGCTCGGCGCGGCCCTGTCATCATGGATGTCGTTTTCATGGTTTTCGAGGATGTTAAAGCCGATAGTGAGTTCAAAATCAAAATCCTAGATGCAGACTGCAAAAAATTCAAAGTTTTCATCATGGATGTCATTTTATTGGTTTTCGAGGGTGATAAAACCGATGGCGAGGTCAAAATGAGAATCCAAGATGGTGGTTGCTATAATTTTCGAATTGTTCATCATGGGAGTCGTTTTCATGGTTTTCGAGGATGGTAAAGCCGATAGTGAGGTCAAAATGAGAATCCAAGATGGCGGTTGCTATAATTTTCGAATTGTTCATCATGGGAGTCGTTTTCATGGTTTTCGAGGATGGTAAAGCCGATAGTGAGGTCAAAATGAGAATCCAAGATGGCGGCAGCGATAATTTTCGACATGTCCATCATGGGAGTCGTTTTCCTATCCTTTCGAGGGAGCTAAAACCGATGGCGAGGTCAAAAAAAAAACCAAGATGGCGGCTTCGATAATTTTCGAAATGTTCATCATGGGAGTCGTTTTCATGGTTTTCGAGGATGCTAAAGCCGATAGTGAGGTTAAAATCCAAATCCAAGATGGCGGCTGCTATAATTTTCGAATTGTTCATCAATTTCATCATGGGAGTCGTTTTCATGGTTTTCGAGGGTGCCAAAACCGATGGCGAGGTCAAAATGAGAATCCAAGTTGGCGGCTGCGATTATTTTCGAATTGTTCATTATGGGTGTCGTTTTCATGGTTTTCGAGGGAGCTAAAACCGATGGCGAGGTCAAAATCAAAATCCAAGATGGCGGCTTCGATAATTTTCGAAATGTTCATCATGGGAGTCGTTTTTATGGTTTTCGAGGATGCTAAAGCCGATAGTGAGGTTAAAATCCAAATCCAAGATGGCGTCTGCGATTATTTTCGAATTGTTCATCATGGGAGTCGTTTTCATGGTATTCGAGGGTGCTAAAACCGTAGGCGAGGTCAAAATGTGAATCCAAGATGGCGGCTGCTATAATTTTCGAATTGTTCATCAATTTCATCATGGGAGTCGTTTTCATGGTTTTCGAGGATGCTAAAGCCGATGGCGAGGTCAAAATTAAAATCCAAGATGGCGGCTTCGATAATTTTCGAAATGTTCATCAATTTCATCATGGGACGTAACGAAGGTTGAGTGGATGAAGCGTAACTCAGGGGTGACGACAAGCAAACTTACAAGTAATTCTCATTAGTAGGGCAAAAGTACTAAGCCTCTCCTTTTTGCCCCCCCCCCCTCCCAATCGTTTCTCAGACACTAAGAGACCCGTGTTCTTTTTATTTACTAAAAGAGGTGATAGACACAACTATAATACTAGAAATAGGGGCCAATTAGTTCAGCCAGGTTTCAGGCTAGCTAAAGTTGACACATCCTTCATGGGGTACTGTCTAAAATGTTACAATAAGATACCTCCTCACATAATAGAACTGAATGAAACAAAATTCAAATCATGTATAAAACGCACACTATGTAGGCAAGCGTATTACAAGTTGGAGGATTATATTAATGATAAAAATGCTTGGCTTAATGCTGGTCCTGCTCCACAACAATAGGGTTATTAATTAGGTAGCACGCATAATTATTGAGGAAGCTGCAGAAGACTGTAATATTATCTTTGCATTGTATCGATTCAATTTCTTAGTATTATATAATTTTATTGCACATGTGTGAGTACTATGTACTAATTAGTATTGACTCGATTTTGCCCTGGTGGTTGAGAGAATGTCATGCTCACTCAAATGTCTCGCTGATGGTGGCACGTGTGTCGGATCATTTAGCTCCCTTCAAAATGGTTGAGCTGATTGGTGCTGATACGTGTGTCATGCTCGTGAACGGGCGCTGTCAGTTGGGACTGGTCATCTCTTAGCTCCCACGGTTTTTATTTTAATTATTAATTCTTTTATTTCTGAATTGTCTTTTTTTTATTTATTTTACTGAGGACACTTTTAACTTGCTACATCGTTCTCACAAAGTGCACCATCTCAAAATGAATGATGTAACAAAGGATTTGTAATATTTTGGCGATCTAAAAAGAGTGTCCATGGAGTTTCTTGCCCGTTCTTCTCCATAGAGATCTACTTCTTGGAACGGGCATCTACGGTACTTTCACAGTTTTTATGTCTTGTGACTGGGACTGTAGCACCATAACTTTGTAGTGTTTAATTATATTTTAATGTCTTTGACAATTCAAAAGTGCCTGTAACTGGTCTACTTGAATTAAATGCTTTTGATTTGATTTGATTTGATTTGATTACGGATTCGTTTAGAGGAGGCTCGGAAAAGTAAAAAAACATTTTTGTTGTTGTTGCCCCTTATGCCTTCCCTTCTGAGTTTTTAATAAGGTTTTAGATTGGATTAGGGGTTCTTTAGGGGTTTCAAAATCTATTAAGTGCTCTAACGGATTTTAAAATTCTTTTTATCCTAAGGAATTCTCAATTTAAGGTTCTTTTTTTTCAATTTTGTCTCTTTTTTTTATTGAATTAGTTATAAGGGTTTTCAGAATATTAATTTTTTTTAATATAATTTAATAATTTACAAAATCTTTTGAGGACTATTGATTTTCCAATTCATTTAAAGATTCTTATGGGTTCTCAAAATTTTATAAAAGTAAGGAATACTTCTCCAAAACACGACCCCGCGAGCTGCGTGCAGCTCGCGCAACGCGCAAATACTAGTTTATACTATATAAAGCTCGATTACCACTGACTCACTGACTGACAGAATTGTTCTCCCAGATGGTGAAGGGGGAGGTGGGTATATTTTGACAGATTCGTAAACAAGTGACTCTCGTGAGTATGGGAAAAATCCCAAACCTCCCCTTTTCGCCCCCCTCCCCCCCTCCCCATCGTATCTCGGAAAATAAGAGACCTGTGTTTTGTTTTTTTACGGATTCGTATAGAGGAGGCTCGGAAAAGTAAAAACATTTTTCAAAGTCCCCCCCCCCCTTGCCCCCCTTCTCCCCCTTTTAGGCGGATCTCGGAAGTTAACAGACTTGCAACATTTTTTTTTTCAGATTCATATCAAGGGGCCCCGAGTTGGTCAAAATCATTTTCCAAAACTCCCCCCTCTCCCCCTCTTCACCCCTCCCCCCGTCGTATCTCGGAAACGAAGAGACCCGTGTTTTGTTTTTTTACGGATTCGTATAGAGGAGACTCGGAAAAGTAAAAACCATTTTTCAAAGTTCCTCCCCCCTTGCCCCCCTTCTCCCCCCTTTAGGCGGATCTCGGAAGTTAACAGATTTGCAACATTTTTTTTTTCAGATTCATATCCAGGGGCCCAGAGTGGATCAAAATCATTTTTCAAAACTCCCCCTTCTCCCCCTCTTCACCCCTCCCCCCATCGTAACTCGGAAAAACTAGGTAGCGGTAAAGCGAAGCGTAGCGTAGCGTAGGGATGTGGTTACGATAGCTTTCAGGTGGTAGGTAGGTCCTGAGTGGAGCGAACCTGCGAGACCGAGTGGAGCGAAGGGGGGAGGTGGCGAGCGAAGCGAGCCGGCGACCTCCGTGGCGTAACGAAGGTTGAGTGGGTGAAGCGTAACTCGGGGGTGACGACAAGCAAACTTACAAGTAACCCTCCATGAGTAGGGCAAAAGTACCAAGCCTCCCCTTTTTGGCCTCCCCCCCCCTCCCAATCGTATCTCAGAAACTATGAGACCCGTGTTTTGTTTTTTTACGGATTCGTATAGAGGACAGGTGGCTCGGAAAACTAAAAACCATTTTTCAAAGTACCCTCCCCCCTTGCTCCCCTTCTCCCCCTTTAGGCGGATCTCGGAGGTTAACAAACTTACAACATTTTTTTTTCAGATTCATATCAAGGAACGCAGAGTTGGTCAAAATCATTTTTCAAAACTCCCCCCTCTCCCCCTCTTCACCCCTCCCCCCATCGTATCTCGGAAAAACTATGTAGCGGTAAAGCGAAGCGTAGGGATGAGGTCACGATAGCTTTCCGGTGGTAGGTAGGTCCTGAGTGGAGCGAACCTGCGAGACCGAGTGGAGCAAAGGGGGGAGGTGGCGAGCGAAGCGAGCAGGCGACCTCCGTAGCGTAATGAAGGTTGAGTGGGTGAAGCGTAACTCAGGGGTGACGACAAGCAAACTTACAAGTAGCTCTCATGAGAAGGGCAAAAAGTATCAAGCCTCCCCTTTTTGGCCTAACCCCCCCCCCCCCTTCCCAATCGTATCTCAGAAACTATGAGAACCGTGTTTTGTTTTTTTATGGATTCGTATAGAGGAGGCTCGGAAAAGTAAAAGTTATTTTTCAAAGTTCCCCCCCTTCTTCCCCCTTTAGGCGGATTTTGGAGGTTAACAGACTTGCAACATATTTTTTTCAGATTCATATCAAGGGGCCCAGAGTTGGTCAAAATCATTTTTCAACACTCCCCCATCTCCCCCTCTTCACCCCTCCACCCATCGTTTTTCGGAAAAACTATGTAGCGGTAAAGCGAAGCGTAGGGATGAGGTCACGATAGCTTTCCGGTGGTAGGTAGGTCCTGAGTGGAGCGAACTCAGGGGCGACGACAAGCAAACTTACAAGTAACTCTCATGAGTAGGGCAAGAGTACCAAGCCTCCCCTTTTTGGCCTCCCTCCCAATCGTATCTCAGAAACTAAGAGACCCGTGTTCAGTTTTTTTACGGATTCGTATAGAGGAGGCTCGGCCATTTTTTTCTGAGTTTTTAATAAGGTTTTAGATTGGATTAGGGGGTTCTTAAGGGGTTTCAAAATCTTTTAAGGCCCTTCTACGCGACGGGCGCGAGACACGTCGTTATCATGGTTTTCGAGGATGCTAAAGCCGATAGTGAGGTCAAAATCAAAATGGCCGCTGTGATAATTTTCGAAATGTTCATCATGGGAGTCGTTTTCATGGTTTTCTAGGGTGCCAAAACCGATGGCGAGGTCAAAATGAGAATCCAAGATGGCGGCTACTATGATTTTCGAAAATTGTTCATCAATTTCATCATGGGTGTCGTTTTCATGGTTTTCGAGGGTGATAAAGCCGATGGCGAGGTCAAAATGGGAATCCAAGATGGCGGCTGCTATAATTTTCGAATTGTTCATCAATTTCATCATGGGAGTCGTTTTCATGGTTTTCGAGGGTGCTAAAACCGATGGCGAGGTCAAAATGAGAATCCAAGATGGCGGCTGCGATCATTTTCGAATTGTTCATCAATTTCATCATGGGTGGCGTTTTCATGGTTTTCGAGGGTGCTAAAACCGATTGCGAGGTCAAAATGAGAATCCAAGATGGCGGCTGCGATCATTTTCGATTTGTTCATCAATTTCATCATGGGTGGCGTTTTCATGGTTTTCGAGGGTGCTAAAACCGATTGCGAGGTCAAAATGAGAATCCAAGATGGCGGCTGCTATGATTTTCGATTTGTTCATCAATTTCATCATGGGTGTCGTTTTCATGGTTTTCGAGGGTGCTAAAACCGATGGTGAGGTCAAAATCAAAATCCAAGATAGCGGCTTCGATAATTTTCGAAATGTTTATCATGGGAGTCGTTTTCATGGTTTTCGAGGTTGCTAAAGCCGATAGTGAGATTAAAATCCAAATCCAAGATGGCGGCTGCGATAATTTTCGAATTGTTCATCATGGGAGTCGTTTCCATGGTTTTCGAGGGTGCTAAAACCGATGGCGAGGTCAAAATGAGAATCCAAGATGGCGGCTGCAATAATTTTGGAATTGTTAAATGATAAATGATAAATGATATTTATTTTGCAAGTTGGTTGTTAAAAAACACTTTTACACGTCAAATCATATTTTTTAAAGCTAGATGTGGCCGGTGTTTCGTACCTGACTACTCTGAGAAGAAACATCCGAAACAAACTCAGAGGTCACAGTCTCTTTTAAGTCCAGACATCATACTTTTCAAGCTATGCGAAGACCATGCAGGTGTCTGAAATGGTCTTTTAAGGAAAGAACCACACAGATTTGAGTGGACCTGTCCAGTCAGTGCAAGCATTTGTCAGTTATCGTGTAGCTCGACTCATAACTCAAGGAGCTCAACGAAACGACGAACAGTACCAAAGACAGGACATTCGGGTAGGCCGCATAGAGTACTCAAATTGTCAGACAATTCAATTAAATAATAAATAACACAAGATGCCTGCATTGGTCCTAACATTCACAAAAAAAAACAAAAAAAAAAATACACAAAATAAAACATGGCATTTCATGTTCATCATGGCAGTCGTTTTCATGGTTTTCGAGGATGCTAAAGCCGATAGTGAGGTCAAAATCAAAATCCAAGATGGCGGCTGCGATATTTTTTTAAATGTTTATCATGGAAGTCGTTTTTATGGTTTTCGAGGATGCTTAAGCCGATAGTGAGGTCAAAATTAAAATCCAAGATGCAGAGTGCAAAAAATTCAAAGCTTTAATCATGGATGTCGTTTTCATGGTTTTCGAGGTTGCTAAAACCGATGACGAAGTCAAAATCAAAATCCAAGATGGCGACTGCAAAATATTTCAAATTTAATCATGGATGTCGTTTTCATGGTTTTCGAGGTTGCTAAAACCGATGGCGAGGTCAAAATGAGTACGGCTGCGATATTTTTCGAAATGTTCATCATGGGAGTCGTTTTCATGGTTTTCGAGGATGCTAAAGCCGATATGTGAGGTCACAATTAAAATCCAAGATGGCGGCTGCGATAATTTTCAAAATGTTCATCATGGGTGTCGTTTTCACGGTTTTCGAGGATGCTAAAGCCGATAGTGAGTTCAAAATCAAAATCCAAGATGCAGAGTGCAAAAAATTCAAAGCTTTAATCATGGATGTCGTTTTCATGGTTTCCGAGGTTGCTAAAACCGATGACGAAGTCAAAATGAGAATCCAAGACGGCGGCTGCGATAATTTTCGAATTGTTCTTCATGGGAGTCGTTTTCACGGTTTTCGAGGATGCTAAAGCCGATAGTGAGTTCAAAATCAAAATCCAAGATGCAGAGTGCAAAAAATTCAAAGCTTTAATCATGGATGTCGTTTTCATGGTTTCCGAGGTTGCTAAAACCGATGACGAAGTCAAAATGAGAATCCAAGATGGCGGCTGCGATAATTTTCGAATTGTTCATCAATTTCATTATGGGAGTCGTTTTTATGGTTTTCGAGGGTGCTAAAACCGATGGCGAGGTCAAAATGAGAATCCAAGATGGCGGCTACGATAATTTTCAAATTGTTATTCGTGGAAGTCGTTTTCATGGGTTTTAGAGGTTGCTAAAACCGACGGCGAGGTCAAAATGAGAATCCAAGATGGCGACTGCAAACAAATTCAAAGCTTTAATCATGGATGTCATTTTCATGGTTTTCGAGGTTGCTAAAACCGAAGACGAAGTTAAAATGAGAATCCAAGATGGCAGCTGCAATAATTTTCGAATTGTTCATCATGGGAGTCGTTTTCATGGTTCTCGAGGATGCTAAAGCCGATAGTGTGGTCAAAATAAAAATCCAAGATGACAGCTGCTATAATTTTCAAATTGTTCATCATGGGAGTCGTTTTCATGGTATTCGAGGGTGCCAAAACCGATGGCGAGGTCAAAATGAGAATCCAAGGTGTCAGCTGCGATAATTTTCGAATCGTTCATCATGGGTGTCGTTTTCATGGTTTTCGAGGGTGCTAAAACCGATGGCGAGGTCAAAATGAGTACGGCTGCGATATTTTTCGAAATGTTCATCATGGGAGTCGTTTTCATGGTTTTCGAGGATGCTAAAGCCGATAGTGAGGTTAAAATCAAAATCCAAGATGGCGGCTGCGATAATTTTCGAATTGTTCATCATGGAAGTCGTTTTCACGGTTTTCGAGGATGCTAAAGCCGATAGTTAGTTCAAAATCAAAATCCAAGATGCAGAGTGCAAAAAAATCAAAGCTTTAATCATGGATGTCGTTTTCATGGTTTTCGAGGTTGCTAAAACCGATGACGAAGTCAAAATGAGAATCCAAGATGGCGGCTGCGATAATTTTCGAATTGTTCATCATGGGAGTCGTTTTCATGGTTCTCGAGGATGCTAAAGCCGATAGTGTGGTCAAAATAAAAATCCAAGATGACAGCTGCTATATTTTTCAAATTGTTCATCATGGGAGTCGTTTTCATGGTATTCGAGGGTGCCAAAACCGATGGCGAGGTCAAAATGAGAATCCAAGGTGTCAGCTGCGATAATTTTCGAATCGTTCATCATGGGAGTCGTTTTCATGATTTTCGAGGATGCTACAGCCGATAGTGAGGTCAAAATCCAAATCCAAGATGGCGGCTGCGATAATTTTCGAATTGTTCATCATGGGAGTCGTTTTCATGGTTTTCGAGGATCCTAAAGCTGATAGTGAGGTTAAAATCCAAATCCAAGATGGCGGCTGCGATAATTTTCGCAATGTTCATCATGGGAGTCGTTTTCATGGTTTTCGAGGATGATAAAGCCGATAGTGAGGTCAAAATCAAAATCCAAGATGGCGGCTGCGATAATTTTCGAAATGTTCATCATGGGAGTCGTTTTCATGGTTTTCGAGGAAGCTAAAGCCGATAGTGAGGTCAAAATCAAAATCCAAGATAGCAACTGCAAAAAATTCAAAGTTTTCATCATGGATGTCATTTTATTGGTTTTCGAGGGTGATAAAACCGATGGCGAGGTCAAAATGAGAATCCAAGATGGCGGCTGCGATAATTTTCGAATTGTTATTCGTGGAAGTCGTTTTCATGGGTTTTCAAGGATGCTTAAGCCGATAGTGAGGTCAAAATCAAAATCCAAGATGGCGGCTTCGATTATTTTCGGATTGTTCATCATGGGAGTCATTTTCATGGTTTTCGAGGATGCTAAAGCCGATAGTGAGGTCAAAATCAAAATCCAAGATGGCGGCTGCGATAATTTTCGAAATGTTCATCATGGGAGTCGTTTTCATGGTTTTCGAGGAAGCTAAAGCCGATAGTGAGGTCAAAATCAAAATCCAAGATAGCAACTGCAAAAAATTCAAAGTTTTCATCATGGATGTCATTTTATTGGTTTTCGAGGGTGATAAAACCGATGGCGAGGTCAAAATGAGAATCCAAGATGGCGGCTGCGATAATTTTCGAATTGTTCATCATGGGAGTTGTTTTCATGGTTTTCGAGGATCCTAAAGCTGATAGTGAGGTTAAAATCCAAATCCAAGATGGCGGCTGCGATAATTTTCGCAATGTTCATCATGGGAGTCGTTTTCATGGTTTTCGAGGATGATAAAGCCGATAGTGAGGTCAAAATCAAAATCCAAGATGGCGGCTGCGATAATTTTCGAAATGTTCATCATGGGAGTCGTTTTCATGGTTTTCGAGGAAGCTAAAGCCGATAGTGTGGTCAAAATCAAAATCCAAGATAGCAACTGCAAAAAATTCAAAGTTTTCATCATGGATGTCATTTTATTGGTTTTCGAGGGTGATAAAACCGATGGCGAGGTCAAAATGAGAATCCAAGATGGCGGCTGCGATAATTTTCGAATTGTTATTCGTGGAAGTCGTTTTCATGGGTTTTCAAGGATGCTTAAGCCGATAGTGAGGTCAAAATCAAAATCCAAGATGGCGGCTTCGACTATTTTCGGATTGTTCATCATGGGAGTCATTTTCATGGTTTTCGAGGATGCCAAAGCCGATAGTGAGTTCAAAATCAAAATCCAAGATGCAGACTGCAAAAAATTCAAAGTTTTCATCATGGATGTCATTTTCATGGTTTTCGAGGGTGATAAAACCGATGGCGAGATTAAAATGAGAATCCAAGTTGGCGGCTGCGATTATTTTCGAATTGTTCATTATGGGTGTCGTTTTCATGTTTTTCGAGGGAGCTAAAACCGATGGCGAGGTCAAAATCAAAATCCAAGATGGCGGCTTCGATAATTTTCGAAATGTTCATCATGGGAGTCGTTTTCATGGTATTCGAGGGTGCTAAAACCGTAGGCGAGGTCAAAATGTGAATCCAAGATGGCGGCTGCTATAATTTTCGAATTGTTCATCAATTTCATCATGGGACGTAACGAAGGTTGAGTGGATGAAGCGTAACTGCAGCGTAAAGCGTAACTGATGGTACACTGCAGATATTATAAGCGATATAAAGAATAAAGCTAGATTCCATAAAACTTTTAAAAAAACTAAGCTGAGTAGCGATTATTCTGAATTTTCAAAGTACAGAGCTCGCATCAAAAAGTCAATAGCAATTGCGCACAATGAACACAAGATTAAAATTCAAAAACAATTTAAGAAAGATCCAAAATCTTTTTGGCAGTATATCAGGTCAAAACGTAGTAGGTTAAATAAGCAAATTATCATAGAGAATGGTCAACATCTTTCGGATGAGGAGTGTGCTCGACATTTTGCAACATTTTTTGAGTCGGTGTATAAAAAAGAGCGGCCGCGACTTGAGGCGCGTTCGGCGGAGGCGGAGGCGGGGGCGAGCAGTGCACGAGTACACATCGAGACCCTCAGTCTTCAAGACGTAAGGGAAGCGCTCACAAAGCTCAAGCCCAAGCGCTCATCGGGCCCCGATGGCATTCCAGCTTTTCTTTTTAGAGACTGTGGCAGAGTGCTGGCTGAGCCACTGCATCACATTTTTAACACTTGTTTAAAACAAGCAACGTTTCCACCTAGATGGAAAATCACTCGAGTGATTCCGGTTCCCAAAGGAAAGTCTGGTCCGGATATCAGTGGCTACAGACCGGTTGCAGTGTTGTCAACACCGGCAAAAGTCTTCGAGTCTGCCATCCAACGCTGTGTGCAGGCTCAAGTGAGCGCACAGCTTTCGGACGCGCAGCACGGCTTCAGACCGGCGCGCAGCACGGCAACTAATCTCCTTAACTTTATGGCGAGTGTGGTACCCGCCGTCGATGCTGGGGTACAGGTAGACGTGGCATATTTTGATTTTAAAAAGGCGTTTGATACCGTCGATAATGATGTACTGTTAATGAAGTTGGCAAAAATTGGCTGTACTCCAACACTCTTACAGTTCTTCGCCAGCTACTTGGAGGATCGACAACAGTACGTCGACTACAACGGGTTCGAATCCGAGCCATACTACACCAGGTCAGGCGTGAGCCAGGGCAGCAATTTGGGTCCTCTCGAATTTATTTTAATGATAAATGACTTACCAGAGGTAGTCAAACATAGTTTATGTTTACTGTTTGCAGATGACCTCAAATTGCTGCTCGAGGTCAGGAATGGGTCGGACTGTGAGAAACTGCAGGGAGACATAGATAGAGTGGTAGAATGGAGTAAAAAAAATAAACTGTTTTTCAACACAGCGAAATGCTCAGTGATGACATTTACGCGCGCGAAGAATATCTTAGTCTACGATTATAAAGTAGAGGATGCGTCGATGCAGCGAGTGTCTCAGGTACGAGACCTAGGAGTACTGCTTACCCCGGATCTTACTTTCCGGGATCACATAGTTAAGATTTGTAAGAAGGCGTACAGAAACCTGGGTTTCGTCCTGAGACAGTCGCAAGGATTTACGAATCTTACCACGCTTAAGGTGCTCTATGACGCGTTGGTGAGAAGTCACTTGGAACACAGTGCGGTGATTTGGGCTCCTCATGAAGCGAAATACAATGTCATGCTGGAGCGAGTTCAGAATAAATTTACAAGACACTTGTATTTCAAACTTTATGGAGTTTACCCATTTTACCCTCTAATGTATCCTACACTGTTTGTGCTGGGTATGGTGGGGTACAATGAACTCAGAGTGCGCAGAGAATTTACACTGGCGGCGTATGTGCTTAAGCTCCTGCGTGGAGTTGCACATAACCCGGGAGTGCTGCGACACCTGAAGCTGTGCGTGCCGGACCGGTACGTGTGGAGGCGGCGGCGACCGCCACTGCTGGCTGTGCCTGTTGCCAAAACCAACCTGCAGTCAAAAACACCTCTCACCCGTACAATACGTGTACTAAATGAAGTGCATGAGAGGACAGACATATTTTCGTGCAACTTGAGTGAATTCGCAAGAGTTTTGTTGAATTTTGTTTCGTACATTTAATATTTATACTTTCTTTTTTTTGTTTTTGTGCTGTTTGTTTTTTGTTTACAAATTATTTTTAAAGTTTAGTGTTTTAGTTATAGTATTAGTAGTAAGTTATGTTTAAAGTTGTATATTGTGAGTGTTTGCAAACCACTATTGTATTGGGTATCTGCCTGTAAAGATAGTGTGTGTTTAATAAATAAATAAATCTTCTATCTATACTTATAATAAATCTGTAGAGAGGTCAATTCTGTACATGAAATATATTTCCAAAATAACTATCAGGGGGTGATTAGGGATCGATACTGATGCCAAAAATGCAATTAATAAAATTATTGTCTGTCTGTCTGTCTGTCTGTCTGTCTGTCTGTCTGTCTGTCTGTATAACCGTTATAGAAACAAAAACTACTCGACGGATTTTGACGAAACTTGGTACAATTATTTTTCATACTCCTGCGCTGGTTATAGTATACTTTTCATCACGCTACAATCAATAGGAGCAGAGCAGTGAAGTGAAATGTTAGGAAAACGGGAGAAGTTACTCCATACACGCTAATCTTCGGAACTACTGGACGGATTTTATTGTTTTGTTTTTGTTGTATAGTTATTAAGTCTGGGCAACATATAGGCTATAATTTATCTTGGAAACTTGAACACCTGATGCAGAACTGCTATAGATCAGCTAAACTATAAGAGATACAAAAATAGCGCCATAGCAAAAATTGTTCCGCGTGATGAGCATTTTATGCTGAGAAAATAAATTTGAAGATATGGAACACCTGATGTGGAACTCCAAGAGCCCAGCTACACTATTACATATACAGTAATGACGTCTTATCAAGAGTTGTTCAGCCTGATGAGCACTCTCTGTTGTCGTATAAAAACTGAAGATCTGGAACACTTGATGTGTAACTCCAAGAGCCCAGCTACATTATAACATTTATATTTGAATAACATCTTAGCAAGAGTTGTTTAGTCTGATGGGCATTTCCTGTTGACTTACAAAAATGAAAGATCTGGAACGTCTGGAATCGTCATGCGCGTCCCGTTGTTTTCCCGTCCCCAGGCTCTAAGAATTCGATATCAGACGTTTCAGATCTTCGATTTTGACGACCCCATTGTCGCTGGCATAAGCAACAGGATCCGCGTACGAAGTCGCTGGCAGAAGCTAGTAAATAAATAAAAACTCAGGGGTGACGACAAGCAAACTTACAAGTAATTCTCATTAGTAGGGCAAAAGTACTAAGCCTCTCCTTTTTGGCTCCCCCCCCCCCTCCCAATCGTTTCTTAGACACTAAGAGACCCGTGTTCTTTTTATTTACGGATTCGTTTAGAGGAGGCTCGGAAAAGTAAAAAAACATTTTTCAAAGTTGTATTCTCTTCTGAGTTTTTAATAAGGTTTTAGATTGGATTAGGGGTTCTTTAGAGGTTTCAAAATCTATTAAGTGCTCTAACGGATTTTAAAATTCTTTTTATCCTAAGGAATTCTCAATTTATTGTTTTTTTTGAAGTGAAAACTTCTTTAGCGGCGTTGTACACTTTTTCTGTAATGGGTAAAAAATTTAAAACTCGCGTCAGGGTCACGTGACCCTGATCGAAAATGAGTAAGACGTCATTCAAATTAGTTAATTTCATATCTGTACTACTCCAGTTTTAAAATAAAACATAGTAACAAAAAAGTTTTCACTTCTACCGGCACTCCTGGAGTGCAACCTTTTTTTTTTAATTTTGTTTCTTTTTTTTATTGAATTAGTTATAAGGGTTTTCAGAATATTATTTTTTTTTATTTATTTTAATTATTTACAAAATCTTTTGAGGACTTTTGATTTTCCAATTAATTTAAAGATTCTTATGGGTTCTCAAAATTTTATAAAAGTAAGGAATACTTCTCCAAAACACGACCCCGCGAGCTGCTTGCAGCTCGCGCAACGCGCAAATACTAGTTCAAAATATAATATTTAACAAACTGGAAATCTTCTCTAAATAATATTTACATTCCCTCAGGAACACGCAGAACCAAGTGAAATACGACAATTGCACGTAAAACTACACGAAATTATTCATTCCAAATAATAAAAGGAAGGAATTTCTTGAAACTGTGTTTAACAAACAACAGAAGTAATGTAAAATTGTACAAAGTAAAGTCGAGCAAAAGTTTGAAATATTGGCGCATCGGAAAGCTTTTTTACATGAGTTTTCAGGCTTTACTTTCAAAAGACTTTTTTTCTGTCGGCACTTTCTTCAAAGAGGCAGTACCAATAGCTGTGCCTTGACAATGCGTTCGCAAGTTTTGGATAGGGCACTTCCGATTGAGGGCACTTGAGGAATTGGACCATTATGGAAGTGGAGAGAAAAAGAATTAAAAATTGTATAAGGAGGTTAAGAGGTATTATTGAAAGTGGTGATAACTTGCACTAAAACACGGTCTAAGTATGACACATTCATTTGCCTTCTGGGTAATACAATACATGTAACGAAAAACCTATGAATAGACCAACGGCTAATTGCTTTTCAAGTACCAAAAAATTTTTAATTCGATTAGAAGCCTGTGTCACCGTTGACTGAATTATGCATGTATCCATCAGTATCTATTGTAATACTGAATAATTCTTGGAAACTTTTTCTACATCCCTTTTTTTCCATAATTTACTACTTCATATAAAAACTACCGCATCCGTCCCTATATCATCCACAAAAACCCGACGTGTAGCCCTGGGCTGAAGACTGAGTGTCCTTTGCCGGGGTTCTTTTAAAGCATATGTACTGCAATCGTGGCTTTTTACATCTTCTTTTTTTATTTACAGTTGAATGAACCCCTGTTCCTATTGTATCATGTTTTTTTTTCTCTGTTACATCATGCGATTTTTGTGATAATCGTAAAGGAAAATGATTCAGTTGTACCCGTTTTCATGGTTCAGTAGTTGAAAGGGTTATTCAAACTCGTTGAATTTGTCACCTTTTCTTTTCTTCTGGATCCTTACCTGTAACAAAACATGAAAGCATTTAAGTATAAGAAATATATTGTTAAACAAGTTAGGTAGGTACCGAATGTGTTAACAACGTAGTTTAAAATCAAAACAACAGGAAACTATCAAAAAGCTCTACAATAGAATTTATATTCAGGATACTCGTAACGTTAATGCATTTTCAATTCCTAACAACAATTTCATAGCAGCAACTGCAACACCCAACCAAGCTCACAATACAAAAAGTAATCACGGTATTTCGAAGCAAGAACCGACAATGTTAAAAGGAAATACTCGAAGAAATCTCAGTAATACACTTTCTTGGGTCGCAACAAACTTGCACACCATCTGGATACGTGATCCCGCATAATATTGTTACGGCATAGCAGTATGCCAAGGCAGGCGATCCCGTTGGCCGACCCGTTGTAGAAGTGCAAGCTATAACAGATGTCCTCAGGGAACACCCAGATGAAATGTAGGGTTCTGTTTTATATAACAATTTGTTTGCCAGAGTAGAAAATGAGGTACTGTCTACTGAGATGATTAATGTTGGGAATGATGGACTTAGTGATGATATATTTCAAGAGAGAGACAATTTGATATTATAATAAATTGGTGTAAGTAAAGTACGGTTGAGTGCAAGCTGAAATACAGAGCTGCTGAACATGGAGACATCAAAGTTGGAACATGAGATTGGCATTGTAGATAATAACTCTTAATGTAATGAAGATAATAACGAAAATATTTAAGAGTTCAATTAACTTGATTTTGCAGCTTTCAAAAAATGTAAGAGTGCAACTTGTAACAGATATCCTTTGAGAATATGAATATAAAATGTAGGTGTGTTATGCCTAATAATTGACAGAGATGATTATAAGAATTTCCAAAAAATAAAAATGGCTAAAGCAATAAAAAGATAGTGAAATGTCCAGGAATTGACCAAGTTGGGTTTTAAATTGGTCCTACTCAGTCATTTGCAAATATATAGTAGAAGTTCAAACTACATTTATAACAGATGTCCTTAGGGGCAAGAAGATGAAATGTTGCGGCATTTTATGTAAGAATTGTTCGAGGTGAGAGAATGAGATGTGATTTGCTGGGGTAATAAATGATGGCAATGATGTAGATACTATTTCCAGGGATAATAGAAAAGGTTGTGTATATTCTGAAAAATCGTTTGAAGAAGGACATTCTGATATACAGGGGCACGAAATTTTGCAATTGTGATAGCTAATGCATACGGCAGTGATATTTCTTACTGATCAATATTGATCAAAGAGAAGAAGTAGAACAATTAGCAATCATTGTATTTAAGTTGCTTGTATTTAACACAATTATGAAATCCAAATAAGAGTTACAGTCTGTTTATATCAAATTTTAATGGTGAATTGCTGTACCATATATAATAGGCAGAGCGTTTCCTAATCTTAATGTTGGTTTTTCTCGCTTGTAAATAATCTAGTCCAAAAGTAAATAATAAACACGTTCTTTTTTTATATTCACCAGAGGGATTTTATGTTGTTGCGTTTCTCTAAATAGACTTCTAGGTAAATGTCTCAACAGTGGCCCATTAATTAACTTTATCCTTATGAGAATTAGTTAAAGACTTGGTGACATTATCTTTATTTTCTTTTTCTTACCCAGAAAAGAGGACACATTATTTAGGTTACGATAGCACTAGTAATTTTCGCTAAATAAGACTTTTATCGCACGGAAATTCTACGGTCTCAAGGTACAACATGGATGAGTCTAATAGCAAAAAAACTGAGCAAATAAGTTTAATGATTATATTATTATCAACAAAAATCCTTCCAACTTATTTGTTTATTGGCGATTCATATTATGATTATTAACTTAACTATTAGATAACTTTTACTACTAGACCTGTAGCATCCCACAGCATAGTAAAGGTCTCTTCTCATGACCTCTAAATTAATCAATCCAAGGCAACTGTGAACCACTGTTTATGAGGTCTGTTGTGACGCCTTTTGGTTGAATCAGGGCTCCACATAGCGGCCATCAAATATCATCATCATCATATCAGCCATATGACGTCTACTGCTGATCATAATAGGCCTACCCTATAGACTCCCGGTTGGAAACGGCGCATTCAGCACGGTCCTGCGACATGAAATAGTCTTCTTTTTTTTTAACAGCATAGCAACATGTTTTAATAAACTTTGAAAACCAAACAAAAATCGTGAGTACAAAGAGTATTTTAAATATCAAAGTAAAGAAGAGACTCGATCTGTGTTAAATCTTCTAAATCCCGATTAGCGTGTTCAACACGACAAAATAAATGTATAAAGCATTACCTACCTGTGCCAGCAAGAGGATTATACGTTAGAAATAACACGTGCTTCGCAAAGATAACTGCAGGTATAGGTAACTGTAGACTCTCGTGCCGACACGTGTAACGATCCGAGCTTTCTTTGTGGACTTTTAAAAGTGTTCGGAACTCTGGAAACTGTCTAAGCTGAGGGATTGTTTAACATGGTATTATGGCCCTATTTTTCTTGGTAAAATCATTAAATAAGTCCCCCCAAACATACTTCAGACTTGTACTGAATAAAATAAATGGTAATCCTTCAACAGCCTTTTAAGCCTGCTCTACACTACTCGCGAAGTTCGTCGAAGTTGACCGAATACGATAGTGTAGAAGGGCACTTCGCTTCGCTTCGTGCAACTTTTTACGTTTTTGCGACCGAGTCAAAGGGCACAATGATGACACAGACAACTTCGTGACTAGTGTAGTCACATAATACTTCAGGACTTCGATCAACTTCGACGAGTACTTCGTCGAGGTAACTTCGCGAGTAGTGTAGTACATTCTCGTGACACCGGCAGGGTACATGGCCCTGGTAACGCAAAGGGCAAAATGAAGGAACAGGATGGATAAGGATATTTAATCAGTAACAGTCTGATAGTCTCTTTCAGTCCACCAATAGCAGGAAGACTACAGTACTTTCACAGTTTTTATGTCTTGTGACTGGGACTGTAGCACCGTAACTATTTTTAAACTATTCTATTTTAATTTTGTCTTTTGACAATTCAAAAGTACCTGTTACTGGCCTACTTGAAGTAAACGATTTGATTTTGATTTTGATTGACTGATTTGATGATTTTGGATCCAGCAGCATATCAGCGTTAGGTATCAACCTGACACAAATGCTGAGCTGGATACCCATTTAGTGTAGTCCTAAGACACACACCACACATGTTTTATATCACTTCTTAAATGTTCATTTTAGAAGGTATCACTTCTTATTAATATCTTCATTGTCTTCTCTTCTTCATTGTCGTCTTCTTGTATCATGTTACAATATTCTATTTTAGTTTACATAACAGACAAGAAATGTTCTGATGAAAAGTACAAAAATATCTCTTTTTAGAAATAAAACTTTGAATAATGATCCAATCCTGTTAGGAACTGAACACGAGTAGACGAATATTCTCGTTTGAAATACTTTTTTTTTGTTTTGTTTCATGTCATTCAGTCAAAACTCAAAGCATCAAAATTGTACTCAACACATTTATCCTCATTTTAATTCAGAAGAAAAACGGAATAACTTTACAAAAATAATAACACAGAAAATATACAGTTTAGCCTAAACAAGTATTAAAATTTTAAAAGTAAAATCCAACATTTAGAACATTACAAAAGGAGGGTTACTACGCTTAGCAAATTATAATCTCAAATTTCTAACAAAAGAATGCCTTATTACGCTTTTAAAATGAAAAGCTTGAAATGAAGGCAAGAGGTTACATAATGTGAAATGTGAATTACCAGACGCTAAGCATAACTTAACTTTGTCATAATACAATATTTAAAACTAGACACTACTATGTAAACTGAAAGGACTTTGTTGATTATAATAATGTGTGAGATAGAATAAAGATGTTACTAGGTATACAAAGTTCAGAAGAACGTAAATTTTTACGAGTAGTAAAAATTTTGTTGACACTTAATTAATATTCTAGACTTCTAGAGAAAAAGTACGACTTATTACCAACTTATTTCATAGAGAAAGGACAGAAACTAGCAAAGAAAAAATAATGAAAGGCATCAAACGACGCAATATACTTTCATCGTCAATTTGAGTAAAGAAAACAAAAATACGGTAAGGCTTAATGATTTCATTTTCTCTAAGTGTTTTCTTTATTTTTCTGTGTATTTTTTTTCTAAAGTATTTTATTTTAGAAAAACGTTGCCCTACACTAGGAATTCTCCTGGATAGTGGGTGCTTTTAAAAACAAAGAAACTCACATTCACCAACACCCAGACCCATAGAAACTACTTACATGCTGTGTCCAAAAAATAAGGTGACATTTGAATTTAAACTGCGTGGGTCTCAAAATATCTCCAAATCCTGGAATAGGTGTAGGTACTGTCAGTGAATATTATTTGAACGTTATGCGTCGTTTGCGTAACGCTATCCGCCTAAAAAGTTCAAGAGAACAGAAGACAATTCGTGGTTTTTACACCACGTTAATGCACCATACTGCACTCGTAATTCATGATCATTTCGCCAAAATCTCAACCCATATCGTTCCGCAACCACCGTATTCACCTGATCTGGCGCTGTGCGACTTCTGGCTGTTCAGCAAGCTCAAAAGACCGCTCCGAGGACACCGTTTAGATGTGATCTAGAAGAGATTCAAGCCGCAGCGAAGACGGAACTGAAGGCCATCCCGGAAAGTGACTACAATCAGTGTTTCGAAGATTGGAAAATCCGTTGGCATAAGTGCATTGCATCGGAAGGGGATTACTTTGAAGGAGATGTAATTGATTTGGAAGAATAAATAAAGAATTTACCTATTAAGGTTTAAAGGAACCTAACCAAACCGAACCTCGGGGTGCCTCAAGAGTTGTTGGTGCCTTTGAAAGTAGACGTCAGTGGCACCCCGAAGTTCGGTTTCGTTAGGTTCCTTTAAACCTTGCACACGGCAATAGGTGCCCCGCGCAGCGGGGCTCCATCTACTTGAACCACGTCCATTTAATTGAAATAAATGATTGAGAATTACTCATTGTTTTATTCCTAAAACCAGCATTTACCAACCATCATTGGTAAATCTTAGCATTTAACAAACTCTGCTGGTAAAACCCCGAAATAATGTCTCTTTTTTATAAAATTCGAACATTTACCAACCCATGCCGGTAAATCTTAGGATTTACTGGGAAATCTTAAGATTTACCGTATTCCGGGCTTTTACAGTAACACATACACCAAAAAAACATTTTTTACAATTTTTGTCTGTTTGTCTGTCTGTCTCTTTGTAATGGCTAATCTCTGAAATGGCTGGGCCGATTTTTACGGGACTTTTATTGGCAGGTAGCTGATGTAATAAGGAGTAACTTATGCTACTTATATTTTAGAAAAATTACTTTGTTTATAAAAAGAAATACATTGCTGAGTTCCGACATCCACGCGAACGAAGTCAGCAGCAGCTAGTACACAATAATTTTTAAATTCCGAATATTACTAAAAGAAAAGACAGAAAAATTGACAATCCGAATGATGAGGAAGTATAAATCAGGGGTAAAGTATCCAGTATCTACGGTCACCAGTCCTGAATTTTTATCATAAAATATAGTAATTTGCACGATATTGTTTTGGGATATAAAAGGTTGAGAACCAATGGCTTTGATTTTAGGCAGCGTAGCTTTGTCTCTAGTTAGTTTGGAATTGATGTTAAAAATGTTTCCACTCTTTTTATATAAAATACTTTTCTGTGAAATAAATATGAATAAATAAATATAACTTACTTGGTATTGAGTTGATAACGTATTGTTATTATATAAATAAAGTTTGTCTAATAAATTACTTTATTGAAATATACTTGAAAGCATTGTGAGTAACGTATCTCTAAAGGCATATTTTTTTTTTCAAATTAATTTGGTTTTTGTTATTTTAATAACATCACACTAAGGTCAAAAATAATAACCTTGACGTTACTACAAAGAAATTACAATGATTTAGCTTCGTCCAACGTTTTAACTGAATATTATTAGAAGTTATTTAATTATTCTGGCCTAAATAATCATAACGCTACCATTTTCCTATCCTGGCACCCGTGAGGGTAGTTAAATTTTATGTTAAAACGAAATAATAACACACGTTAAAACCACATTTTACTACGCTACGGGAAATTAATTTTAATAATAATTTAGCTGTTACTTTGATGAATGTTTTCATTTCGGTTATGTTCTGGTCGTGTAAAACTTCAATTATATAAAAAATATATTATACCAGCGACATACCTTGCTTCATACAACAAAACTAACTATCTTTTATGATGAAACGGTTGCTTCCATCTTTAAATAATCATTATCTGCCTAGCCTTTACTCAACTATATTGGGGTCGGCTTCCAGTCAAACCAGACGCAGCTGAATATCTATAGTTTACTTGGAGTGACTGCCTATCGGACTTCCACAACCCAGTAACTGGGCAATACCCCCAACGTGAGACTGCGGTTGTCAGACTTATGAACTTCGAACAGTAACGACTGTCAAAGATCTACAAATTATTTAAAGTAAAAATTGTTTGAGCCACTTCGGAGGAGTGCTACTAAACCACGGGTTGTAGGTAGGTATGGTGTCGTGTAGTTAGTTAGCGTTAGTTTTCAAAGTTGTGTTGCATATTTTTTATTACGTTTCCTAGGGCAACAGTCCTCCGGCCTAAATCTATTATCTTTTTAGTTCATGAAAATAGCTATATGCCAGTAACTTTATAAATCACTAAGGAGGTTACATTTCTACAGCACTGTAACAGATTCTACATAAAATCATTGGCATTCTCACTAAAAACACCATTAGCATAGACAAACATGCCAATGTATTCAACAAGCACCCAGTTTTCAATTCTATCTTCCCTATTTGCTGTAAAACGTCAATTTTGATGTCTGCCAAAATTTGTATTCCGTTGTTTTGTCGTGGCTAACACCGAGCTGAGGCCGATTGTCAATGTAGCATATTTGCCATTCATGGAGCGTCCATGTTTACTGACGGCCCAATTGGGTCATAGCAATAACAATGGCTTAAATGGGCGGTACAGCTTGACTAGGTCTGGCTTTGCTACTCATATTTAATTTTGGAAGACCGTTGAATCTCTTGGTTGATGCATTCCATTTCATATCCTTTCATTGTACACTGGCTTTTACAGTTTTTAGGGTTTCAGTTAGTCTACAAGCAACCCTTTTAGTACAGCCATGTCCGTCCGTCTGTCTGTCCGCAGCTTAGCTCAGAGATGCTTAGTACTTGAAAGCTGTATTTTTATCTACATTCAAAACAAAATATTTTCTGGTTTGTAAGTCAACCCAAAGCAAAATATTAATCTTCAAAGCTACCTACTAGCCTGATATATCCTAGTGAACGTTCTAACTGATTGATTCTCCTTTATTGACCCAATACATCAAGTGGTTGACAAGATTGTTTATCAACCATCAATATGGATGTTACATTTTAGTTATGTAGTAGCACAAAAATATCCACAATTTATATTAGTTCAAACACAACACATGAGCACTTCAAAGTTAAGTTGCGCTTGCCAAAGTTGGTCTGTGGATAAGTGACCAATAAATATCATAGCGAGTTTTCTCCGTGACTCAAAAAGTACGTAAAGATCTTTGACAGATGTTACTGTTAGCCAGAACTTCCAAAGTCTGTACTGGGTTGTGAAGGTCAGGTAGGTAGTTGCTCACCCATATTCAGTTGCTTCCAAATAACTGGAAGACAATGGAAGAAAATCTATTTACCAAAAATTCAATTAATGCGTCAAACTGATCAACAATCGTCGACGAATACGAATAAAATTATCTGTAATACTTAAAAGGAAAGTTTAAATCATTTCTATAAATTCCGCATTCGTGATTGCTTCCTTTGAGTTGCGGATTTCATAACGAGAAAATATTTCCTTCTCAAATAATGTCTTTTTTCTTACAAAGTTCAGTAGGTTTTCCGACCGTCCATATTTACTATGTCCATCTGAATATTAAAATGCTAATATCCTAAGGCCTTTGTCAAACAGACAAGCGATAGCGAACCGAACCGAATCATGTCATATAAAAATGCGAAAGCGATCCGATACTCTATGTGACAGGCTTCAAACAATTCCATACATTACAAACAAAAACGCTACGCCACGCATTCGGTTCGTCTGTCAGTTTGACAATAGCTTAAAGGTACCTACTTTATTTTTATTGGCGTCCTACAAAATCTCGGCTTGCAAAAACTTTTGCAGCCGCTGTTTACCCGACTGTTAACGACACTCGCGTCCCCCAGTTATACCTTATCATTTCAACTTTGCTGTAAGGACACTTTTTGTTTGTCACCAATCTTGGCCAGATTGAGCAGTAGCCAAGGTAAATTGAATTTTATGTCGTAACTGTTAGAGTCCGATTTAGTATTTTTGTTTACGTGAATCGTTTGGCAGTAAAAGCTATTGGAAAGTAGTCTAAGTTTGTTCCATGATGGGTTGCTTGAGAGCGTATTTGTCTACGATTGATCGGTTTACGTCTCAATTTATGTGCAATTATAAAGAAAATGATGTTTTTATTTTTCTGTGTGACTGATCTACATGAAATCGGATATTGCGCTGTTTTATTACTCAGACTCTCTTTTTAAACTTCACTAATCTCGTACCGAGTAAACAATACAAGTACCACTCCTTAATCACAATAAGACGTCACAACCGTTAATGAACAACATCAAAATTCCATTCACATACGGCGATATTAGAAGCAACTAAAAAAAGAACCTTTGAAAATTATACACAAATCAAGAAATCTTTCCAAGCCTTCTTTTTCAGCCATTCCAAGACGAACGTCTTTTAGTTTCCGACTTTCAAACGTAATGCTAATGAAAGACCGCGGATGTCGTTTGTCGAATAGTCCCAGAATTTAGGATCTATAGAAATGTAAATACTTCAAAACTTCGAAGGTGTCATTCCATTTCGAACTTTAGCATTGAAATAAGAAGGAATGCTTTAAAAAGTTCTTAAGTGCTTTCGGGATTTCTCGCTTCTAATTTAGATACTACCTTCTACTTTTACCTGTATTGTGTACGTAACATTTATTCCGATATAAACTTTGTATGCTCTTAAGCGCGATTGGTGGTCATCAGATTTTGAGGCCGATTCTTTGATTAGAATGGTGTTATTGGGTTTTTTTCCAAAAGGACATTAACAGTGTCAACGGCAATAGAGTCTGAATTGTAGCTATTAAAGAATATTTTTTATAAAAATAATGAAAATATGATGAACTGGTTGGCTCCGATAACCTAACATAACTGGAAAAAATGTGACTACTAGGTGCACATCTGCTTTTCGCTCATGAGATAACAGGCAGGAAGTTATGTAGGTTTTATCCAATTTGAAAATAAAACATTGATTTTGTCATTTTTCGCTATCGTCCTCACCCAGACCTGCCAAAGCCCTTATCAGGACAATCTATTCCATAGACCCAAAACGCTCCATCAAAGGACAAAGAGGCGCATGGCTGCCCCCAATTATGTGGGCAGAAATTCCCGAGGCCTCGGATAAAAGCATCGTCACGCAAGATATTATCAATAAAGCCATCACACACGATGTCATAACAAAATTGAATTAATTTTCGCCAAAGGTTTAACACACACTGAGCCATATTAAATTTTACGAAACAATGTGATATTAATGAATATGCAAACAAGTTTTCTAAGGGTTTTGTTTGCATGAAATTTCGGTTCAAATATTAATGGGTTTAGGTTGTGTTTGCTACGTGACGGGTTTTGTAATGACATGGAGATAATATTTATTGTTCTTGTATCTTACGTTGCATGTGATTACTTAGTTTGCCTCTTCAAGTTTCTTTGGTGATACTTCGATATGGTGTCTACGATTTCTTTTATTGGAGTCATAGATTTTTGGCGTGGGGGAACAGGTGGTAGGTCCGACCAGGGGGGTGAAAGTGACAGAGCTATACAAGTTGTCTAGCGCCATCTCGTTCACTCACTGGAACAAGCCTGGTTTTAAGACGTTGTAATACCTGCGAGGTGACCTACCATGACATTTTAAAGCGTGAATTGTTAGGCTGTGGGAAAAAGACAGCTATACAAAGTCGTCAGGCAAGAATAGTTCCGCTCAGGGTACGATATGACTAGCGCTATCTTGTTTCCTGAGCGGAACAACTCACGCTTTCAGACTTCATGGTAGTCCACCAGAGCGTCTACCATGAGTTGTCAATACGATACTCGATCATACGCATCGACCCCGTTTGGCGCTCTTATTGGTTAACAGTTCATACAACCTTGGAGCGGGCCAATGAGAGCGCCAAACGCGGTCGATATCGATGATCGAGTATCGTAATGACAACTCAAGGTATGGGTACAGCTACAGGGCCGCCTAGCTCGCTACCACTATCCTATCGAAGTTCGGCGTCAAGCAGTTTTTACTGTGTTGCCTTGGTGCACAGGTATTTCAGTTCCTTCTAAATGAGCTCACATTTTTTTAACGAAATTTAATGGTTCATAAATCTCTTTGTTAATATCAATACCAGAATTAGTGGCGTCAAAATGTTTCTTTGCTTTGATATTTGTTACATTAATATAATGGAGAGAGTCTTATATTACCCATTTAGTTATCTCGTATGCTGTTCAATGTAGTCAGTAGCTTTGTTTAAGAGGGCTTTTACACGTTTCGTTGTTTTTGTGCGACTTTTGGAACCTGATTCTGGGTATGTCATAGCCACAAATAAAAAAAAGATATATACTCGAGAAAGTTTGATTATTTCTGTGTGGAGTGCTTTAAACAAATTTTTAGATTTGTTTACATACATGAGTAAAAACCTTGTCTCTGCAAAGGATGTTTCATAAAATTCTACTTTTTGTCATACTTTGGTACCGAATTACATAGAAGGTATAATAGTAAAATAATATTTGAAAATGTCTGTGGTACATCTGAAAGATTATATTTGGACTGCATTAATCACTTTTTTATTTTTCATTCAGAAATACACCAAAAATAATTTTTCAAAACAGGAAGAATTTGACATTTTTTCGTCCGAAATTATATTTTTTATCTATCAATATTTACTGAATATTCATTCAAAAAGTATTGAATAACTAAGGTTACTATCTTAGCTTGCATTAAAAAAATAATTAGCTCATTTAAAAGTAAAATAATAGTATTAAACAATTATAATATGCAATGACAAAATTCAACATAAAACCAAGAACGGATTCTTTGATTTAGACGGCGCGGGGCGCCTTTCGAGGGAGGACGTATCGCTCGCAACCATTTTGACATTAGTCACGTAATTATTAAAATTTAAAATACACGCCACCATTCATGACCTTTATACGCGGCGCTAGTGTCTTTGTCATGACATCAAATTCCATGTGAAAAATGTAGTACCTCGAATTTTTCGCAGGTCATGAGTCGTGGCCAGTAATTTTCCCAATCGCCAAGAATACAGCATAACCTACCTTTCTTGATACAAGCTAATATTTAGAATTAATTTAATTTTGATCTGTTTGCAATGTAAATATATAAATGTGTTGATTGTATTTTCCCACTATATTCGAATGTGGATATAATTGTTGATAATAAAATAATGTAAATAATTCTGATAGCTTTTTTTCTGAATTGGTAATTAAATCTAATTTCAGATTCGCTAACTTCCCAAACATTCCAGATCATCATCTCAGCCGTAGGACGTCCACTGCTGAACATAGGCCTCCCCTTTTGATTTCCACTTATACCGGTTGGAAGCGACCTGCATCCAGCGTCTTCCGGCGACCTTTATAAGGTCGTCTGTCCACCTTGCTGGTGGACTTCCTACGCTGCGCTTGCTAGTCCGTGGTCTACTCTAGTACTTTTCGACCCCATCGGCCATCTGCTCTGCGAGCAATATGGCCTGCCCATTGCCACTTCAGCTTGCTAATCCGGTGGGCTATATCGGTGACTTTAGTTCGTCTACTGTGATCTCCTCATTTCGGATTCGATCACGTAGAGAAACACCTAGCATAGCCCTCTCCATAGCTCGTTATCGTCGTCGAGGCCAATAGTGAAAGACCACGTTTCGGTGCCGTAACTCATCACTGGTTGAAGACTTTCGTCTTGAGGAACTGAGGTATGTCGGACGAAAAGACATTGCGCAGTTTCCCGAACGCTGCCCAACCGAGTTGGATTCGACGGTTGACCTCTTTCTCGAAGTTGGACCTACCTAACTGGACTACTTGTCCTAAGTAGATATATGAGTCAACGACTACGAGTACCGAGTTTCCAACAGAGACTGGGGTGGGCACAACATTGGCATTTGACATAATTTTCGTCTTGTCCATGTTCATTTTCAAGCCCACCCGTTGTGAAACTCGGTCGAGGCCATCGAGCATCATGCTGAGTTCCTCCATCGACTTTGCCATGACTACGATGTCGTCGGCAAACCGAAGGTGAGTGATGTATTCGCCATCGATGTTGATGCCAAGTCCTTGCCATTCCAGAAGTCTTCCATTGCGGCAGTAAACAGTTTCGGAGAGATAACGTCCCCCTGTCTTACGCCTCTTCTCAATGGAATCGCCTTCGTGCTCTGCTCCTGTACTCGGACCAACATGGTGGCGTTATTATACAAGCACTTCAACACCTCGATGTACCGATAGTCAATACGGCATCGCTGGAGTGACTCAAGTACCGCCCATGTTTCCACTGAATCAAAGGCTTTCTCATAGTCCACAAACGCCAAGCAATAATGGCAAGTTATACTCTTCGGTCTTCTGTATAACTTGCCGCAGCGTATGGATGTAGTCTATGGTACTATAGCCTCTTCGGAAGCCGGCTTGTTCGGAAGGCTGGAAGTCATCAAGTCTGTGTTCGAGACGGTTCGTGATAACCCTTGAAAACAGCTTATAAACATGACTTAGAAGCGTGATGGGTCTGTAGTTCTTCAATAGGCTGTTTTCACCTTTTTTGAAGAAAAGCACCACCTCACCTCTACTCCATGTTTCAGGCGTTTTGCCCTCAAAGAGGACGGAATTAAAGAGTTTCTGGAGGACTTTAAGTACCGGTGTTCCACCCGCTCTCAGATGCTCTGAAGTGATTCCGTCGTCGCCCGGCGCCTTGTTGTTCTTAAGCTGCTTCAGGGCCATCCTAATCTCGTACAGACTGATGTCCGGGATATCTTCGGTATAATGTCGGGACAGCTTGGCTCTTGGATCTCCTACCAAGCGGTCAACGGGCTTTGCGACCGAAGTGTACAACTGTCCATAGAACCTCTCGATCTCGCCTAAAACCTCTGCTTTGGTCGACGCTATGCTGCCATCCTCCCGTTTCAGCTTTGTCATCTGGCTCTGCCCAATAGACTTGTCCTTTGCGAACACTTTAGAGCCTTGGTTTCGCTGTATGGTCTCTTTAACACGATTCGTATTAAAGAGAGGTGTCGCAAGGACTTAGATATCCGTCTATTGAACTGCCTTCATGACTTTGCGTCATCGGAAGACTGCAACTGTAGCAAACGTCGTTCAGCCATGAGGTTTAAGGTTTGCTCGGTCAATTTCTGGGGTCTATCTTTACGACAGGGTCTAAAAAACTTAGACCCTACCGTGCGGACAGTTTCCACTAGCCCGTCGTTGATCTCGTCCACTGACACTAAGTTCTCAAGGCAAGCAAAGCGATTAGAGAGCTCGAGTTGAAAGCTTTCGGGGTTTTTAATATGGGGCCGAGTAGGTCGGAGCGTAGACTTTATTAGGCTGGACCCTTTAAGTTTAACATTGATATTCAGCGAGCCTCTTACGATTCGGTGATCGCTACCGGTTTTTACCCTGTTGATCACAGAGACATCGCTGAATATCCGTTTCTTGTCGGTCATGAAGAAGTCTATCTCGTTTGTCGTTTGAAACCATCGGGACTCAGCCAGGTCCATTTCCTGTGAGGCGGCTTCTGGAAGAAAGAGTTCATCATAAAGAGTTCCTCTTTCTCCAGAAAGTCGGCCAGCCTCTGTCCCCTAGGGTTCCGTTGCCCATACCCAAATTGCCCCACTCTCAACTCATCACTGCTTTTCTTACCCAACTTTGCGCTAAAGTTATGGGAACAACAGTGAAGTGGGTTTTGGAGCTATGTATGGCCCTAATTACGTCCTCATACATAGTCTCCACTTCATCATCGGAGTGTGACGAGGTCGGTGCGTATACCTGAATGACCTTCAGCAAATATCTTTTGGATATTCTGAGTATTAGGTATAGCACCCTGCTCGACACACTGTCGATGGTTATTATGTTGTTTACGAGGGACTTGTGAACGAGAAACCCGACACCACCTTGGGACTGTTGGTCGCCCTCCCGGTAGTAGAGCAAGTTACCAGACTTCAGGGTTACGGTGTCCTCCCCCTCTAGAGATTATAATTTAAAGCTCACCAAAACATTCTGTTTTAAGAGTGAAATGATCTGAAACCTGTTGAATTCTGATAGATCTGTCTTTATTAAAAAAATAAACCATCTGTAACCCAGTATAAGAAGCACTGAAGCCCAGTCAAAACAGTTCAATAAATTTTCTCCTTTGCAAATGTTTAACGATTTGCATCATCCGCTCACAGTTAACTGCAGGCGAACCAAGAATCTTCTTGAATATTTTTAATCTTCATGGTGTCGATTCGAAATTGTCTTGTCAATTATAGGGGAGCTTGTGGCTGGTCGCAATGGAGTTTGTATGATCCGCGCAGTAGATTATCGCTCTCTTTGCACGGTTTAACGAACTTGATGGTCTTCTTGGGCCTTACTCACTTTCTTCCTGGATCACGGCGTTTGGTGATATTACCCGTCTCTTTTGACACTAGTTTCAAATATTTTGTACCACTGCCACTGGTTGGAAATATTCGAGCATTAAACCGACCACTTCTGGCTATATATCTCCTTATCTATGTCACCGTAATCACCCCAAGGGGCTGGTTTTGCGTCTGTTTGTTGTTCTGTGTGTTTGATGTTATAAGTCAAAGAAAAAGTTTGAAAAATTTTAAACATTTTCGTAAATTCTAAATATTTTCAAAAATCTAATTAAATAAGTTATGAATTAAAATTAGCCACTAGAAACAAAATTAACACTTGAAAGATATCATAACAAGATAATTTACTCGTATTATAGAATGGAATTGAATAACCTTTATAATGCGCACTTTGTAAATTACAAATATATCCAATTCGCAGATTGACACAATGTGCGGTTTAAAATGTAATAAAATGAGTGGCCCTTATTTAATTTTGATAGGTATACATTTATCATATTATCCATTCGTTTATGAATATAAGTAGTGTCTAGAAGCCCGGGATCTTACTTTGTTTATTCGAAAGAAAAGTGGCAAAAGCTCATGTTGTTTTCTTCCTGGTATACGAGGCATATCTGTTTCGTTAGTGTTTTGTTTTTATGCGGGGGGCATCACGATGTCAAATTGACGGAAACTGTGTTCTTTCAGTATGTCATAGCGCTCTTAAGCTTCTTTTGTTGTATCGTGAGTGAATACCTCTTTCAACACAAGATTATGAAATTGTTTGTTAGAACTAAGTCTAGCATAATGCTACTGAATATAATAATATGTCATGCGATAATGTGGATGGTAAGAGCATTCACCTGGTAGCTAATGCCTTCATTGTACAACGACAATGTTCTTTAGGTACAACAATGGGACGATTATCAATCGTTTAACCGTTATTTATGGTAACAAGCGGACCTTGTTACAGGTTTATAATTCTGCGAAAGTGTGTTTGTAACGCTTTCACACCTAAACCGCTGAACCGATTTTGATAAATTTTGGACATTGGAGACGGCTATATACCCTTCGAGACGAGCAAAGCCTTTAATAAAAGCTAGTTGACTGTAAATTAGTTAACAAATCGCACCCCCCCTGGAAAAAACGCGTAACTCGACTTGCGTCAATTTTTTTTTATTAATGCAAAAAATCGGCCGTACTCTAATACACCTTCTCACAAATTTTCATGAAGCTAGCGCCAAAAATAAGGGTACTGTCACAAAAAATGTGTATTTTTGCGACAAAAAATAAAATAGTTTTCCATTCTTATAAAGTTGTATACATACATACATTTATTTATTTTAAAACTTTCCCTGGGTATAAAGCCATAAACACACATACCCATAACTAACACGAAGATTTAAAATAACTTTATAAAAGTAAATAAACATAGGCATTTGTTCTTGGATACTATTACGAAGGTGTGTCTTGCAAGTCCACTTACTTACTTATTGCACGAAACTGGTTGCGGGACTGTTTTGCGTTTTATATCGTTACGTAGTTTCACCAAGGAGATGTCATAAACATCTGACGCGTAGCTGCACTTACTTCTTTACGCTCGCAAGAGACATAATAAGAATACCTCGAAAAACTTTATAATAGGAGCATGGAATGTACGAACACTCTTGGATGATGACTCTAACCTTTGTCCCGAGAGGAAGACTGCCATCGTGGCAAGGGAACTCTCAAGATAAAACATGGATATCGCGGCTACAAGTGACCCATCTTAGTGGTAGCAGAAATCTTTGCGAGCAGATGGGTACGTATTATTGGATTGGAAAACCAGCAGAAGAGCAAGCAGCTAGCGGAAATTGGCTTCACAGTACATAACAAAATTACGGCACTCTTAACACAACTTCCGAAACGAATTAATGATCGCATAATGACCTTGCGCTTGCCAGTTAATGATACTTAATATATCCACCTCATCAGTATCTACGCACCAACCTTAATAGCTAATGATGACAATAAAGCAAAATTCTATCGGAACCTGCCCTGCGTTCTTACGGGAATTCCACCTCAAGGCAAAATTGGCCTACTGGGTGACTTTAATATGGGAACTATATTTTTTGTCACCAAAATTTATATTTGTCATCAAGTTGTATCACCTAATAAATAGATCTATCGCCACGAAATATTTTCGTTCTCAGATAAACAAAGAGTGTTCCCAGGTATGAATTACCAAATTATTGATAATATAATGTGTAAAATATGAGATGGATTACCAATAAAATTGTAGTGCATTACATGAATATAAACTTCGTTCTTATAATAATAGTTTTATTACTTAAATAATAGCCTGGTGCTCAAAATGGTAGATCTGTCACCAAAAAGTGGTAGTCAACAAATGGACCAAGGATGTAAGAGCGAGCGAAGCGAGCTCGGGACTGGGGACACCCCGAAACGGATAGGTTAGGTTCGAAGGGGATGGCGGGGTCTGAAAGACCCCGCCATCCCCTTCGTTTTAGGTTACTTTAAACCTTTCTCACAGAAATAGGAGCCCCGCGAAGCGGGGCTCCGTCGACCTACCTTTGCTTAAATACTATTAGGAAAAACCTATTATAATACATACAAAACCATTTATTTGGTACTTGACCCCATATCTCCATGATTTTCGGTAATTTATTGTGGAATTGATTTTATATTGTTTGGTGACTACATTTTGGTGACAAATCTACTATTTTGAGGGCAAACCCTATTATTTAAGAAACACAAAATGAATTAAATTGGTGACAGCTTAAATCATACCCCTTTAATATACGTGTTGGTACTGATTACGAAGCATGGCGTGGTGTCCTTGGTCGGCATGGAGTTGGAAACTGGAATGCTAATGGCTTGGAGTTTGACCTAAAACGTAACCTAAAAAAGTAACCTAAAACGTTGACCTAAAACGTAACCTAAAAAAGTAACCTAAAACGAAGGGGATGGCGGGGTCTTTCAGACCCCGCCATCCCCTTCGTTTTAGGTTACTTTAAACCTTTCTCACAGAAATAGGAGCCCCGCGAAGCGGGGCTCCGTCGACCTACCTTTGCTTAAATACTATTAGGAAAAACCTATTATAATACATACAAAACCATTTATTTGGTACTTGACCCCATATCTCCATGATTTTCGGTAATTTATTGTGGAATTGATTTTATATTGTTTGGTGACTACATTTTGGTGACAAATCTACTATTTTGAGGGCAAACCCTATTATTTAAGAAACACAAAATGAATTAAATTGGTGACAGCTTAAATCATACCCCTTTAATATACGTGTTGGTACTGATTACGAAGCATGGCGTGGTGTCCTTGGTCGGCATGGAGTTGGAAACTGGAATGCTAATGGCTTGGAGTTTGACCTGTGTCTGACTTATTTTTCGCCTAGCAGAAAAATATAAGACCTCGTGGATGCACCCTAGATCCAAGGAATGGCACCTTATTGATTACATTATTGTATGTTAAAAAAGACCTGAACCACGTTTTGATAACAAGAGCTATGTGGGGTGTGGAGTGCTGGTCAGACCATCGACTTATTCGATCAAAGATACGTCTGTAAATAAAAGCTCTTCGACGCGCAGCGCATAAGAAACCAGTGAATATTTGTGTTGTTTCGGTGCCAAGGCGTTTATATGCCAAACATCTTCATGATAGCGTGTCATGTACTATCCCAAAACCACTGAAGAAAAACCAAACTGGTTCCATGACTTACATAGACAAGGAAATCAGAGCATTTCTTGAAAGCCACACCACAGACTGGAACTGAGATCTCTATCAAACACCGATAGACGAAAATCCATTAAAATTAAGATCCGTGACTTAAAAAATCAATGGTGGCAAAAGACATGCAACTCTGTGCTGACACAAACCAAACGGTTAGATTGAGAAAAAGGCACCAAGTGCACAAGGCACTCGTGACAGGGACTGTAAACTGACAGATCATAAGCAAATCCAAGATAGATGGGCTGAACATTTCAATGACGCTCTTAATCTCTGCTTTCAGACAACTGATTTACCATACATTGGAAATATTGAATGCCGTCCCATCAAGGAGGACTTAGTTGATCCACAACCTTTTGGAATTCATGTCAGCGGTCAAAAGATTGAAGAACGGTAAAACACCAGGAGCCGACTGTCTACCATCAGAGTTTTAAAAATATGCTGGTCTACAAATACAAAGTAGGCTCTTCAACTTAGTGCTCAAGGTATGGGAAGCCGAAATTGTACCCCAAGACCGGAAAAATGCCTCCATTTGCAAAATTCATAAGGGTAATGGTGAATAATTGGACCGTGGTTCTTACAGAGGCATCTATCTTCTGTCTTCTACTGGGAAGGTACTGGCTCATATTGCCGATAGCCGCTTATCAAACCTTGTGGAACAGATACTTCCAGAGACGCAGTGCGGTTTTAGACCCAGCAGAGGAAATGTTGACGGCATTTTCAAAGTGAAACAAAGTCAAGAGAAAAGCCTTGAACAAAACCGTCCTCTGTACATGGGTTTCGTTAACCTAGAAAAGGCCTTCGACCGCGTGCCGCGCGCTCCACTTTGGGTAGTGTTGAAAAAGGCTGGATGTCCTGAGAAATTTGTCAACATGATTCGTCAGTTTCACGAAGGTATGACGATGAATGAAAGGTATGCGCGTGTTCAACGTGAAAACGATTTCTCAGACCTAACCAGCGATGTGAAACAAGGCTGTGTCATGGCTCCCACGTTATTTTCACTCTATTTATCGGCTCTGCTTAATGATTCTTTACAGCATAGTCTTGGATAGATTGAACTCAATGTTCGCACTGATAAAAGTGTCTTCGACATCTCACTCTTTAGGTCGAGCTGGCGAAAACTAAGACGTCTAGACGTCTTAGTTTTCGCCAGCTAGGGTTCCCGTGCTTGACACACTCGCCATTGTAACCATAGAATTAGTAATGTTTATAATACTCGTAGTTGTGTAACAATTTTGGTGTACAATAAAGTATATTCCATCTATCTATCTATGCTGATGATGTATGCCTATCAGTTGACCGTGTGGAAACTCTCCAAGACTATCTTAATAACCTTCAGGCCTGCTGTTCTAGATTTGGCTAGTAATACGCGTAATGAAAACCCGAGATATAGAACAACCACCAATAAGTAGAATTCTGTATCATTGGAAGAGGTACCGCATTTATAATATCTCGGAAGTCAAGTTTCCAACGACAACCGACTGGCGTCTGAAATTCCAGAACGGATTGCTAAAGCAGCCGCTGCCTTTGGAAAGCTTCAAGCGTGTGTGGACCTCTCATGACCTGAAACTGCACACGAAAATATGCGTTAATAAGGCCTTAGTTTTACCAATACTCACCTACGTCGCGGAAACCTGGTGTCGATTTAGAATAAAACTTCTTTAGTATAAAATACCCGGCTTTACATAATTTTCCTTCGGATGGGCCTGAATGCTGTTAGGTTAGGGGGCAAAAGCTAGTGATGGAAGTGAACAAATACTGTTACTTCATTATAGTTCGTTAACAGATTTGAGTCAAAATGTTTTAACAATAACAAAGGTAATTTTTTCTGTGTTTTAGTAATTGATACAAGATTTCCGTTTATTTAGCTTTTAGGCACTTCATTTTACACATACCATAGGCTTCTACAGCATGTTTTTTCTTCGCACACCTAAAAACATAATCTAAATCGATTAATGATTAAAACGCAGCAGTTTATTTTGTTTTTAACTATTTTAAATCTATATAGTATTGACATACAATTTTTGTACATGACAATCTGTGAACAGTAAAAAAGAAGTTTACAATGTTATACTTCATTATTTGAATATTTTTTTCCAATAAAAAATAAGTTTATTCAGAAGCTCCAGTGTAACGTAGATACTTTCGCATGCAAAAAGTATGTATTGATGTTTACATAGATGAATTCTTCGTGTAAAAACTACGTAAGTGATACTTACACTTTCGGACTTTTTTTTTTTTTTTTTTTTTTTTACGTGGCAAAATCATCAAATGAGTCCTCCAACCCCGGGCAGGGCGGGAGGGACTGTCAGACTTCTACTGACTAAAATCCACGGTGTCCTTCAGTAGCCTGTTATGTTCCGGGGTCACGGTAATGAAACAATCCCGCGACCCCGGCAGGCTTTGGCCCTCTGAGAGGGGGCCCCGTCATTATGCTGACGCTCTTTGAGGCGCGCGTGGGACACAACGCGCCGTCGACCCGGGCATGGTCCATGGTCGGGCAGCGAGTTGCCCTTTACTCGCTGCCCGCATGCCCGCGCCTACGGTGGCCGGAGATCGTCTGCTGACGTCCGACGCCGCGGGGGCCTACCACTGCGGTTGGGCCGGAGGGAGGACGCTGTCCTCTCTCTCTCGCGGCCCGCCTCCTCCTTCACACACACTTTCGGACTAGCCGAAAATTGGAGCATGAATAATGGAATAACTGCACTTAACGCAGCCAATGCGGGACATCAAAGATGACAACAAAGCAATATCCATTTTTACACCGGCATCTTTTGTAACAGTTTCGGGGATTATTTACGTAACCGTATAATTCGACCTTATCTCACAGTATACATAACACAATGAAAAATCGGAAACTCTATCATTTCGCCGCTGCAAAATGCCATCTTTTGTTATTTACAAGGTTTTCGTGCGATTTTTTTTACAATGTTGAACACTATTTTTTAAGCTCCTGAAAAGTTGTCCGATTTCACTTACCGCTTTCTTACAGGAAGGGTGCGAAATAAAGAATAGGAGAATTATGCTTTTGTGTTGGTGTTTTTGTACTCAAAAATGCTCCACCAGGGGTGTGAATTATTTGATGATTTTGTTTCGGATGTTTATTGTCAATAATAATTTTCTATTACATACGATACGGATATTAAAAGAAATATTCCTAATACAGTAAAAGAGTTTGGACATATACACATAGCACATACATACATAAATTATGTCAATTTCAAAAACTAGAAAATAACATATTGAATTGTACAACTGAATCGCAGAAAGATGACCTATTTTTATTCTACAGAAACTTGAGCGAAACGAATATTAGCAACTGATTGGGTGCTTTTATAATTTGCCGTTTCACGGCACGGCACGATATTACCGTGGACGTGAAGAAGAATTTTGTGGCCGTGGACGGCATGCCGTGCCGTAGGGTGATTTTATAATTCACCGTGAAATTATTACGCTTTGCGCGTCTTCAAAGTGCAGACATGTTCTCGAAGAGACAGCGACTACTTTTGCTCTATTTGTTATATTTAAGACGTAAAAAAAGTCATATTACTAGAAAGTATTGGCAACATCCACTTTTAAAAGTAAAATATTTAGAAGGGTCATACTACACGCTATTTGATAAGCTCAAGGAAGACCTAAATAAGTTTTTCAATTATTTTCGGATGTCAACAAAATCGTTTTATCACATACTTTCTCCCTTACATACTCTCGCCCTGCCACCCGCGCCTCTTGGCTACGCACGCACACATACAAATTTCTTGTACGCACACACTACACTCTCAACAATGCCGCGACGATTTCATAGGGAGCGCAGTATGCTACGGCAACGGCACGGCAGATCGTTGCGGTTCACGGCGTGCCGTTGCCGTGGACGGTAAATTAAAAGCGCTTGCATACAAATGCATACATTTTGCTTTCCTACTTTACCGTGGCGATAAAAACGTGCCGTACCGTGCCGTGGCACGGTAAATTATAAAAGCACCCATTCACTTCATTTTTTTTAACTGTCTGGAATCGTAAAAAGAACAAATGGAAGGAACCGGAGGAAATCAAATGGAAGAATAAAGTAAGGAAAAAAAAAACTGGATAACAGACTTGATCGAGTTTCTTTTAAACGACGGGTTTGATGTACAGAGGCCTTACCACGAGCGTCTCTTAACGCGATCCAGTTTAAGCAGTGGGAAAGAGACAGAGCTATACAAGTCGTCTAGCGCAATCTCTTTTCCACAGCCTAAACTGGATCGCGTTAAGAGCTCGTGGTAAGGCCTCTAGGCATATTATATGTCGTAAAAAAAATAAGTTAAAAGTAACTAAAACCCGACTACGAAAAAAACGCGCACTGAAAAGTATAAAACAAGACCACGGCTAGTAAAATATCGGTCAAATGAATATTGTTCTTGTTTTATACTTTTCAGTGCGCGTTTTTTTCGTAGTCGGGTTTTAGTTACTTTTAACTTATTTTTTATTTACACTATTTTGGGGTTGTATTATTAATTATTTGATATAATAATAAAAGCAAAGTAGCGAGTGAATTTCAAATGTAGGTACCTACTCAATAAGCCTTTTCATTTGATACCCGTTAGAAACAGGCAAAGTAGCTAGTAAAAGCTACATATATAATGTATATACATTTGAAATGTGCTCATCAAGGCCTTTAATTTGATACTCATGTCGATACTGTGCGAACAAATTTTTTTTTTCGGTTACGACTTTACATCCCCTAGAGGGCGGCATATTAGATTTAGTGACACGTTACCTATCCTATAACCAGCGGACAACTGAGACGCTTAAAACGACACCTCATTTGTCATGTAATGATAAGGAGTTTAGAAGTTATGAGGGAACAGACAAACATACATACATATATTCATACATACCGGTCAAAATCATAACCCTCCTTTTGGCTTTGCCGTAGTTGGGTAAAAAAACTGATCAATAAAGTGATGCAATGGGTATGGAAGTAGCATTTGGTTGGTCAATCAAAAGTTATTGCATTATTTTGTCAATCACACAACCTTCCAAAATGTACACACTGCTATACATCAAGCTATACAAAACCAGTTTGTCTTGGACTCGCTTTATATGATCTTTCCGCACATTGAACTGTCAGCTTATACTAGTTTTGCATGTTAACCGTGTTTACCACATTTATACTCGTATTGGTATTTTTCTTGTACTTTTATAATAATGTTATGTTTGTTTGGTTTCAGGTGTCTAAATATCAAATTAGTAGTTAGATACCAAGTGGACAGTGACTTCAAAACGAAACTTCGAAACTACTGAAGTACCAGATAGTGAAGGGCAAATTGGAATAATTTTCCCGTAAACGTATAATACCAGAACAAACCTGTTTTATTCCAGATTACAAACTTATCTGAGCCCAATTTTATCAAGATCCGTTCAGCTATTATGACATGATTGAGTAACAACCAATCGTCCAAACATCCAAACTTTTGCAATCAGATTTAAAAGATTAACTTTTACCCCCTTATTAATAAACGTGGACTAAAGTTACAACCAGGATAATCTTCGGACTAACCATACATTTTTAGGGTTCCGTAGCCATGTCCGTCCGTCCGTCCGTCCGTCCGTCTGTCCGCAGTTTAGCTCAGAGACGCCCAGTACTAGAAAGCTGTAATTTGGTGTAAATATACGGATTTGTTGTGCCGAAAAAGTGGTAAAATAAAATCTCATAAAATATTTTTTTTTAGGGTACCTCCTGTACACGTAAAGTGGGGATGTTTTTTTTATTTCTCGCGTACCCCTTAGTGTGGGGTATCATTAAATAGGTCTTTAAAAAATATTGATAGTTTCCATTAACATTTTTTTGATAAAAAGATTCGTTTGTGAAATATTAAGCTATAAAGTGATAATTTTTGCTCGACTCGAGTGTCCCCCCCCTCTACCAGCTAAACGGTTATGTTTGGGGGTGTGAAAAAATTCACAATAGTAGTATATATAACGAAGTTTGAAGGAAAATTATCATGACTAAGTAGGCTTTACAAGTTTACGAGTAATAGTCGACCAACTTATAAAACGTACTTGGATAGCATATTTTCCTAAACAAAATGTATCGCAGAACATGTTCTTCAACTGCAAATGTAAGTTTATAATCTTTATTTTTACAGCTATAATAGGTGGGTATGTTTTGGGGATAGGTAGGTTTTTATTGTCAACTATTTTTAACTAACTTCAAAAAAAGGAGGAGGTTCTCAATTCGTCGTAATCTTTTTTTTTATGTATTTTCCCCGATTTCTCAAAGACGCCTGGACCGATTTTGAAAATTCTTCTTTTTTAAATTAAATTCAGCGAATCAGTTTAATTAGTTCGCATAAGTATTTTGATGGGCAACTACGGAACCCTACACTGTGCGTGGCCCGACACGCACTTGGCCGGTTTTTTAAGGATTAACCTTGGCGTAACTTCACTTCTCGTTTCATTAGTAAGGGGGTTAAAGTTTACAGTGTTAGTACAGTATTTGCCTTCTAATCCCAATAAACTGCGAAAATCAAATAAACTAAACTACTGATTTTACTCTCAAACAGAATATTTCAATACCAAGGATGTTTATTGAATGCCAGATGCGACTTCAAGTTGGAAACTAACTTGATTTTACCCAAGAGTGGATTAGGAAAGTTCCCAATGTTTATTTATAGAGCTTAGAGTTACGCGGGTTTAAATTCCGTGCTGTCCTTTGGCAATTCTCACTTCATCTTCTTGAAATTGGAAAGCGATAGAAAGTGATTGATATTAATAAAATTACTACTATAATCGACTAAAATAATTATGATAAATAGGTACAGTGATATTTCACGCTCAGACAGCTTTTAGCTCTTTACAAAGCCCTTAAAACCTTTGAAATGGCTCAGCTAAATGCTACAAGTAATAGCTAGGAACGGTACTGATTACTGAGATGATAAATAAGAAAGAGAAGATGAAATAAAGAAGATATGATATGCTGTACCTATGCCAATAGAAGTCCGACTAACATGAAAAAATGAAATATAAGGAACAATAATAAATTAAGCACAGTATGCGAGACCGAGTATGTAAATGCTAACTGCTACATTTTGCATACATTTCTATAGTACATGGAAATGAGTGTGTAACAAACCGAATTTGTAACACGTTCCTGTACTAAATGATGATAGAATTAAAATACTAAAGTAGTAATAATAATTATTTTATAGTAGGTAAATAACGGTTTACTCGACGAGAATTGGCGAGATATTTCACAACTCTGAGAAAAATGGAAGGAATGACAGATGACTGCAAAGTTAAAAAAAAAACATAAAACATTAAAAAATAAAACAACCAAGAAAATATTTTGCATAGACCTTTTTCCTTTTCAACTGGAAAGAAGCTTCATGATTTTAGTTCTACATCCACCAAACCTTTCACCAATTTGGGAACAAATTCAGATGAATACAAGCATTTTACATGAAGTAATTGCTTAACTTGCAACCACATCCCCGTTACTTCTTTTTCTTTTATTAGGAGGCTGCAGAACTTTGCTTCATCGCCGGGTTTCTGCGTATTGACTACCGTTTCGAAACGCGAATTGTGCAAACCAGAGGAGGGATTTGTCACGCCAAAAAGTTGGTATGTGTGGCTACTTCGTCGTTGTTTGCTATTTCCATCGTCGTCAGTTTCACCAATTTACCAGTCAGGAGATGAATAAAAGAAAAAGTATTTCAGTTGAATAAATTATATCTTTAAGGCTACAGAGAAGAGACGAAAAAGAAGACGAGTCGCAGATAGGCGCAGATGTACGAGCGTTGCGCCCGCGACCAGACTCTTCTGTATGTTAGTACTTGTTCACGTTGACTCGCGGGCGCGGTGGCGGGCGCGGTCACGAAATATCAAACATAATTATGGCGTAATATCCAAGCACAGTATAAATATATACAGTAGTGGAACTCGGCCGCATGATAGAAATAAATACCTACAGCCGCGCGGTACGTAAACATGCGTTAGGGCTGTCCGACGCCCGTCTCCAGCATTTTAATTACATTTGCCTACTTTCTGTTTCTCTTTAGTGTTGCGATTGTAAATATACTTTGCTTATAGGTATAAGTAAACAAATAAAATACTTTGTATATTGAATAGGAAGTGTTCAATAAAAATGTATGAATGTACGCGCGAGCCCTAGATATACCTACTGTAATCTACGTTCCTAATTCATGACTGTGATATAGTTTATGTAGTACACTGAATATACGTTGATTGTACACCGTACCGTAGGTAAATGAAGCTCACTGCTTCATTTCCGTGCCCGCCGACAATCCCACCGCGCCGTTACACCATGTCTTTACTTTGAATTATACAAACTAACAAAACACACATGCACCGGAGTTTTAACGCAAGAGAAAGTACCTACCGTATCATGATTCATTCAGAACCGCCTATAACTTACCTATTTCACTTGTCTCAGTAACTTTCCTTTACTTTATTCATATAATTTACTGTATTTAATAATCCAAATACCCTTTTTTCGTGAGAGTAAAGGAAAATACATAACCATTAAAAAGTCACACATTATGTACCTACCTACTAGCCACTAGCATAGAATATTTATAATCTACTAGTAAGTAAAATTATTTTATACTCAGTACTTACCTTTCAGAGGTTGCAGGTAATTAAAAAAAAACTTATGTCTGGATGCGTTATTGTTGAATTCATACACCCAAAAACAGCACAATATTTTCTACTCGTCATATTAAAATAGGTACTTTAACTGATTTTAACAACACACCGTCCGTTCGTCGCTACGGTACGGCCGTGAGCCCGTGACTGTCTGCGCCCCGAGCGCGCCCCGACATCGATGCGCGTAGGTATAGCTCGCGTTTCGTCCGTTTGTAGGGAGTTCTAGTACTGTTAGATATTATTACCGTGATCCAAGTGTTCACGTACGAAACGCACGTGCGGTGTAAGTAGCGGGCAAGCTAGCGACTGGCGCGCGCGCGCCGCTCGCGTCAATATCAAACGCGTGAGATTTTTGTGTGTGTTCACGTCGAACTAGCGGCGGAGCGCGCGATTCACTCGCGACGTCAGGTAAGTTCAACCAGTTTGAACTTGTCGCTAGAATCTCACCCGCGCAAACGCCTGGCGGCCAATGTGAACACGAACCCGCCACGTCTTCGCGACCGCACCCGCCACCGCGCCCGCGCGTTCCAACGTGGACAAGTACTTATGCGTTGCGACGCTTCTATACATTTTGTATGAAAGAGATGCTGTAGAGATAGGTAAATATTTGCACCTCGTCTGCGTCTTACGTATTTTATGTGTGGCCAGCGCCATAAACGTTTATGATATCTGCAGGTTCGCCCATACATCTACGGAACGGACTGCTACAATATAACGAAATCAAATGATTACAAATTTGCTTGGCCCAAAATTACGCAACGTTTACTGATACAGTCAAAAGATCGTAAACGTACGTTCCCTATTGATAACAATCCCTTACAGCCTGTCAGACCAATCTATTGCTTTAGCCAAAACCGTACCAGACGAAAAACAGTCGGTTACTTGGGAAGTCTCAAGATTAAGATGTGAGCATAGCCATTGCTTTCTCAAAGAAAAAAGCAATTTATCAATCGGGGTTTCAACATGACGGGTAGCATTTTATTTCCCACACGACGATCACGTTACGATGTTGTAATAAAAGGGAAGTATTCGATTTGCACTGACAATGGAAAAGTGCTTGCAATTGCACGGTCGTTATTGCAAATTGATCTTTATGTGAGCGTAACGAGGTTCGGTTTTGTGTGTTCGTTTGTTGTGTTCTGCTTTTATTGTTGACCGTTTTTTTCATGTTTTCACTAAGACTTTTTATCTGGAGTTCAAAATGGCGTTTAAATTGAATGAACGAAATTAACAAGAATGTTGTCAATATTTAAATAATATTATTTTGTAGACTCACTTCAAACTAAAATTAATAAATTTGACGATGTTGCTCTTTTACGTAAATAATTTATAGTTTGAAACGATGCAAATTTACAAAATGAGATTGAAAGAGCATTTTAATGTCAGTCTTACTCAATTATCACAAAAAATAGCAACTACTAACTTTTAAAATTTAAAATTGCCATAAAAATGAATGCAATGTTTTACCAATTTGTATGTGATGATAGTTCCCATTATAAAAATGTCGATCAAAATAATTGTTCAGTGAAACATTTAGTACGTGTTTAAATAATTACTATCCACATTTCCAGTTGATTAACATCGACCAAAACTGCCATGGTTTTAATGGTAAATCACAATATTTAATCAACTGAATATTAACCGACATAATCACAAAATCATACCATTTCATATTTGCATAAATGTTAATTATTGGAAAAGTTTAATCAAAACTGATACAAAATCTGCGGCAACATCCCAAATGATTCACTCCGTGAATAAATAGTCAGTGTCGTTGCTGAAAATGCACAAAGTAAATCATTAGGAATATTGCTTAAAGAGCTTTACAACATCTGCACTTTTTTCACAAAATTGACCGACTTATTTGATGATCGACGAATAAAACTATTCTCACCGAAAAAAAATATTTTAGGCATTTAAAACCCAAAAAAAGGCATATAATACTTGTAATACACCTTCTAGCACAAAAGCTGCAACGCATGACCAATATTATGTGAGCCATAATTTCTGTGACCTGGGGGGTTATTACAACGTCTTAAAACTAGGCTTGTTCCAGTGAGTGAACAAGATGGCGCTGGACGACTTGAATGGCTCTGTCACTTTCATTCGCCGGAACAAGTTTGGTGTTTTAGACGTTGTAATACCCCCCCTGATAACCAAGTTGAGAAAAAGGAATACAAACTGAACGGGGCACAGTGATAACTTCACATTGAAGAAGACTACCAAAGTACACCTGGTCATGCCATCGGTTCTCACTTCAAGAATTTTACAAAAGAAAATCGTCATCGTCACGTCCCCGTGTCGATAAAAAGGATTCAACAGTAACAATATACATGTCGGAGAATCAACACAGAAGCACAACAATTTAAAACAACGCCACCTATTATCGTTGCAGCGGAATCAAAACGAACACAATTTATAATCTCAATTGATTATTGTTAATTTAGAATAACGCCATCTATCTCTCATTGAAGGAACTATGTAGTTAAATTTGACAGATAACGCTTGGGAACTCAAGTTATTGATGAATAGACTTGGGGAAGGTTAGCATGGGGAACAATGGCAACACCGAGCGAATAGTCGAGTCAAAATGTCGATCGGAAGTTTAATCAGCTATTCGACGTTGACAGGTAGTGACGTTGACAGATGTTGGCTAACCTGTGTGGGGTAGGCCACATAAGCGGTGACAGTGTGTGTGAAGAGGACTTTGAATCGGTACGGCAAGCTGGGTAGACATCTTGGTTGCTCCGCCATGTTAAACTTCCCGGGTTCCTAAGTTTTTAATCGAGCGATATCTCGGGCATCCTTGACTATTTTGTATTCAGTGTTTGTTAGCAAGTAATTAAAAGTGTTAACGAAGATTTTGTGAGGATTATTTCCGATATCCCGACCCCTCTGATAACGATTCTCCGTTATCAGAAGTGGGATTGGACCACGACGGCCCACGTGTTCGAAATAAAAACGCTAACGACGAAAAATGGATGCGTTTGTTGGAACAACAGAACCGCAATTTTCTGATGCTGATTCAAGCCGTGAAAACACCTACTGCGTCGTCACATGGCCTTCGTTTAACGGATTTCGATCTTGAAAAACAAGATGTGGATGCACGTGCTTGGGTGACGACTACAGTGATGTGCTTTCGGACCAAGACCAACATGGCGGGTGCCCCGCTTATGCTCGCTATGAGCCGCTCCTTGAAGAGAGGAGCTTCTACCTAGCTGCCTACCGTGTCGTTTCCTGGGATGACGTGAAGAGAGATGAGATGAAGAGAAAGCGAATAGTGTTGTGAAACCTCTGAAGTGTTTTACCTGCTGCAAGGGTCATAAATCCGTGTACTGCTACTGCAAAGACGTGAAACAGGATACTCAAGCTACGCCGAAGCACCACAACCACAACAATGGCAACGAGAGGGGTTCATCGACAACTGCGAAGCCTCATGCATCCAGGATCACCTTCTTCCACTGCCACGGCGCAATGAGAGGAGCAGCGCCGACTCCGGGGAAAAGAGAGTAGACCTGTGCCTTCTGAACGCGTCGACTGGGACCCTATCCGGTGAGCAATTTTCATTTCGTTACGATTCTGGTGCTTTCGCTGTTTAAGCGTGTTATGATGTGATTTCGCTGGTTAAGCGTTAGCTGTTGAATCGCTGGTTAAGCGCTGTAGATTTGTTTGGTAAAGTCATAATACTTTCTTAATTTCGTGCCTGAAGGATCAAGTACCATTTTGAAGTAGAGGTGTTTTAAGTTGAATGAGTGAGGAATCTTAGTCGGCTGGTCAGACCGTACCAGTAGCCATTTCGTAGTCGTAGTCCGTATCTTATTGACACCCCGGTGTCCATAGACTCGCGGTGTGCGGATGTCACTGGCGGAGGTCGTGTATTGTGCGTTCATGGTGAACGGTGTGAAACAAACAGAGGTTTGTTGGTGCTAGGGTTAGCCATAGGCCACGAATTTGATTCCTGCTTTTTGATGATTAGTTTCTTGCATTGTAATGATACAATTCCGAAGGTACTTGGTTGCTCTAGGATTTTCAGTCAGTGTTAATTGTTTTTTTTTTTATAATCTGTAAACGTTATAAGAAAAACAAAGTGACGTGTTGAACAAACCTACTTTGAGGAGTATTTCGTTTAAGATAAAGCTAAACTAGTAAAGTTTTATGTTGGTGATTTAGTTCTTGTCAAATGAGGAACGAAATCAAGATAAACTCTATCCAAAATACAAAGGTTCTTTTAAGGTTATCGAATTGCTCGAAGGTGATCGCTTTGTTTTAAAATCTTTAACTGACAACAGAATAGACAAGTATGCTCATGATCGCATAAGAAGGATGCCACAAGGTCATGTCAGCGACTTAGACGTAATTAGTGAAGAATTGGATCTAGATTGATGCGGGTGAAGGCCCATCAACTCGTTCCGACTAACGTTAGTGCACAGAGTAATGTCTTAAGCAGACGATTTACCGGAGAGAAGGCCTGGTAACATGCGTCCTGTTTAGAGCTTATCAGAGTGAAGGACTGATACTGACTCTTTGGTGCTACTTGGTGCATTGATATTGTGATTTAGTTTAGATCATTTGAATTTTCTAAACCTTGTTGTATGGCTTCAAATGCAAGTCCCTTGTTTAAGGTCAAAGTATGAGCACTGCAATATTTTAATGAGTTTCCTATTATTTGAATGAGTATGGGTGCTGTTCGAAATGTCAGCTTTTAGAGAAAGAGTTTGTTGTGACGTTTATTAGACCCTGTAATTATTTTGATGAGAATACCTTTTCCATTTGGGTCAGGAATGACCGAACGAGTAGAATGGTTACTGTTCGAGAATTTTCTTTCATTCCAGGTTCCTCACACGAGGACGTGATGTCTCACACGAGGACGTGATGTCTCACACGAGGACGTGATGTTTCACACGAGGACGTGATGTCTCACACGAGGACGTGTGAATTGTCAGAATGGCCGTGTCGGAGAATCAACACAGAAGCACAACAATTTAAAACAACGCCACCTATTATCGTTGCAGCGGAATCAAAACGAACACAATTTATAATCTCAATTGATTATTGTTAATTTAGAATAACGCCATCTATCTCTCATTGAAGGAACTATGTAGTTAAATTTGACAGATAACGCTTGGGAACTCAAGTTATTGATGAATAGACTTGGGGAAGGTTAGCATGGGGAACAATGGCAACACCGAGCGAATAGTCGAGTCAAAATGTCGATCGGAAGTTTAATCAGCTATTCGACGTTGACAGGTAGTGACGTTGACAGATGTTGGCTAACCTGTGTGGGGTAGGCCACATAAGCGGTGACAGTGTGTGTGAAGAGGACTTTGAATCGGTACGGCAAGCTGGGTAGACATCTTGGTTGCTCCGCCATGATAAACTTCCCGGGTTCCTAAGTTTTTAATCGAGCGATATCTCGGGCATCCTTGACTATTTTGTATTCAGTGTTTGTTAGCAAGTAATTAAAAGTGTTAACGAAGATTTTGTGAGGATTATTTCCGATATCCCGACCCCTCTGATAACGATTCTCCGTTATACATATACCCAGTTAAATCCCTACCACTGTCAACACTCACTCCTCTTACCAAAAAGCCGATATTGTCGCATTTAGAATTTTACAAAGCTATTTGGGAATGTTAAATAAAAGGATGGGTATATTTACAATGCTTCTGTGAAAATCTGCAAGTAAATTTGGTAGACTCACTTTTGAAATTATTTTAAACGCAATAACGCATGTGACGCGCATCGTAAACATGATTTTTGGGGAAAGAAAAATTCAGTTGCAAGTGGGATTCGAACCCGCGTCTTCTGGATAGGTACTCCAGACGCCTTAACTAACTAGGCCATTGCAACCAACACTTGTAAGCTGAAATTCTCAATTCCTCGTTTGAACGTTTTCCGGTAACGTTGCCATCTCTTGGACTAGTGTCTAACTACTTCTGGAGTACTTATACATAAGACGCGGGTTCGAATCCCACTTGCAACTAAATTTTTCTTTTATCAAAAATCATCTTCACTTTTAAAAAATACCAAAAAAAAGGATTTATGAAAAATCTCTTTGTGATGTTTCGTAGGGGCTAAGGACCAGTTGTTCGATCAATAGTTAAACTAAATTTTAATATTGTTAAAATCCCATCCCGATCACATCATTTAAAAAAGAATTTAACAAATAGTTTACTACTGATCAAACAACTCGCCCCAAGTGATGCCCTGATTTATTTGACTACGTCAAATAAGGCTGCTAGCAAAGAGCTTATTCTCCAGTCTACCAAGCTAGTAAAACTACTAACGATGATTCACTTAGTAAAATGAGGTATTCCTCGCAGCGCTCCTGTTTTGAAGCGCTCCCATCTAAGCGCTCCTGTTTCATTCCTCCAAGCGCTCCCAAAAGGAGCGCTTGGAGGAACGATTAAAAATATTAAAATTTATTTCCTCGAAGCGCTCCCATTATTAACTTTCGGATAGAGATGGGACTATACTAACTGAAATGATCGATAATAAGTAGAACACATTGTTATAATAATATATACAAATAGCGGCCCGTCCCGGCTTCGCACGGGTTTGGTATTTTTTTTGTAAATCCTTTAGTCCAGGGTTTTTCAAACCTGTGGGTCGCGACCCCCTGGGGGGTCGCGAAGCCTCTTCAGGGGTCGCGAAGCTTCTCTAGAGGAGTTGTTAAAAGTTGTGAACCTTAAATTTATCAAGCTCTATTTCAATTTAATATGCTAAAATTTTTCCGCTTCGCTACGCTCGCCCATTAATGAAGGGTATGCTTGTGAAGGTAAAAAGAAGTCAACTTTTTTAGGTCACTTTTCAATGAAAACTTGTCTTATGTTGGTGTAGAAATAGTAGATTTACTGTCACACGCCGCGCTCACTCTTCAAGTCTTTAATTTTTTTATCTCGCTTTTAGATTAAAACTTGTTCTGTCGTACTACGGAAACGTTTAACTTTTAGAGTACTTACTCTGCGTTCAATCTTCTTTGTAGATTTGGCTTTTCATAGTCCAGAAATCTATAAATTTTCGAGCTCGCTGCGCTCGCTCTTGAAAATATGTTTTAAGTTTCCATGACCTAATGACCTCGATTTTCATACATAATTCATTTTTCAATAATGATTTTGTGGAAACTACTATTGAAAAATGAACTACGCAGCGAGCGTACTCTTACCCTTTACGAACTTAAAAACTTATATTTGTAGTACAAAATGAGTGTATACTCCTGCTTTAAGTTTTTCTTCTAGAAGGCGGTGTGGAAATGTCGGTGCACAATTACTCGCACTAGACAGTTTTTTTAATTCAAAATTTTGGGGCGGCAAGCTGTACAGGCCCAGGGCGCCGACAATTTTAAATAACTCCACTGCTTGTAGATCATAAAAATATTTGCAGGAGTCGAACCAGCAACACGCAGCGCAGCAGTGCAATCGCTCAGCCACTTTGCTAACCGTGCCGTCAAAATTGAATGCTTGAAAAAAGCAACGGGTAGGGGGTCGCGAAACATTTCTTCATACTTAGGGGCGACCCCCTTGCCATGAAAAAGGTTGAAAAACCCTGCTTTAGTCCACCAAATAGATGAATATATTCTGCCGACATATCGTCGGCTCAGAGGTAAACTCGTCAAACTGACATTTTGGTGATTTTGACTTTAATGAAGAATTGCCATGGTTACTATTAAATCTTCATTGTGATAAAATATCATATCTCTAGCAATTGTAGTTTTGAAGATAATGCCATTATTCCTTTTTCATAACTGCACAAAATTGTATTAGTACAATAGTAAACTTTTCTATGTGGTCTTTGTTCAGTTTACCTGTACTGCATATTATTACTTTTTGAAATACTCACAATCTTCAATTAACCTATGTGGTACATTGAATACTTTACCGTTATTCAAAAGGATAGTGGAAAGTTAAATCTTTCAAAGGTAAATTAGCCAAACTGGAAGATTGAATACTTTTGATTGATTGATTGGTGCATAAAACAATCGGAATACTTAAACTCACAATATTCTATTAGCTTAGGTGGTACATTGAATACATCACTTTTCTAAAAAAGGCTATCAAGACACTAAATATCAGTGTTATATTATTTTTAGCGACAGATTGAAAACTTTACTTTGGTGTGTTTATGCAATCAAAACAAATATAGAATAGTTAATACCATTCTTATTTCGCAGATTTATTAATTTACATCAGTTTTTAAATAGTAATAAATGAGTATGAAGTTGCGGTCTATCTATTTAGTTTAAAGAACAATTCCCATGACAATATACAAAAAAACAACCCTTGTAGCATCTTAAAATCTATGTTATTCTAATAAATACTATGTTCCCAATCACGATGGTTTTCTTCTTTATTATTACCAAGGAATGATTTTGTTTGTTCGTGGCTAATTGAGAAGCTCGTGGCTAAATAATTACAGCTGCACAGGCTGATAATTCGGGCTAAGCCGCGCTTGCCGAGGTCGGTCTGTGGATGGGTAACAATCTGTCATAGTAGTTTCCTCCGTGCCTCGGAAAGCACGTAAAGCTGTTGCTCCGGCCATTATTTGTAGATCTTTGATAGTCTTTACAGTCAGAAGCTCTAAAATCTGACCACCAGTCTTACCATGGGGTATCGTATTACCCAGTTGCTGGGTTGTGGAGGTCCGATAGGCAGTCGCTCTATGTAAATTGATATTCAGCTGCATCTGGTTCAACTGGAAGCCGACTCGAATATAGTTTTGAAAAGGCTAGGAATGATGATTTCGTTCGGAGTTTTCAAACAACTCTTTGGAACTAAATGGTGACTCCGGCACGGAAACAACTAACGGAGAGTAAAAAGTTCAAAGAAGAATTCTAATGAATATCGTTATTGTGAAGTAATGATTGACCTTTTTTAAGAGTATTCAAATAAAAATCAATAAATACAAATAAAATCGTTTACTTTTCATCACAACAAATACGTTTTTCGGTTGTGAAATCAAGCTGTCCTGTCTCACGGCGGCGCCTGCCTCTTCCTTCGCTAACACGCCTATCGCCTTCGTGAGGACACTGTGGTGTTCTGCCCAAGTGGGGTAGACCTGCACCGTATGCTCCACTGTATCCTCCGGGCGAACCTCGTAGTGATGACATCCAGTCGTTTGTTCCTTCCGAATCAGACACTGGAACCTCTCAAAACTCCCGTATCCGGTGAGGATCTGCGTCAAGCTTAAGGTAAGGCCAACGCCTGTGGCGCCTCTGCAGCCACTCCTCATCCCTCTGGGTCTTACCACCGCTATGCCCGGAGTGGCGAGGGTATGCCTGAGCCAGCGATTTGTACTAAAACGCGAAGGTTCGTAGCGGGCGGCCGACGCGATTAGGGGTTTGAGGTGCCTAACAACAAAATTCAAGGAAACGCTTGGAAAGGAGAAAGCCGTTTCATGAACTGAAGATTTGTGAGGAATTTAAGGTCTCCTGACTTTCTGGATGAATCAGTTTACGGCCGTTGGTGGCTGCGCGCATGTCGTCAGTTTCGATTGGTACTGTGGGGTTGGAAGGCATTTTGAGAATTTCGTTGGGCCAGCCAGTGCCTGACTGAAAACACAAAATAATGTATGTGTTGTGATAAGGAATAAACGGTTTTATTTTTAATTAGAAATATATTTTTATTTGAAAACTCCTAAAGATTATGGTAACTTCTCAATAACGATATTCAACAGAATTCTTCATTGAACTTTTTAATGCCCCGTGAGTTGTTCTCGTGCGGAAGTAACAATTTTGTTTCAAAAAGTTGTTTGAAAACTCCTAATGTTAATACAGTTTGGCTAGTTGACTATCAAAAAATGTATGACGTGTAGTATGCTCCACTGCAGTCAATTTAGTTATCTACCAGTTTGGCTACTTGAACACATCTAAATTATATTTCTTGTCTCATTCTAAACATGGTAAACATGCCAATCTGCTTTAATTTCTTAAATAATGTATAATTTGTAATTCTAACATTATCTACTTAAAGTACATTACTTTCGACTAATAAATTTACAAGCATGAAAAGATACCTATAAAACCTGATTTACAGGACCAATTCTTGTGTTCATTTCGCTCTCCTCAAAAGTTTGACTTTTGCAGATTGGCAAGTTTACTATTGGACCGACGATATGTACCTATTCATATTTTTTTATTGTTTAGAAAGCTTATGATTTCTTTCCATTATGTTTCCCATTATTACCCCCCTCCCCGCACACCTCAATGTTTTGTCGGAAGTTTTTCGTAGAATTATGGCAATGAGTTGTCTATCGTTTACGTCAATGGTAGAAATGACTTTCCTTGTCCTAGGCGGGGCGAGAGAGTGTCAGACTCTTACTGACTAAAATCACCCGCTCTGAGCCGGGACCTAGTAACGTATTGCGCTCATACACGTAAGAGTGCCGAAAGCAAAATGATATTATTCTCTCAATTTCGTAATTTGGTTATGCAACTTCGATGTCGATGATGCACACATGAATTTTTTTTTTTTAAATATCGATATAATTCATTACGTTTACTTCATGCTTTTCCCTATTTTTAAACGTGGGAGCGCTTCGAGGAAATAAATTTTAATATTTTTAATCGTTCCTCTAAGCGCTGCTTTTGGGAGCGCTTGGAGGAATGAAACAGGAGCGCTTAGATAGGAGCGCTTCAAAACGGGAGCGCTACGAGGAATACCTCAGTAAAATTATCTTAGAATATCCGACATCGGCAGAGCTTGCCATTTAGAAAACTTTAAAGTTTAAATGACCGTAACTGAGAAGTAGTTGCCCAGTTGTAATGGCCTCAACTGACGAGTTTTAGGTCGTGAGCCTGCTTATTATAACACTGTGTTGTTATCATAAAATGGTAACAGAAAACATCATCTGAAACACGAAATGTCTGTCGATAATCGAAAATTGAAGGGAAATGTGATATGTCCCAGGAAGACAAACTTCTTCTTCGTCTTCGTCGTGTCGATGATTCTATGAAATTAAATGAGCTTCGACCAAAACTCTGCCATACAATTACACAAACTACAAGTGAGGAGGTGGGCCATCGTTTTAAGTAATATAAACTTATTTATATACTAAATAACGATTATTATTAGTTTGAATTCGCTCTTAAATACGAAAGCATAAGGGGTGGTTTCGCGTTGCCCCTTGGAAAATAGTTTTGAGTTTGTATGACGCATTTGCTCTAAGGCGCGGTTTACGCAGAAGCGACGACGTCGCGAATCGTCAGTGACTGTGGCAGATTATCAAAGGCACCTATTGCTCCTGGTACTGCTGTATAAACCACGGCTAAGGTATTCATAATAATAATATCACGTGAAATAACATTGTCTAGATACCAAAACTGGGTTATAACAACCTAAGTAGCCAGGTAAGCTTGAATACAATCTGTATATACCAAAATCAATGTCACATCACAAGACAATAGGCCAACCTGCCCAGTACATGTTACAATATGTCCATATGTCTGTAGGTATTGTATCTCTGGAGCTACACGGTTAATACTAATCAACTACATATCTTGTAGAGATGTGCTGACTAGTCGCCAACTATTCGATAAAGCCGAAGAATTTGTCATATTTGCAGTCGGCGAATAGTCAGACAAAAGCATCGACTATTCGGCTGTGGTGATTGATAATAATTTATATAGGTAAAAGCTTTCAAGTCCTTAATATTTTACTCTTTTTTTAAAACTTTCAACATAAAATTAAATAAAGCCGTTTTTTATATTTTTTTATCTGTTGGTGTCCCACTACTCGGCAAAGGCCTCTGATATCCTTCCTCTTTACGGGTGCCATCGCCACCTCGAACTTCCAAATCGAATTATAAATAAAAATAATTCACCAGCTTTTGCCAGCGGCAGTGCCCTCTCACAAAGAATAAACACGACTTACATTGTCAACAATAGCCTCGATACCGACACCAATACTAATTGTGAGTTTGACCAACTAGTCAGCTTTCTGGCAGCCGACTATTCGGAGAGTCGACATCTCATCTCTAGAGTCTTGTTCAATCTGCAATGGAGCATATCCCTATTAGTATGCTGTCAGTTCCTTCGCTGCGCTGGACAGTAGATATTCTGCATATAATTTGTTTTGACATTGACGAAATGGCTTACGTTGAGGGTAATGTTTTGTGTCTGTAGGTTCATCTGTAGTTCATCGAGCTTGTAAAAGATTCCTTTTTTAATAATCCTTTTATGTATTTAAAAGGTTTCTTGCCTTGATGACAACGAGCTAATTAACTTAGTTAAGAATAATTTTTCCGCGGAGCTTCGCTTTCCTCCTCTTCTGTTTTTATGAAAATATTTTAGTTTTTATCCATCTTCAGGTACTTTAACGAATTTTTATGAAAATAGATAGGGTTTATATCAAAATTCATTAAACACGGTAGATTGATTTAGACATAAAAACGTAACAAATATAATTTAAGATGAGATTTTATCAGAAAATAGTCATATTCAACAGAAGGAATCGTAGGTATTAGTTAACCCCAAAAACCAAACGAACCATTTCCTACCATCAAAAATGGATGCAAAATAGATTAAAAAAACTCCTTAATACATTTTTATCTAATATCTTTAAACGAGCAATTCTTGTATATTTATATATAATCAGGATCACGGAAACGGCTCCAAGGATTTTCATGAAAGTTACAGATTAAGGGTTTTTCGGCTCAAGGAATCGATTTATCAAGGTCCCAGGTTAGATAAAATCTCGGTTCCCAAGATATAGACATTTTAAAAACCGAGCGAAGCTCGGTCAACCAGATATTTTCTATTAAACGAAATAAACTAATTAGGAAGGAAAATCAATAATAAGAATTTGTAAAGAATATGAAAAGAGGGATGTTTATTAAAGTTTAATAAACAAGAGGAATCTTCCTCTAACATCAATAAAATAATGTGAATGAATCTTGTTGTGAGAGCAGTGGTGGCCCAGTGGTATCGGTCCCGACTTACGAGTTGTAGGTCGTGAGTTCGAACCCCGCCAGGCGCATTACTTTGTGTAATTTATTTCATCACCACTGCTCCCAAAACGGTGAAGGAAAATATCGTGAGGAAACCGGCATGTCCTAGAACCAAAAATTCGAAGACATGTGACATCTACCAACCCGCACTGGGCCCGCGTGGTGGATTATGGCCCACTCCCTCTCACAGAGAGGAGGCCTGTGTCCCAGCAGTGGGAACATTATAGGCTGTTGATGATGATGAATCTTGTTGTCCCTTCTTGTTCAATAGTATCATGTAGAATTTTCTAAAATTCGAGAAATATACTTCATTCCTTCCTGTTCCCAATTTCTGCCTATATGTAGCATCAATAACTCTATCCAAAAAAAAACAATGATTGATCATTGGTGAGATGTGAAACACATAAAGATTCGGATGAATCTTCAGACAAAAATCTCTTGTCTCTCATAATAATATCACCTATCATTATTATAACATGCTACAAATACATTGATTTTTATAAAGGTTATATGCCATCTATTTTCTTTATTGCTGTTTTACACTATAACCCAATCTCTGTCTTAAACCATATTGATTTCTTGTAGAAGTTTTTTGGGATGTCCTTTAAATCTTTTGTTTTCTCTACCACCAACAGTTTCGACTTATTTGTAGGTGATCTCATGTGATGAGGCCCTTTAAAACATACTCCTGCAATCCATATTTTTGTTTCCCCCTCCACAGTAGTTAATATTTTTAGGGGTATGGCAGCAAAATCTTATTACCAACAGTGGTGTTGTGTGACCCTGAAACCCTATAATAGAAACTGCTGCTATTGTCAAATGCTGATAAAACATTATTCCAGTTTCCCCTCCTCCAGAATTCCTAATACTGCATAAAGTACATAAAATATTAATATTTTACTGTGTCTTATTAAATTTTACGTCTTGGCACAACGATTCGGGACAAGTTGGAAAGTTAAACATTCTATAATATTTCTTCTAAAAATGTTCAAGCCGCTGGGTTCTAATATTTTCTAAATACATTTTTGTTTTATTTCTCCATTTACACATCACTAAACGAAGAATACGAAATGTTTTACAAAGAATTTAAATAAAAGGAATTTGTTTTTAACACTTCAGTGAATAAATTTAGAAGAAAGAAAAGTTGGTGAAGCGTCTGTTAAAGTAATGAAAAATATTTTTTGGAGACCGTTGCAGATGGTTCTGTACAGTGGAGAATATATTTTCTACATGGCTTAAGGTTTTAATAATATCTGGTTAAAGAATGTTTTAGTTTTTTATTATCTTTTATTCACGTTTTCTTTAAGCAAGTATTGCATACAAGCGAAGCATACAAGTATGACGTCACATTTGCATTAAAGTAGCTTGAATTTGAAACATGTTTTCGAGAGTGTGCAAATTGCATACAGGTTTTACTTGCAAATTTCCAAATTGAGTAGGTTTACAGTTACCAGTTACTTGAAACAAAATGTACAAGTACAAACTACCTACTTGCAACTTGTATAATGGAAACGCGCTTTTAGGTAAGTAATTATTTATTTATTTTTATAACACCTTGACCCACTTTAAGGATTTCTCCTCAATAGTAGTTTCTTTCACAAAAATTAAAATTCTTATAGGAACTGAAACTGTCAGATCAACTACTAGCAGGAGAAACAGATTATTAGTCCCGCGCGGGAATTGACTCACGACATAGTAAAGAACAATAGTTCAGCCCTTGCTCAACAACAATCGGTTGTAGGTAGGTGGTATCAACAGCGCGGTTGGAAACCGCGCTGTTGATAAATTAATAATAATACTAGCTTCTTACTAATTTATTGCTTACGACCTGTCTTCGTACATAAAAGACACGAGCGTTAGGCATATTGTTAGATAGCTGGCTGGATAAAAAAGAGGTAAAATGGCGTCCAACGGAGATTCATCTTGTACTATCCTAACCCAGTTTCCTTTAATATCACCGTACATTGAAATGTCACCCACGCATCCCACTGCAGAAAAGTCTCTCGTGATGAATTCTATTTTCGTACTGAAACCAGGGCCGTATCTAGGGTGCCATCGTAGGGCAGTGCCCGCCCTCGGTCAAAATACCAATGCCACTAATCATTAAAGTGACAAATATTTTACTAAGTACATAAAGTATGTGTATAATAATAAAATTATGGTTAGGCCTGTACTTGTCTTCCACATTGCCGGGCAAAGGCCTCGCTCCATTAATTGTATCATCATCATCTTTTTGCTCTTATCTAGTGCCAACCGCCATGAAAAATGGATTTGCTTGGCGATCGGCGCAACACCAACAATAATCATCATCATCATCATCAGCCTATATTGTTCCCACTGCTGGGACACAGGCCTCCTCTCTGTGAGAGGGAGTGGGCCATAATCCACCACGCGGGCCCAGTGCGGATTGGTGGATGTCACATGTCTTCGAATTTTTGGTTCTAGGACATGCCGGTTTCCTCACGATGTTTTCCTTCACCGTTTTGAGAGCAGTGGTGATGAAATAAATTACACAAAGTAATGCGCCTGGCGGGGTTCGAACCCACGACCTACAACTCGTAAGTCGGAACCGATACCACTGGGCAACAATAATAATTATATTTCGTCGCTTCATTCTTCAGATATATTTAACCATGTAGTCCCCCTCCCTTGCGCTAGCAACTACGCACGTCTTTTTAGATTTAATTTACCCTATTTTAAATTTATTTTTGTATTCTGGCAACACTACCCTACCTCGGTGTGGATGTCAGTTGAAACCGTCATTCCTTTTTCGTGCGCAGCAACGAACGGACGTCTTCGACACTCTAAGTGATTAAAAAAATAAAAAGTATGCCGAAGCGAAACGCAGAAGAAAAAATCCAGCATTACAAAAACAAAATAAGGAGATTGGAAAAAAAGGCTCACCGTCGGCGAATAAGATGTTTTTCGTCATCCGATTCCGAACCAAATCCAAGTAATTTTACTTCCTATCATTGGTGTTACAAAAGTGTTATTAAGAAGAAAAAATTACGACTATAATAATATATATTATTATTATGCCTGGAGGTTGCCCGAGATGGTAACACGACGGCTAAATAACTAGCGGTTACTTCAACAAAGTAACCTATAACACCGGGAGGTTGTCCGCGATGGCAACACGAAGGTTAAATTATACCGGGAGGTTATCCGTGATGATAACACAATGGTTTTTACAAGAACAAACATGGTTTCTAGGAACTAGAATCGCATGTAATACTGTTCTAACCTACCTACGAAGTTTTCCCTATGCAAAGTTATGACTACCCTCATTACAAAAAATAAAAAAAAAATGTTTCCAGGTCCAACGGAAACGCGGGATTCCGAGATCGTGGATGCTGTGATTGATACCGGGCCAGAAACACCACCCCCGGATCCACCACCGATCGATGTGTCTATCGCCCCAGATGTGCCAACTGATCCTCCCAGTGATTTGGACCCAAATATTTTGGCGGCGCTAGGCGACGTCACGGACGAGACTCCCGAGTTTGGTGAGAAGATTCACGAGAATCTCGCAAAAATCTGGCTACCTTTACTCAAAAAAGGTATGTCAAAAGAAAATAGAGAGGTTCTTTTGAAAACCTACCTCATACCGGAAAACTGCCAGTTACTTCAGGCGCCAACGCTCAACCTGGAGGTTTCGGCTGCCATACCAGAATCAGGCAGATTCAGAGACAAAAAAATTACCGCTAGCCAGCAGCAATTGGGGGTGGGCATAGCCGCAGTAAATAGAGGCCTACACCTGCTTATAAACAACGAAAGCAGGATAGAAGCAATAAAATTTATAAGCGATGGTTGCAGAATCTTATCCGATTTGCACCACCAAAATACGGAGTCTAGAGTAAAATTCATACTCCCTGGTTTGGATAAGTCTTTTCTACAATTCTTAGATCGTTCTGAACGCGACAACACGCTATTCGGTAACGACCTTTCGGAGAAAATTAAGGCCTCAAAAGCCATTGTAAAGCAAGGGGAACAAATAAAGAAAACTTCTCCAACATCCAAACCTAGTTCCAGCTCCAGGCCACATCCTGCAGCTAACCCGTCAAGCTACCAGGGAAACTGGTCGGGACCCTCTCGCTTCCAGTCGAACAGGGGAGGAGGGCGAGGGGGTCAGAAGCGGAACAACTATCGAGCTCCCCGTGCATCCAACCAGCCGAAGATCAACAAGCAACGTGCCCCATCACGACGCCACTGACTCAGGTACATGCAGGCAGAATAAAACTTTATTACGATTGCTGGACAAAACTTACCAATAATACGACAGTCCTTAGATGGATTAATCAAGGTGTAGATATCCCTTTAATAGGTGATATAATACAATCTCATACCATTCCCAAAGAATTTTGGTCTAAACAAGAGAAATGCGATATGGCAATGGCCATTAGCAAGCTCATAGATCTTGGTGCGGTTAACGTTTGTGAACCAGTAAAAGACCAGTTTATATCTCGCATATTTTTGGCACCTAAGCCAAACGGCGAAAAAAGATTCATCTTAAATCTAAAGTCATTTAATCGGTTTGTTTTAAAATCTCATTTCAAAATGGAAGATCATAGGACTGTCTGTAAAATTATTCCAAGAAATGGTTTCCTTGCAACTATAGACCTCAAAGAAGCTTTTCTCTTGATTCCAATCAAAGAGTCATGTAGAAAATATTTACGTTTTCAATTCGACAATGATAAATCGACAACGATAACATACGAATTTAACGCAATGCCATACGGTCTATCCATCGCCCCTAGAGTATTTACAAAAATAATGAAAGAGGTCATGACCTACCTTAGATGCAAAGGTCATAGATCAGTTATTTACCTTGACGATATTTTATGTATAGGTAAAACTTACAGTGAGTGCCTCAGTAACGTTAACGAAACTTTACGAACGTTAACTTGTCTAGGTTTTATAATAAATCATAAAAAGAGCTCATTAATTCCTCAGCAAGAGTGTAAATTTCTAGGTTTCATTTATAATACGACAAACCTTTCCGTTTCCCTGCCCACTGATAAACGGCACAATATCGCACTCCTTGTAAAAAAGTTTACTGGTTTGCCTCCCTGTACCATAAGGGAATTTGCCCAGTTAATCGGCGTCATCACAGCAGCGTGTCCCGCCGTTAAATACGGGTGGCTATATACCAAAACGCTGGAACGCCAAAAATACCTTGTATTGAAAAGATTTCATAATAACTATAACGCTAAAATAAACTTAGAACGATATATCCTAAAAGACTTAAATTGGTGGTCACAAAACATATTTACATGTACAAACTTTTTTGACACCACTGATTTTGAATTGGAAATATTTTCGGATGCCTCTAAAACAGGGTGGGGAGCATTTTGTGGTGGTAATCGCGCTCACGGTTCGTGGAAGGAAACTGAAAGAGAATGTCATATAAATTACCTGGAGTTATTAGCTAGCTTCTTAGCACTAAAAACCTTCGCGAAGGAACTATCAAATTGTTCCATATTGTTACGAGTTGACAATAAGACTGCACTGAGTTATGTAAATAGAATGGGAGGAGTACAATACCCTCACTTAAATGATCTAGCATTTCAAATTTGGCAATGGTGCGAGAAACGTAATTTATGGATATTTGCATCCTATATTAATACGAAACAAAATATCGAAGCTGATAATGAGTCAAGAATTATCAATCCCGACATAGAATGGAGCTTATCGGATCAAGCATTTAAAGTTATTGTTCGTAAACTAGGACAACCATTAATTGACTTGTTCGCTTCTCGCGTCAATACCAAATGTCATTTGTACGCATCCTGGTTTCCGGACCCAGATGCGTCTTTTGTCGATGCTTTTACAATTAATTGGAAATATGATTTTTTCTACGCATTTCCCCCATTCTCGTTACTACTTAAAAGCGTTTATAAGATAATAAATGACGAGGCGTGTGGTATACTCGTATTCCCATGGTGGCCATCACAACCATGGTTCCCTATCGTTAAGGAATTAATCACCTCAGAAATTATATTTTTCGAACCCAGTAAAAACTTACTCCTATCATCTTCCAGGGATCACCAACACCCGCTCCACAACCAGCTTACACTGGCTGCGGCGATACTCTGCGGGAAGCCTTCCTCCGGCGTAACATCCCCACAGAGGCAATAGATCTCATGTTAGCATCGCTTTCTAATAATACCAAAAAACAGTATAGCGTCTCGTACAAACTTTGGTGGCAGTTTTGCCAAACTAATGAAATTAGTACTTATGAGAGTACGGTAGCAAGGGTCATCTCCTTTCTGACAGCTGAGTTTAATAAAGGTGCCTCGTATGGATCCTTAAATTCCCACAGATCAGCACTCTCGCTTCTATTGGGCAACAACATTGGTTCCGATGAATGCATCAAACGTTTATTAAAAGGAGCCTATAAACTTAAACCTAGCAAGCCCAAATATACTCACACGTGGGATCCCCAATTAGTGCTTAACCTTGTTTCTAAATGGTACCCTAACAGAGAATTAAATCTTAGCCAAATAACAAAAAAGTTAGTAATTTTGTTGGCTTTATGTACAGCACAGCGAGTTCAAACTTTATCCTTAATAAAATTAGAGAATATAAATATTTCGTCCAGTGGAGTAAAAATAGTGATTACAGACGTTATCAAGACTTCAGCTCCAGGAAGAGATCAACCTGTGCTTTTTCTTCCCTACTTTATAGAAAATAAAAATATTTGCCCTGCTACCGTACTCATAGATTATATACATATTACAAAAAATATAAGAGATGTAAATATAAAAAACTTAATAATAACAATTAAAAAACCTAATAAGGCAGCTACAGCTCAAACAATAAGTCGATGGATAAAATTGGTGCTATCAGAAAGCGGTGTCGATACATCAGTTTTCAGTGCACACAGTACACGACACGCCTCAACTTCTTCTGCAAGTTCGGCTGGCGTGTGCATTGATACAATACGAAAAACCGCCGGATGGACTAGTCGTTCTCAATCGTTTGCAAAATTTTATAAACTCAACATAATAAATGCAGCCGAATTTGCAGAAGCAGTATGCAATCTGAATCAGCATGTAACTGATTGAAATTAGTCTTAAGAAACTGATTGTGAATCAAAATATAGAAAACTATTTTTTTATTGTCAATTCAATTAAAAAGTAAATAAATCATCATTTCTAGAAACTTGTGATTTATTGAAATGAACCTGCAAATCTCATTATCTCTTAACATCTACATGGTTAAATATATCTGAAGAATGAAGCGACGAAATATAATATATGATCAAACGAACTTCCAAGTGAAGTTCGATCATTATTATATGAGTCGCTTCATTCGAAGATATAACTTCCCTACCCGCCCAAAAGAACCCTGACGAGATTTGCAAAAGTTCATAACTCTATCTCTCTCTAAAAATAATGACGGTTTCAACTGACATCCACACCGAGGTAGGGTAGTGTTGCCAGAATACAAAAATAAATTTAAAATAGGGTAAATTAAATCTAAAAAGACGTGCGTAGTTGCTAGCGCAAGGGAGGGGGACTACATGGTTAAATATATCTTCGAATGAAGCGACTCATATAATAATGATCGAACTTCACTTGGAAGTTCGTTTGATCATATATTATGATTAAAAAGTAGTAACACACAGATTATAAGTATCGGCGAAATCTTATGCAATTCACCTTTTCAACTTTTAACTACCAAATGCACTACCTTTTACCACCCGTACCCTTTAATTTGACCTTTCATTCAATCCTAGATACGGCCCTGACTGAAACCAACTGAAAAGCAAAGCCTCGTGAAAATTGAAACAGAACACAATATCAGCGAACGCAATTCCAGTAAAGGGATAAAGTTTGAAAAGTAAGCAGTCACTTTGTTTGGTCGCTCATACCAACTTTATTTCTTCAATATAGCTGAGGGAAAAGCTTTACTATTATTATACTCGTATTAAATGTAAAATTTCGGATGGATGTTTGTTACTCATGATGAACGGCACGCTGAAATTTGGTACAGGAGAATTCTAGTGTGGATTAAATAATATAATAAAAAAATATATATTTAACCCACACTATAATAAAAAAGGTAGTAAAATCAATCTCCGGTCTTAGGAGGAGAAGGGACAGTCAGACTCGTACTGACTAAATCCACCGTGTTGTTTCAGTTGCTCCTTAGCCGCTTCGTACACTAGGCGACGCAAGTCTCCGATACCTTACGATTTTGGTATTCATTGACGCGTGCTTGTGTTCGAACCTCTATGAGTTTGTATTCGATAGCCGCTTGGATACCGAAGTCGTAAGGTATCGGAAACTTGAGTCGCCTTGTGTACGAAGGGCCTTACGTTTCAGGGTCACGGTAACCTTCCTAGACAGACCCGTGATCTGGATTATTAATACATGGAACACGTTTAAATCGGTATTATAATCCCTGAGACAATAAATAAACTCTACGCGGGCGAAGCTGTTGGCAACAGTTAGTTTTACTGTAAATATATGAGAAATAATATGCGGAGGATATTGCAGGATTTGTGGCAGCGGTGTGTTTATAGGCGAACCTCATATTTGGGATGATATTTTAATAACAGACGAGCGGTTCGGTCGATATGCGATGTTTAAGCTTTTGTGATTTTGAGTATATTTTTAGTTGTGGCAAGGGAAATCTGCGTTGGAATAAGAAAATGTTTCGGACAACGATTTCTTTCGAGGAGATTGAATAGTGTCTAAGTCTAGGACATTCTGTTAAGCTGATTCGATTTTCTGTGTACCTACACTTTGTTTTTTATTTTTTTCTGCTTTGAGCAAATGGCTCCGTTTAAGCCGTCATAATAATAATATTAAAGGTATGAGAGAGGTATGATCTTAGTAACACGGAGCAGTGCTGTCGCAGCGCTACTCTGCCGTGCAGGCCCTAAAACGCAGTAACAGGCTTTTTGTCATTTTTTTGTTGAATATTGAACCTTAATGTACACGTTATAAGGAACATGTGGATCTAATCAGGTATTTGTTAGGATGCTCTAAACGGTTAAAAAATCAAATTTAAGAAAGCAGTAAGTTAATTTTGCATGTCTAAATACATTACAATACCAACTAAAATACAGTAATAGCAGTTACGTCTACCACGATCCGTCACTTTACCAAGTTAAACGCAGTAAATATCGATATTACCACAAAAAAACTGTATTCCACACCCAAAAAACTATTGAGGAATATAAAATAAAACGCAGTAAGTCGTTTTTGTACCAAAAGTGTTAATACTGCATGGTTGATCACTAGTTTATTTCACAATGAACTACAGATTAAAATGCAGCAAAGTACTAAAAAGTGGTATTTTATTTAGTGTTATTGAAGTAATTTTATATCGTGAAAACTAGCTAAAAAGCAGTATGTTCATTATTTACTGCAGTATAGTCAGTATTTTCAAAAGATTAAAATAACTTAAATGCTAATTAAAACGCAATATGATACTCTGTCACTGCATTATAATTGGTAACTTGAACGTTTTTACTAATTTCACTGCAGTTACAGGACTTACAGTTCATATTTTACTGCGTTCTAGTCAGAATTTGTCGCTAACTCTCTCTCTCAATCAGTCGAATTCTTGTATTTTACCAAGAAAACCTAAGCAAAAATCAGGGGTACTTTTCGAGCTAGAGTGAAATATGTGAAAAAAACAGTAACTTTTGTGTACAATTTAGTGTTTTCCCATGTTTTTTGTTTCTTTTTTCGTATTTTTTAGAAAACTTTGGTTAATTTTCAGAAGCCTCAACGTTTACCTTCGCAATAAAGTTTCATGTGTATAGATCTCTTGGTTTCAAAAACATTTGCATTTAATTGTACTACTGAAAATGTACATTTTCTGTTCGGCCGGTTAAAAAACAAAAATGGCCGCCATTCGCGAAGTGTTTTGGTAGGATTTTTTATAAGCAGATTTGTCGATGAAAATCAGTGTATAATTTCCCCTTAAATTATAATATATAGTCAGAAACCAAACACTGTAGGTAATTAATGTGCCATTTAATTGAAAAATCTCATTGAATGTTTCTGCGGAACCAAAAAGCTTTAAGTATACCTACTTACCATACATTTTTTGTCGAAATGTCTTTATTACCGCTTGTGTTCAAAGCACTTAAAATTAAGTTACAATTACCTTATTATATAATAGTCCAGTCAATGGGGACCAAAAAGAGGCTTTGCCTTGCTTTATGTGGTGTAGTTTTTTTTATTTGTATTGCATAAGTGTAAGCTACTCATGAAAAATGTAAGTTTTCGAGCTCGAGAAGTGTCGGCTAATGCATAGCCGCCATCTGAGGTTGAAGGGGTCCAAATTTGTTTTTTTTTTCACTTAATGCTTCAACAGTTAACTTTATGACAAAAATATATAAAAGAAGTTTAAAGAAAAATTCCACAACAACTTTATTTGTACGTATTCTGTACGTCACATAGAAACAAAGTTAAGGAAGAACACTCAACATTGATAAGAAATCGTCACATTGATAAGAAATCGTCTACACATTTGACGAGTACCTATTTTGCCCACGATTTTGTCAACGAGGATGCGTATTTAAGGTATAGAGTTATCAAAAAACCTCTTAACACTTATTTAATCGATTTTGTTGATAATTGGACATTGGAAAGTTTCAAGTAAATCAAGTAAGATTAAATTATTTTCATACAAACTTTAATCCCATTTTTAAACCTCTTAGGGGATGAATTTTCAAAAATCCTCCCTAGGTACGTCATTTATGGAATGCTTGTGCAAAATTTCATGCTTTTACACCTAGTGGTTTCTGCTAGGCGTTGATACATCAGTCAGTCAGCCAGATAGTTTTTTTGTTTTATACAGGGATTTTTTTATGTATTGCGGATATTTGTTTTCTGTGGTTCTAATGAATAAAATACATTACATATTTAACATTTTCTTTTTCTTAATTTAGGGGGATAAATAATTGACAATTGCACTGAATTGAGTGGTAAGAACTTGATTTAATCAAAATACAACTTATTTTATCAGTTGTCCTTTACTTCAGACATCTTAACGTCTATACGCATTCGGTAAAACAAGTTTCACGAGTCTAAACAAACGAAATATACGTAACGTATAAATACTATTTGTTGTGGAATTTTAAACTTCTCTAGACATTTTCGTTATAATGTCAGCTGTTGAAGTATTATGTGAAAAAGAACGAATTTGGACCCTTTCAATCTAAGATGGTGGCTCCTCGAGATCGAAAACTTAAACTTTTCATGAGTATCATATACTTAAGCAATACAAATAAAAAAATACACCACCTTTCCTACCTAAAACATGCTCGTAAGTTGGCGGACATCGTTATGTATATACTGCATGTGCAATTTGTTCAAGATACAAATTAAAATGCAGTAAAAAAAAGTCTTATGCTGCAAATTAGTCTGCAAAGTAGCAAAAAAATCTAAAATTATGTGGTATCGAGTATTTTTACCGCATTTTAATCTGCATATGACTAACTTTTTGCGTGCAGTAACTGCCATGATTTTAAAAAATCTGATTTTAATTAAAATCTAATAAACTTAATTAACATTTGTTTTCGTAAATTCCATCTTTGTTGTCACTTAGTCCTCGTAGCAGTAAAAATATGCACCATACACATTAATAACATTATAAAAAACAGTGTCAAAAAGTTTTTCGCGATTTTCTCGAAACCGCTTTTTTCCTCATACTGCACTTTAGGGCCTGCACGGCAGTACTGGTTCCCATGTATAATTCTATTTAGGTGTATATATGAGATTACAGTTAAGTTCTGCAGCAATGCAGCGGTAGGATGGCACTGCTGTGGATTCCGAACAAGAGGTGAAGCAGCCCTTCTATTCTACGCAATACCACAGCTGCTGCATCCTGAGATCGGAAAATACCTTTGCACGTGCAATACCGTGAACTGCATTTTTGTAATTAAATATGAATTTTTATCCACCTCCTTTCCCTCTAAATGTTTAGTTTCTGATTATGCTTATTATTTTTTTTTATTTTAACTCCACTTTTATACGAAACCTCTTATGAACACCTTTTTGTCACAACAAAATTAATCTTCTAAAATTATGCGGCAACCCGTGAACATTACACAGGAATGAGAAACTGATTTAACAGAAACCCGAAAGGTTGGGCTGACAACCTACCACGTATATAATCATTAATTAAACATTTTATATACATTGTCCTTTATGTACTGTTTTAATTAAGCTTACCCTCTTACATAAAGGTCTTTAAGAGACATAATTACCGAATAATTTATTGAATGCCCTTGCTGAAGGCTTTGTAAGGATACTTTGTGAAGTTTTCTTTAATAAATTGAAATATTGAGTAATAATAATTATAATATTGAGTAATGTTGTTAGGTTTAAAACTGTAATCTATTTTAATAAATTATTTCTAAGAAAATTCTAGACGGCTGCTTTTTAGTAAAACTTGAAATTGTGCGAAGCCTATTAATGTACCTACAGTTCCAAAAAAAAGTACCTACATGAGTAATACCTTTTTTACTGTAAAACAGATATTTACTTTAGAGCAAGACTATCTAAAGCTAATATTTTTTTTAATAATTTATTTTATATCAGACATTGTTAGTCCATATTCACTTACGTACAAAAAATAAAAAGAAAGAAGAAGAAGAAGAAATAATTATAAACATCAGAATCATTTAGGTATGTAAAAATAAAATAAAGTAAAATGTCAACTAATACATGTCAGAATTTGTGAATGTTCTAATGTGTTTCTAATGTTCCTTTGAGATGATTTCATTTTATTATTTTCGTAATTTACGTTTTAAATAAGCATCATCGTCCTTATGGCGTTTCGGCTGTACGTTATTTATTCTTTTGACGTGATAACGTCTTATAATTTATTCAATGGCCGGCTGCACGCACGAAAAAAGATAACGTCATGCGGCGTTACCTCGCTCTGTAGCGTTCCATAGCAACGGGGCGTGTCAATTGTTTGTTTATAGCAACGTTATTGCAGTATTTTCTTATGTCTTTGTCACGTTCAACTATCGTCAGTAAACCGACTTTACAGACAACCGATTTTTTCAATATAATTACTGATGATCGGCGACGCACTAAAAAGGCGAATGAATGACACTGCTGACATAACAAGACGGAGGTTGTAAAAATCACAAAAAAAAAAACTCGAACTTCGTGGATCAAAGGCGATTTCTTAGACGTATTACTGCAATGTTATTTAATCTTTTCTGATAAAGCAACTCGTATTATTTGTATAGAATTTCACTTCAGGAAAGTTCGTTAATGTCTAATATTTTTTTAAGAGAATCGTCACGATTTAAAATTAATTAATTGATTTAAATAAAATATGTTTATGATCAATAAACGCATAATTATTGGAACGAAGTTCCTTATCGCGCGTTGTGAAAGGGGGCTAGACGGCAAAAAATCTTACGAAAAGTTGTCACGACACTTTTATCCGACTGCGCGACGCTGGAGCGGAGTAGAGTAGAGTAGAGTAGAGTAGAGTAGAGTAGAGTGGAGTGGAGTGGAGTGGAGTGGAGTGGAGTGGAGTGGAGTGGAGTGGCGTGGAGTGGAGTGGAGTGGAGTGGCGTGGAGTGGAGTGGAGTGGCGTGGAGTGGAGTGGCGTGGAGTGGAGTGGCGTGGAGTGGAGTGGAGTGGAGTGGAGTGGAGTGGAGTGGAGTGGAGTGGAGTGGAGTGGAGTGGAGTGGAGTGGAGTGGAGTGGAGTGAAGTGGAGTGGAGTGGAGTGGAGTGGAGTGGAGTGGAGTGGAGTGGAGTGTAGTGGAGTGGAGTGGAGGGGAGGGGAGGGGAGGGGAGTGGAGTGGAGGGGAGGGGAGTGGAGTGGAGTGGAGGGGAGGGGAGGGGAGGGGAGGGGAGTGGAGTGGAGGGGAGGGGAGTGGAGCGGAGCGGTGTTTTCATAAATGTCAATAAGATCAAAATCGATTGAAGGTCGGAAAACATTTGCTTAAGAGGATTGTATAGCGGCTGCTTTTTCAAAAAATAGGTATTTAGAAAAACTCGTGCTGTCCCTCTCGCTCGTTGAAAAACCCCCGATCGTGCGATAGAGAGCGTTGCAGCTCGCGACTGACTGTGAGTATTTTTTATATGAAATTTGTCTCTCGGGAGAAAACGTTTTTTACATACTAAATCACGTCCAATCTCTTAGATTTTAGTGTCAATCGTTTCAGCATATTATATTCTAGGTTTGTAGATTTTGCTTTTTTTCTAAAACTTCTTTGTTTTTAAAATACAAAGGTAAATGAAGATTTTGTCATAAAAATAGTAACTTTTAGGCGCCTGTTACTTTCAAACTATTATAAATTTAAAAAAAAGAATACCTACATATAAACGTAATTTTTTACAGTGTCAGAAGCATTCTAAAAAATCATTGAGATAGGATAACATTTAGGGGCAGGAAAACGTTTTCTCTTTTAGTATGGACGAGCGCTCGGTAGACGATAGTCTTAACGATAGCAAGTTAAAAAACCAGGTGCAAGCGATTTACGACCTTATTGACATTTATGCAAACACCGGATTTTAATGAAGGAACAATGTTAGCGAACGAGGATTGAGAAAAAACAAACCAAATTTTAAATGTCAATAAAGTCAAAAATCGTTTGAACCTGTTTTTTTTTTTACTTGCTATCGTTAAGCAAATGTTTTCTGACCTTCACTTGTTTTACCGATTTTTCCTGCTGATTCCCACCAGCAGGATAAATCGGTAAAAAAAAGCAAGACAACCATTTTAATTCGGTCGCATTGAACAGTGTGGTGTCACGACGATTATTTTTGTTGAGTGTATACAGTAACTTCGTTCCATCCGGGTGTCCCTTGACATCTCTCAAGTTTTTTTTCATTTAAAACTATTTCAAAGATTTAAACAAACGTAAAATTAAATTTAAACATGCTATTTTAAATGTTCTGTTACAATTACTAAAACATATTAAGCAAAAAAAAACTTGCTTTTATGACTCTCAAAATGATTTTATTATCTTTGTAAAGAAGCAAAAAGAAAATTGCCTTTAATGTGAAGCTAACCAATATTGAACAGTTTTTTTTAATTTTCAGTAGTTAAGTCGTTTAGTTTCAATCTCAGCAATTTAAAGCCACATAAATTCGTATTCTATAAAGCTCTGATAATCCAATTAAACCTTTTACAGTAATTAATGAGTGCAAGACTTTCAATTTAAAAGTTAATTACGAGCGGCCAATAACTTTGCAGTTCAAGTTCGAAAAACGCGATAACATTTATGAAAATTAAAATTATTTTAAAAACTGAAATGGTTTTTTTTTTTTATTTCAAAAATTTTCTTTTGATTATTTTAAAGTTGAATGTACTTGTGCTAATTTAATTGTGACATCTAGGAATTTTATTACTAGTTTAAAAATCGGTAAGAGTTTATGCAGCTGGATTATTAAAAGGATTTGATCATCAAGGGTTCACATACTCATAAATGCATCTAACAGTGCTAGAACTTATAGTATAATAAAAAAGACGTGTGGCACTCGGGGACTGCCGCGGTAAAGCTATTGCATAGCATTTTGTATCAACTTATGCAATTATAATTTTATTTATTTATTTTATTCATGCAGTATTGCTTTTTCTTTGATATTAATTCAAGTTACATTTTTAAATATTTCTTTAAAAAAAAAACTAAAATAAAAAAAAAAACAAAAACAAAAAAAAAACAAAAAAAATATATTATTATTATGGTTTTATTATTATTATATTAATAAATAAATAATTAATTAATTTTAATAATTAATAATTAATTTAATAAATTAAAAATGTAATAATTTAATAATTTAATTAAATTAAATGAGCGTGAGGTTTTTTCGTTACGGAATTTCTGGATTCGGTCCCCGCGCTCAAGGCCCGCGATAGAAGCTATGCAATAGCTTATTATGCCATGCAACATTACGTTTGAGTCAACATCCAAGACCGGGGTCTCTACAACAATTGACTCCTTGATTGTAATAACATGTAACAATGCAGTGGCTTTCAAATTACACTTGCATACTACTGAAACTGTATTCTAACATACATTCAACAGAGAAACTGCTATTTCAAGCAAATCTAGTGGACACTCTATGATTGTTGTATGTCGGTCTGTGTACTGTCTTGTACGGTTATTGTATATCTTTCGAGAACATTATTGTCGTTTCGCCTAAAGTTAGTCTGAAAGCTTTGAGTTTGAATTTCAAAAATGTTTTATGTTATTCTGATAGCAGAACGTGGTGTTTCTTTGAGAATGGTGTATAGACCAAGCCTTGCTCTTAGGAGGTCTAAAAAATTCATTTTAGCATATGCATAATATGAATTGACATAAAATTATTATAAATCTATTCTTTAGCTCATGCATTCCATTATTTTATATACTAGATATGTGTCCGGTTTCGATCTGCACAAAAAAGGGAAGTTAGTATGTTCCTTACTATCAATCAAATTATTCTACTTGAAGGGTCGGAATCCAACCTCCACTGAATGGTTTATTTTAGTACCAATATTTTATCAGAAGTCATAATTATAATGATTCTCATTCTCGTTTTAACAGTGGCTAAACCCCCGTTCAACAAATTCTTTTAACAAAGTAGGTATACCAGGGCCTTCGAAAGTCAAAAGTTTGTTAAAGGATGCAAGTCCTAGTATCTAGACCGGTCAATACAATCAAATTATCCATGGGATCATCATCGTTTTCGCGAAAAATATTCAGCAGACGCATTTTTATGCGTACAGAATTTCAACACCACTCGATTTTTATAGGGAAAGTTATTATGTTTTGTTGTCCCTAACACAATCTCATAATAATATTATGATCACAACTTTCTGATACACGCTGTGTAACTTACGAAGCTACGCAAACATGATATCCACCACAAAAGTTACAGGAAAATTTTGGCAATTAACATGTCAGCCCCATGTCCTTCAAAACAACACCGCAAGCAGAAAAATAATTTCCTTACCTCACAAACACCCATCCATCATAATCGTGGTAAACAAAATCATCACTAATATAGTCGAGACAGTTAGCTGCCAAGCAAAGAAACGTGAACATACGAAGTTGGAGGTACGACCCTATTGTGACGTCACTCATACGATATTTGAATTTCATGAGCGCGTTTTGTTATTTCGAGTCAAATGTTACTGGTTTATTAAAATACGGAATCTACATGTTTTTTGAACTGTTCGTGTGTTCTGAATTGTAAACGTGTGGTGTTTTATTCAATGCGTTGACACGTATGAGAACCGTGGGTATAAATGTTACATAAGAATTTACAATTTTCAAAGGCAACAAACAATTATTTATTTATGTTGGATTTATAATTTTTTTTTGAATGACATGAGCCCATGTCGATCCATTCCTTAAAGCAATATTTTAACGAATATATCGACTTCACATTAACCAAATAACCTATAATTATGTGATCGATTTAACTTCAACAGACTTCGTAATTTAATATTCTATGGGTGCGTCCACACAGAGCCAGCAGCCTCGCGAGGCATTTGCCGCGCGAGGTACTGCCTCGCGAGGCTACTTACTCTGAATGGACGTGTCTATTTATAATTAGCATCCAAAAAACAAACACTACCACAAAAAAAACAATCCGAACGAACACAAAAAATAATTAACGGCACATATCCACAAATATTGTGATGACAAAGAAATACTACCTACGTGAAATAAATAAAGAAGATTGGTAGAGGGGACGTGAGGCGAAATAACATCGACTAATTACTGTGGAAACTGATTCATGCGATGATCCCGCGCGAATTGTGCTTGTAAGCATGATTTAGATTAAATCAGAGGAAATGTTGTGATTTTGGATTAGGAACCGACGTCGTATGTTTTTTTTTTGTTACGACCTTTTGTAGTATTGAAAGATAACCTTAAGGGTGCCTTTCCACCAGAGATGTGCTATGTAGCTGTGCTGCGAGGATGTAAACGCTGAGCTACGAAACTGTGTGACCGTTTCCACTGATGCAACGCTATGTAGCTGTGCGAGTAAGATGTGCTATGAAGATGGGTAGCTGCGCTTCGAAGATGCGTAGCTGCGATACGAAGATGCGTAGCTGCGCTGCGAAGACGCGTAGCTGCGCTACGAAGATGCGTAGCTGCGAAACGAAGATGCGTAGCTGTGCTACGAAGATGCGCAGCTGGGGCTATGCAATGTATCAATAGTAGGAAAGACGACCCATAGCATGCATGCATAGCACGCATCTTTCCATATAAAAAACACATCTTAGTTGAATCCGTTTCCACCAGCGTTGTGCTATGTAAACCAATTATATGATTGGTGGACGTCAAACGCATCCGCAGCAACGTAGCATAGCGCACCTCTGGTGGAAAAGCAGCCAAAACCAAGTTTTTTTTTTCAAAAATGTTTTATGTAGTAATATAAAGCAAGTATAAAAACCAAAACTCTGACATCTAAAAAATCACGATCTTATAAGAATACGTCTGCTTCTAACAATACTTCATTTGTCAAAATATGTCCGGTAGTTTAGAAATAATGAGGGAGCAGATGAATATTCATACATATCGATCAAAACCATAAAAGGCAATCTAGGCAGTAAGCTACGGCGAATTCGTCGTCGACATAAATGCTTCTGATAGTGTCCCTGTCGATGCTAGTGAATACCAAACTGTAGTATTGACACTTGAGCAGCGCTGAACATAAGACTGTATCCCTAAAGACCAGAACGGGAGATCTATGAACATGACGAGACCAAAGAAGTATGTGAGGATTGTAGCGATGGCATTGTGTACTTTGTACCATGGGAAAACGGCGTGAGTATTGTGTTATGTATTGTATGGCTTTTCCAACTGCCTTCAAAGTCTCTTCGGCATGACGGTTGACTCGAGCATCGTTCTGTTATGCGTCAGAGAGAGACGAAAGTTGAAGTTTGAGTGCTTCTAAAATTCACCGGGACTCACTCGAACAAGAACAAAGTGCAATGAAGTTTGCCGGCAGATCTAGGCATGGCTGACATATTTCCGCCAGAAAACTTTCTGTACAATAGACGTCTGCTGAGTCTAGTTTTTAAATGAAAGTATTTTAACAACTCTGGATTAAACTACATTTTTTTTGAGATAATAATCACCGTTTTCGGTATAAGGCATTTTTAACTGACTTTCAAAAGGAGGAGGTTATCAATTCGGATATTAATATGAAGTTAAATTTTTTGGATTGACTTTATTGTAATAAAATGTAACCGCCTTCAAAAACAACCACAAAAAACCGGCCAAGTGCGTGTCGGGCCACGCACAGTGTAGGGTTCCGTAGTTGCCCATCAAAATACTTATGCGAATTAACTAAACTGATTCGCTGAATTTAATTTTAAAGAGAAGAATTTTCAAAATCGGTCCAGGAGTCTTTGAGAAATCGGGGAAAATACATAAAAAAAAGATTACGACGAATTTAGAACCTCCCCCTTTTTTGAAGTAAGTTAAAAATAGTTGACGATAAAAACCTACCTATCCCCAAAAAACATACCGTAAAAACATACCTATTACAGCTGTAAAAATAAAGTTGACAAACTTACATTTGCAGTTGAAGAGCTTGTTCTCCGATACATTTTGTTTAGGAAAATATGTTATCCAAGTACATTTTATAAGTTGGTCGACTATTACTCGTAAAGTTGTAAAGCCTACTTAGTCATGATAATTTTCTTTTAAACTTCGTTATATATACTACTATTGTTAATTTTTTCACACCCCCAAACATAACCGTTTAGCTGGTAGAGGGGGGGGACACTCGAGTCGAGCAAAATTTAGCACTTTAAAGCTTAATATTTCACAAACGAATTTTTTTATCAAAAAATTGTTAATGTAAACTATCAATATTTTTTAAAGACCTATTTAATGATACCCCACACTAAGGGGTACGCGAGAAAAAAAATAAACATCCCCTCTTTACGTATACAGGAGGTACCCTAAAAAAAAATATTTTACGAGATTTTATTTTACCACTTTTTCGGCACAACAAATCCGTATATTTACACCAAATTACAGCTCTCTAGTACTGTGCGTCTCTGAGCTAAACTGCGGACAGACGGACGGACGGACGGACGGACGGACGGACGGACGGACATGGCGAAACTATAAGGGTTCCTTGTTGACTACGGAACCCTAAAAAGGGTAAAATAACCTACAAAACTTTTCTTTCGGAAGTCGGTGGTTTTTTTATTAATATCATTGTTTTTATGCCACCGACATCGTTTTTATTTTACTCTTTTTAGTTTAAATTCAACCAAAATTCTTGTCAAATACATCATTTTCTTACTTTTTTTTTTTTTGATTGGGACAAACCCACCACACTATTCCCAAACCACTGCAACTCCTGAAAGCCAGAATCAACAGTGGCAACCACCAGAAAAGCGCCGAGACAATGAAGCTCGACGTGTCCCGGAGAATGAATTTACCTGTCTTGGATCCTGCACGAAATTAATCAGAAAAGAATAGTGGAGGAGTAGGAAAAATATGTTTCCACTTCCCTCCATGCAAGCAGGAGACAGAACAAAACAAGGCCAATAGGCACAAAGGGATATTACAACTGGGAGAAGCCCAGTTGCCTAGCACCACGGGTAAAAATGACTACTAATATTAATGGGTCCTAAATTGTGAGCTGCTATATTTGATTCCAATAATAGGTATGGCAAAAACGCTTGAACGCACGGAAGTTTGTTCGAGTTTCGACAAGGTCCGTATAATAAATGACTCCAGATGTAGTCTGAACAGCATCCAACATAATATTGCGTTCGTTTTGCCAAAGAATACACTCCCAAAGAATATGATGTGCTGATTGTTCGTATTCACAGTCAGGTGTCGAACATTGACAAAAAGGCGAGGGAACAAGCTTGAAGGAAAACAATTTACTTTTAAAGTTACCATGTCCGGTGAGAAATTGGGCAACACAGTGATCCACCTCCAGCCACGTCCTAGCCAGCCGCTCACGAACGGATGGAAAGAACTGGTAGAGGTGCCGTCCCTTGATAGAATTATCCCACCTATTTTGCCATTCGGATAAAAGATCCTCCCAGACGTCGCTCTGGGGTTTGAATAATCGAGATATCTTATCACGGTCACGTTGCGGTAGAAAATCAGCGTCAGTGGTCTCCCGTGCGGAAAAGTACATTGCAGCGCGTCGTTGCACTTCAAGATCTACTGGTAGAACACCAGCAAGTACCGGTAAAGCTTCAGTACTGACGGTCCTATACGCTTTACTTAAGAATAACAAAGCCAAGCGCTGACTTTGAAGCAATTTACGTCGTGCCGCACCTATGGTGGCTCTATCGGCCCAAACAGGTGCCCCGTAGCACACACAGCCCAAGTAAGTAGCCCCATAAATAGTTTTTAAGGTTAAAAATGACAAACCCCAAGTAGATTTAGATATTCTCGTTAGGGCATAAAAGTTATTTTTAGCTTTTTCACCAACCGTTTTTATATGTTCTATGAATGTGAAATTCCTCTCTAAGACTAAACCAAGATAGCACACCGATTGTTTTCTCTTAACGGGAACGTTATTGAATTTAATACTAGGCCACGATTTAAGGTCACCCTTTAAAATGAGTTGATAGGTTTTTTGTGGTGCAAAGGTTAGGCGGTTTCGATCGCCCCACTGAGATATTAATCGTAGGCAAGTGTCAGCCAAATTCTCGAGTCCAGCACGAGTACTCGACTGAATGAGCAGAAGGCCATCGTCCGCATAACCAGTTAAAGAACAACCACTTGGAAGAGGAATCGCGAGGAAATCATCGAAGCCTAGATTCCATAAATGAGGACCGATAACCGAACCTTGAGGACAGCCCATGGTAAGAGGTTTCGATGCGGAATGATGTCCGAGCTTAAGTTTAGCGGATCCATTAGAAAAGTACGAATAAAGAAGATTAAATATATTTTTATAGCAACCACGAGCTTTTATCTTAAGTAGTAGCATTGGCCACCATGCGTTATCAAAAGCCCCGGAAATGTCTAGAAAGATTCCTACTACGTACTTGTGCTCGGAGGTATTAACCATTTTTCTAACAGAAAGTGCCGCGTCAACGGTTGATTTGCCGACTGTAAATCCGAATTGATTTTTATGGAATTTGGGTCCGTCCGGTAACAATCGTGGGACGATAAGACGCTCCAAGAGCTTTCCCAAAGATGGTAATAATGTTATGGGCCGGTAAGACTTAGGGTCATCTGGTGGCTTGTCGCCGCTTTTAGGTATTATTCGTATAAAGCCATGTCTCCATATACGAGGAAAAACACCTTCAGCAATACACCGATTGTAAACAGTTAATATCGCGTCGGCCGCTGTTTTACACGCTTCTTTTATCATACGATTGGATATTTTATCTTCACCTGATGATTTGTTAAGGGGCAGCCTCCTGACAACATTAATGAATTCGTCAATGGATGGAAGGTCTGACGCTGGTGATTCAGGCGGGACTGTAGCCCATGCTCTAATCTGTTGGTGGTAGTCAGTATCATTAACAGGTGAATCATCAGGTATAAGAGTATTTAATAAAACTTCCGTTGTTTCTTCAATACCGGTGGTGTGTTTATTATTTACTTTAATATTCTGAACATACGCGAGGTCGACCGATCGATTGGCTTTAAACTCATGATATAAAGGAGACCACGGACCTTCCTTTTCTAATTTATCCACTACTTTGCGCAACAATTTACCCTTAGACTTTTCAACCGATGCTCTGTAACGGGACCTGGCAACTCTAAATGTATTTAAAGCAGAGGTTAGTGAGTTTCCGGTGACTTGACGTTTTTTAAGCTTATTAAGATGTTTACGCGCTCGACGATAAGTTTTACGCTGTTCGGTTAGGTAGTCACACCACCAATCACATCTACGTACATTGGTCATAGGTCCGCGACCAAGAGCAATGTCAGCACAGTAAGTGAAGGTGTCTGACATAATTTCAGCACTTTCTTCAGCTGACAGCCCATCACGAGTGAAATCTTTGGCATGACACGCAAAAAGCGATCTAAAGAATTCCCAATTAGCACCCTTACTTTTATACCTAAAGTTACCAATTACATGTGAAGAACCATGAGTAGAAACCGGAACAAATTCGTACACGATCAAGCGATGATCACTGCAAGACGCGTCCGGTAGGACACGCCACCTATCCAAGCGTACGTCGGCACTAGAAAGTGTGACGTCAATACAAGATTCGCCCATTGGGCTGCAAAAAGTAGGTGGTGCATCGGGGGTGTTATGGATACTTAGGTTCATCTCAGCAATGAAATCTTCAACAGCGCAACGGCGTTCGTAATCCGTGGACCGAACTTTGCCATACCACAGGGACGATGACGCATTTACATCAGCGCCAACGATGACTTTGCAGCCCGCGAGTGACCGCAAGACGTGACGGAGGTTATGTATGTGAGGGCCAACAGGGTCTGAATATTGAAAGTAGCAGCTCACAACGTAAACTTTAAAAGTAGCGGATGAGACTTCCGCAACTGCACAGTGGGGCGTCATGAGGTTACGCAAAGACGTTACTGTAAAGTTAGCAGAACGCGACACGTAAATTCCGGCTCGTGCCTTGTTATCCAACTGAACTACTTTGTGGCGCAAGCGCGTGTTTTGGTATTGTTCTTGAACCAGTACAATGTCTAATTTGTAATCGATAATTAATTTGTCCAATTCAGAAGTCGCCACCCTATCATTGTGAAGGTTTAGTTGTCCTATTATTAAACTATCCATTTTATTAATAATTAGTGTTGCGTATTAACTGTTCGAGCCTAACTTTATAGGTGGTACACTGTTGGGAGCCGCAACGATGGTCGAACGGTTTTTTAGTACGTTTGCACGCCACACATACCGGTGTAAAATTTAAATTATCCTTATGCGGGCATTCTTTTGTTTCATGTGCTTCTGAGCAATTAGCACAGGTAGGCAGTTTATTAACGCAGTATTTTTTCACGTGACCGAATTGCTGGCAATGTAAACAACGAACTACATCGATATCATCAAAAAATCGGCAAGTCGCGAAGTCAATAAAAAGCTTCTCTTTGGTACTAATTAAATGCTTTCGTATGGCGTTGTCGATTTCAATGCCTACCCACTTCCGACCATTATCTAATACACGTCTACGTATAATTTTTGTCGACTTAATAAATTCTTCTTCATTAATTGCCAATTCGTCTTTGATATTTTGACGGAATAACGCATGCAAAAAAGGTTTGTCTTCCATTGAGGATGGGACGTCTTTAATTAATATACGTGGCCTGCGGCCTTTAGGTTTTTCAAGTCTTAACCCGGCGGTCTTAATAGCATCAACCGATTGAAGTTTATTTAATTGACTGTCGTTAGCGACACGTAATACAACGCCCGATTTCGCGATTTTTTTCATGCCTACAATTTGGAAACCGTCGTCACTTGGGTTAATCGCTTTTTTAAGCGCTTCTTTAGTGGCTGAGGAAGTTGCGAATTCAGCTGACCTTTCGTTGGAGGGGTAAGCTATTAAACACGGCAGCGGTGGTCTCGACTCCATCGCTGGAGCGACCTTCGGCAGACGAAGTTTCAGAGAATCTGAATAAGATAATTTATTGGAATCGGTTTTTACAATGCTGACATTATTATTTAATTTAATTTTGTCCAATTCGCGCTCAACATTGGCTAACTTCGTTTCATTAGAAGATGACCGTATGGCTAACAATGAAACAATGGACGTAATCCGCTGTGTCATATCCATAATCGCGGATTTATTGGCTACATTAATACGAGAACCCTGATCATTCACAAGGTCGTTTATTTCGATAAGTATGCAGACGCCTGATTAACTAAATCGTAGTAATCTTCGTTCGAGTTACTGATATTCACTGTTACCGGCGGAGATTTTTCGACAGAATCTGTTAAATGTTGTCTCTTAGGTCTTTCTTCGGGTGTTAAGTATGACGGAGACATTTCAGTAAACAAACGTTTAGAGTAAGCGGAGGTCGGTGACCTGTGTAGTTTATTTGTTCGACGCGATGTTTCTCCTGGTATCGGATCAGGTGGTTCATCACTGGACAACATGTTAAATTAAAACAATTAATAGATTTAAAAAACGAACGTAAAAAGAAAAAATAACGAAGAAAAAATTTTATCGCGGTACCCACACACCCAAAAAATAAAAAGTACTCACCGAGCGCTGAGCATGAACTAATTTAAAACTATATTTACCAATAAAATGCGCGTAAAACACTTAAAAAACGTACAATACCACCACTAAGCACAAAAGCACACAGCTAGGATCAATTCACGAGCCGGTAATTGACGATGAAACACGTAAAAATTAATTATTATCGGCAGCGGAACAAATCACTTCTACACTGTGCGGTTGCACGAAAGGAAGTGATCATTTTCTTACTTGTACACTAGAATTTTTTAATCCGTAGCACCGGTGATATGCGGGCAGCGAGTAAAGGGCAACTCGCTGCCCGACCAAGGACCATGCCCGGGTCGACGGCGCGTTGTGTCCCACGCGCGCCTCAAAGAGCGTCAGCATAATGACGGGGCCCCCCTCTCAGAGGGCCAAAGCCTGCCGGGGTCGCGGGATTATTTCCTTACCCTGACCCCGGAACGTAACAGGCTACTGAAGGACACCGTGGATTTTAGTCAGTAGAAGTCTGACAGTCCCTCCCGCCCTGCCCGGGGTTGGAGGACTCATTTGATGATTTTACCACGCTAAAAAAAAAAAAAAAAAAGCACCGGTGATATTAACATCGTTAACATCTCTTTCCATTCCCTATCTCGAAAACTACTGAACCGATTTTGATGAAACTTGCAGTGTTCCTTAAGTTGAACGATACCTAGTACAACCTGAAAATAATTACTTAAATCGGACTTGTAGTTCCGGAGATATGCGAACACAAACATAATTTACTAAATCAGTCGATGCCGACTCTTTGCTAGAGGAGTTGTACCTTCCATCATCAGCTCATCCACCTGAGATGATGATTATCAGATGTAAATACTTGAAAAGCTTTAGAAAATATATGAAAATGGTACTATGTGCCTATGAAATTTGAAGGTTGCCCTGGGATCCCATCAGCAGATCTTGACCTGATGATCATGGGACCACTTGGGAAGTATACCCTTTCAAACAAAAGAAAAAATTTCCAAATCGGTTCAGGCATCTTCGAGAAATCGGGGAACATACATTAAAAAAAAAAGATTCCGACGAATTGAGAACCTCCTCTTTTTTTTGAAGTTGGTTAAAAACACATTAAACTATATTTAGGTAGTATTAGGGAACGTGTCAATTTAAAAATTTGCTTCAATTATTGGATTGTTCTTTGACCATGACGAGTTTAAATAACGTAAGTAAAAAATGATCTGATCTGATGATGAATAAGTACACACATCAAAAGTGTCTAGGGATCAAGCATTTTTATGCGGATTTCTTGAGATTGAGATGTGGATTTGTAATAAATTTATGATTTTATAAATTTATATGGATCCTTTTTGGTGCATTTCATAATTTGAATCAGGAACTGTAAATCAAATTCGAGTAAAAGATGAAAATCAGCTGTCAATATTTTCCCTATAAAAACATACAACGCATTGAAGACATTATTAGTGCTACTGTTTCCCTACTACTGATTAAAACCAACGTTATTATGGAGCAGCGACGTCATTTAAGCAGGGTAGAAATGCTCAGAGCCGTGGGAATGATAGAAGCTGGTTCCCGGCAACGTACTGTGGCTTTAGCTCTGAATACAAGTCAGAGTGTTATCAGTCGACTTTGGACACGTTACCGAAGCACTGGTACCGTGGCTGAGCGCCATGGAGGACGGTATCGCTGCACCACACGGAGACAAGACCGATACATTCAAATCTTAACTCGAAGAGCTCCAACAATAACCGCCATGATGTTAGCCGTGACGCTTCATCACTCTTCAGGGAACTTAATTAGCGACCAAACAGTCAGAAACCGCTTGCATGAAGTGAACCTTCATTCCCGAAGACCGCTACGGGTACCACCTATAGCAATGCACAATCGTAGGATTCGATATCAATGGGCTCTTGAACACAGAAATTGGGCAGAAGAACAATGGCGTTTCGTGTGCTTTTCTGATGAGTCTCGTTTTGGTATGAGACCGGATACAAGACGTATACGACACTGGAGAACCCCTGGACGCCAACAGCGATTAAAATCCTGCCAGGAAGTCCATCCTTATAGTGGTGGAACCATCATGGTATGGGCGGGTATTTGGATCGGCGGAAGAACTGAGTTGATTTGGATCAGAGGCAACCTCAACGCTCAAATTTATGCTGAGACGATTGTATCAGACGTCATCGTTCCTCTACAAGTGCAAATCGGTCCCTTATTTCAGTTAATGCATGATAATGCACGACCGCACACCGCAAGAGTTGTAAGACAGACTCTCGCCGCAGCTAACATCAATGTCCTGCCCTGGCCTGCTCAGTCGCCAGACTTGAACCCGATTGAGCATGCATGGGATATGCTACAGAGAAGAGCTCTGCCGAATATGGAGGGTATCCAGTCGCAAGAAGACCTTTTTTTGTTGTTGCAACGAACATGGGCGGCCATTCCACAGCGTGATTTGGATGAACTCATTTTGAGTATGCCAAACCGATGTTCTTGTGTTGTTAGTGTTCGCGGTAGAAACACGGATTATTAATTGTTTAAGTTACCCAATAAAATTTTAAAGAAAACTGTTATTTCAGTCTTTTTTTCGAACTTTAATGTTAGTGGTTCAAATGTCAAAAATCCCTTTATTAGGAAAATGGCAAATTTCTTTATGAATGCAAAGGTGACTTGGTTTATCGTTACTGTGACAAACGATAACACTTTATTTGATGAATCCTTAAAGAACATTTTAATTAATATCAATCAGGAGAAAAGTTATTGCAAAAATATATGTTGATCCCTAGACACTTTTGATGTGTGTAGTATAATGATCGCTGAAAATTCATATAATCGGTCTTCTTTATTATTTTTCACTTTATAATACCATACTCAGGCGTGGTCAGAAATAGCCCAAAAGGAGGGTGGAGGTGGAGGGAGGGAGGTTAGGAAGGAAAAAGGGGAGGCCTTTGTCCAGCAGTGAGACACAAACTAGGTTATTAAAAAAAAATACCATACTCTGAAACATTAAAAAAACATAGTCTTAACATAATAATATACACATCATCAAAACCAATCGATTGATTGAAAAATATAAAACAAACATAAACCTGTGGTATCTCACTCACCACACTTGCAAATCGCGCATAAAACGAAGATAAACTCAAACCAAGTTTACCGTGAAGACGTGTTGGCATTTATGGCATGTTTACCCCCTAAAGGGGTGTATTTTATACAAATTTATGAAACGTCACACTCTTTTCTTTCGGTACGTGAGGGGAAGTTGAAATGATTTGGCACAGTGTTAGTTGCACAGTCACGTAGGGCTTAAATAAGTTAGGCAGGTATTGTGTGTATTGTGACCACGTGTTTGGTTATGATTACGAATTTACTCTGGTTTTTATAGTGAATTTTATTGTTAATACTGGATTTTTATTAAATTTTGTAGCCAGAGATACTCTGTAGTGTTCCTAAATTGAGTATTTACTGAATTTGTTATAGTCTCCTATATCTCCTGGCGAGGGGTAACCATGAAGTTTTTATCTTCGAAAACAAAAAAAAAATCAAAGGGACCTTGCTATCACATCAACACCGTCTACTTGAAGTCCGCCTTCCGTAGAAATATTCAATTGTGGTAGAAACCTACATGAACTTTATGATGGTCTACTCAGTATGATGGGCTTTTTTACGAAGTATGTCGAAAGCCACGTGTGATTCTTAGGGGTGGAAGACCAGAGTGTGGCCACTCCCACAACCTTACAAGAACAAGTTAATCATTTATTAACTATGTTCTGTTCAAAAACAAGCTCTTATTGTTAAAAAAAGCTTACAATAGACAAAGTACTCGTCAAGACAAGTCAAACGAGTCTACACTGAGAAAAATTTCCTCTGCCGCGCTACGTAAAATAAGGACAAAAATCGACCACAATGACGTGTGTAACCCGCTCCATTACGCGTAAGTAGTCAGTCATACGTAGTCGGCATACTGACGCTCATCATGGAGCGGGTTACGTAATTTACTCGTGGTCGATTTTTGTACGTACGTACGTAGCCTGACATCCGGCTACATAATACGCAAGTCGCACTGAATACTCCTCTGACTACGACTGCAACACCCGTATACTATTGTTGCGGGCACAGTAGAACACGGTGAACCTTACGTGTGTACCATGGCGGCTTACGTACGATACTGTAGCGGGCATAGTAAATAATGATGAGCCATATGTGTGCACTGCGGCGGCATATGTACGATACTGTGGCGGACACAGTAAAACACGGTGAGCCGTACGTATGTACCACGGCGGCATACGTATGATACTGTGGCGGACACAGTAAATCACGATGAGCCGTACGAGTGTACCACAGCGGCTGTACGAAACTGTAGCGGGCATAGTAAATAATGATGAGCCATATGTGTGCTCCGCGGCGACATACGTACGATACTGTGGCGTTTCATCCCTACTCGCCTCACGCTCAGGGCACCGCGCCATGGAGACATGGCGCGGTGCCCTGAGCGTGAGGCGAGTCCATCATCAACGTGACCTGTGAGGACTCACATAGTGAGAAAGTCTCTAGAAGAGCTTACTATAGAAATGATCCTATGAAGTAAGGTCTTGATTCGAAACCCGAAACCGAGGGGTGTCATTCACGCGCGGAGAATCTTAACACCGCAATTCAGAAAGACGCGTCATCGGCACAGCGCCATCTAGCGACCCATTTTTAAATATTCAAATATGGATCATGACTTTGAGCAATACGTTACCACTGTTACGGGTTAAGTAAATTACGCTATGCTACTCTGTGCGGAATCAATAAACCGCATACGTAAATGTTAAGAGTGCGCCACAGTAATTTCATGATGCGCTGACGTCGTAAAGATTATACGCACCGAACACAGTCAGGAGGTAAACGGAGTTCGTAAAATGAGCCAGGATACGTAAATGATTATGTAGGCGGAGACATTATTAATTATGTAGTGTGCGTAAAATGTATCGGCATATCCCCGACCCATGCTCGTACATTATGTACGTAACCGGGAGCATTACTTAATGAGTCGGAATCAGTGCAATGATTTGGAAACCAGTTACTGTTTTAAAGAGCCTAGATACTGAAATAATGCGGCTGTATAACTTCGTTCGTATAGCGTATACATTTTTCCTGGTTCCGGGTTAAATAAATTACGTGTGCTGCTCTGTTAATACATATGCGGCATCATTAAACCGCATACGTAAACGTTAATAATGCGGGCACAGTAATTTCATGATGCGGCCTCATTACAAGTAACTTGTTTACATTGTCTTTACAGAGCATTATGCCGCATACTTACTTAACATGGTGTCGTTTCATTATAAGTATGGCTCTTATAATTTTCATGTGAAAAGCACATTATACGTATCTGGCTGCCAGTACATTACAAATTTGCCAATTTTAAGTAGCCCGTTTTTCTCAGTGTAAACTCGATGGGTTTGCGGCGTTTTATTACAGAGTTCCTATGACCACCTTCCAGGCCCATCATCAGATCAGCTCCATGTCATCATAACAATGCATTGTCACTCGATATACATATACGTGCAAAATTTCAGTTCAATCGGAAACCGGGAAGTGGATCAATTTTAACTTGTAAGATTTGATAACGAGAACGGGTCAAGTGAAACTAAATAAAAGCTCTTTAAAAGAAAAATGTAGGTAACATTTTCCACTCCCTATCAAAATGAAAACTGAAAACGATTTCAACTAGTTTGTTTTCAACCTAATTCCAGTGTATAAAAGACAACAAACATCTTTACCCTGAAGCAGTGTTGGCAGAAAATACGTCATTGGCACAGAAAAATAACTCAATCGGTAACAAGATTCCAGATCAGATAAATGGCAATACTGAAGATAATTTTATCTTCGGATCGCGTTGTATGCTTATTGTTGAACGACGTTATTTAATTGGTCTTTCTTTTTGAAATATTAATTTGTTTATTGGTTTCAATAAAAGTTAACTGCATTTTGTTGTTTTAATATATTGATCTGCTCGTCACGTATATGATTAAGAGAGAAGAGAGGCTATGAATCGATCAGGATCGATGGAGTGAAAGAGTATGGTCAAAGAAAATATGAATTATTTGTCAAAAGATGAACGGTAAAGGAGTAAAATGCCTTGACATCTGACAGGGGAGAAGAAAAGAAGAAAACGCCAATCTTGAGAAAAACTTCGTAAGGGTAAAAAACTCTGGGGTGCTATGACAGGAAATCTCCACGTGCGTCCGTGGACTGGAGTTCCCTTTCGGATACGTCCGGGGGGAAGACCAGTTTTTCGGGCCGGTGCACCCTGGGATGCAGGCAAAAACTCTTCCTTAGGCACTGTGTGCCCAAGGGGTCTCTTTGCCCGTATGCGAATAGCCTGTCGTGTGGATTTTCCAACGCGTGTCCCTCTGATCAGCAGAGGGCACAGAGGCGGAGCGGGCTTGTGGACGGTGAGTAATGGGTAGCTCGCCGTCCGACCAAGGAACAAGCCCGGGTCGGTGGCGCGTCGTGTTTCGCGCCAAATGCCTGCTGGGATCGCGGGTTTTTTCTTAACCCAGGATACCGTGGCCCGGAACGTAAAGGGCATCCGAAGGAACACGGGTGGATTTTAGTCAGTAAGAGTCTGACAGTCCCTTCCGCCCCATCCAGGGCGGGAGGACTCATTTGATGATTTTACGACCTAAAAAAAAAAAAAGGGTAAAAAGCTCTTCGATCCTAAGCAGATAATAATAAGCAAAACAGTTACCTACTTGGATACAGCTGCGACAAAATTAAAATATACGGATTCCTAGTCAAGTCCTGAATCTAGTTCTGACGAATTTTATGTTTCATAGAAACACTGACAGTCCATTAAAACTACAAACCAAAACGAAGATGAACTCCGTTCTCTTATTTATAAACAAAACAACAGTAAAAGATTCTGTATTAACATCCTCAAAATTATTCTTAACAAAATCGTTACTTTTACAGCACTTCGCCGAAGTTTTTCCATTCCGAAATTCCTTTGCCGATCAAAAATGATAAAACTTTTGTTGGAGTAATTAAAAGACAAACAACAGAACTTGGGAACTTTGTTAATTTATTAAACGGCTCCTTAGTTTGTGGGACGGAGATTTTGTTAAGAAAGACACCGGTTGGTTTGTTACCGGTGTTAGCTGAAACTGATTTTAGAATGATAGGAAAAGTTAAATAACACTTCTACTGCTTGGATACGAGACATCTCCTTGTGATTTTGGTAGAAGAACAGTGTATAAGACCGACGCGAGGTTTAATGGGGACATACACAATTACACACTTAAGGCAAACTTAACACAACCAACGAAGCGCAAGGGGCGCGCCAAAGTTCACCTAAAAAAACTCCGATCAATGGAAACCCGAAAATTGTATTCCTAACATTTTTAATCCTAATGATCACAACTCCTAATTGCTCCGTCACTAATTTTCATAATTCCGAATCATTCGACTTCATAATGTCAGTAGCAATAAACTTCTATTATACTATTATTTGTTTTCCTATATTTTCTCAACATAACCTTCTTTTACACTATTATTCAAAGTCATATCTTTTTTGTTTAGTTTCTTTTTATTTTGTTTTATTTTCGAATTATTTTTTTCATAGTGCCCCAAGACGACACTCTGACCAAACGACTGGGGGCACTTGAAACAATTGCAAGCGTCAAATCGATCGTACGATAGGCAGGATGGTGTATGGCTACTATTAGTATTGTGTTTAGTTCTTAAGTGTGTGTTTTCCCATCATACCCCGCGTCTTTCACTTTTCCCTTAAATATTTTGTGAACTGTTTAGTTTTTATCTAAAAAAGCAATAGTGGTGTTCATTTTTACCTTGTGGCATTAGCAGTGCAATTCTCTATAAACAAAACACTGCCTTGTGATGGCGCGGCCACAGCGTTCACGCCACGGTAGGACTAAAGTTTTCCATTCACTAAACTACTGACAGCAACACTATCCAATTGGATCTCAAAGCCGTCTCGTCGAAGAGCACATCGTACATTCCAGCGACGAGATTCTTATAAAGAATATTTTTTTTTAGCGTGGTAAATCATCAAATGAGTCCTCCCCACCCCGGGCAGGGCGGGAGGGACTGTCAGACTTGTACTGACTAAAATCCACGGTGTCCTTCAATAGCCCTTTATGTTCCGGGGTCACGGTAATGAGATAAGTCCCGCAACCCCGGCAGGCTTTAGCCCTCTAGAGGGGGGGAGGGGCGTCATCTTGCTGACGCTCTTTGAGGCGCGCGTGGAACACAACGCGCCGTCGACCCGGGGATAGAGAATAACATAGCAGATCTTTTCAGGCTAGATCCCATATAAGCAGATGACACGTCACACGTCCTTTATAAGGCCCTGGTAGTTTTCTCACAATGTTGTGTGTGTCTCACCGCTTTATTGAATCAAGTTAACTATTAATTGCGAAAGTTTGGATGTTTGAAGGGATGGATGGATATTTGTTACTCAATCAGTAATCACGTCATAACGACTGAACAATAGATAAATTAACTCATAGATAGGTAGTAAATAGGTAGGCTCAGAGTGTGGAATAACTCATAGGATATCGTTTATCCCGGATTAACGTTCCCGCGGGGTAATTTTCAAATTACACGGTGGCTAGTTATTTAATAACTGATTTATTGCAGGATGTAAATTGTGCAGAAGTATTTTGCGAGTAATTATTCACTAGTTACCTAATACATAAGGTTTAAGAATGATACTTATAAATATTGGCTTTCGAAACATAACAATCTCAAGGCATTTATTATCACGATAGATCCCAACATTCTTAATTAAACTCGTATTAATCTCATCTTTTGTTATATAAACTTTTTCATTGTGAGCACTATCAATTACAGTAAGTACCTACTAATACATAAATACTAATAATAAAATACTTAGATAATGTTTTTGCAAACCACAATCTCGAATATTTTTGGGATAGGTATTCCTTTAATCTGTCCATTCCAAGTCTTCGTAGTGTCAGAGTAAAGTAATATTTGCTGGGTTAATAGTACTGTCACCTTGCAAACAAAACTATACAGAAAACCCGAGAGCAGTCGTGTTCATTTAGGGTAAAGTTGCCGATATTGTACCAGTTAACAAACTTCACAAGCTGTCACAAAAACTATTTAACTTTAAAAAAATATATTACTAGAAACAAAAAGGTTGTTCTATTAGCGATCATTTTTTATTGAAAGAAAATGTGGAATTTCAAAAATAAATATGAAAATTAAAGTTTTTTTAAAAGTCTGAAAAAGTACAATTTGGGAAACCGGTTCCCTTAATTGTACCATAGGTATCCTAAATTGTACTTCATATTCTAAATGAGATTCAAGTGGTTCTTATTAACTAAAAGTACAAACATCTTTATGAAAAATATTATTTAAATAGGTATGAATATTAATTATGTACTTAATATACTCATACGCCAGTTTTCTTACATCTTTATTAGTAAACCCAAACACATACTTTTCTATGTTCAACAAATGCGACACAAGCTCTTGTTCAACATCATAGTGCAAAACAGTGGGCCTGCCCTTGGAAATAGTATTTTCTTTCGCATACTTGTTCGAACTTGATAAGTGTCTACTTATAGTGGGCTTAGGTACGTTGAACGTGCGTGAACACTCATTTATTCCCATCGATTTCTTTTTCAAAAAATCTAAGGCCTTTTTCAAGTCATCTTGTGTCCATTTGTAATACTTTTTATCTTCTCCAGACATCTGAAAACATTTCAATCTAGTTGACCATCAAGTTGAAAAACTACCATACACCTAAATTGTACCGGTACATTTTAGGGGTACCACACTTGGTACAAATTAGGCAACACTAAGTTTTATTTTTCTGTGAGCCGGCATTATAACCTCGAAATGCTAAACATAAAACTATAGTCTCAAAAAAGGTCACTAATATGCCTACTGTCCAAAAACTTAGATAACAGTTGCAGTGTCCTTACCGTTCCCAGAAGAAATTCTTAGGTAAACACCCATAAAATAATACTAGAACGCCGCAAAAAATATTTTTGTTTACTGGAATTTACTCTGTTGCGTTATCGAGTCCAAAATGGCAGCGGTTGCGTCGTTTTGGTAGTACTGCTTTTTAGTGTTGCCAATTTAAAACTAAACATTACAGTTTAGTAGATTTTGAGGTGGTACAAATTACGAGCCGGTCCAATTTATGCAACTCGACCCTATAATCTTTTGACAAAACTATTACAGAAGAACAATAAAAAGGTAACATGATCTTGTCACGAACTTGCCGTTCGCAATTTATCTTCTCATCTCTTACATTTTAGGTCCAAATTGTATTGGTACCCAACTCCTTAGAGGTTCGATGTAATTCATTCTCTTCAGTTGACACTCGCAATTTGGTAGGAATAAGATAAACAGCTCATACAATCTACCATTTTTTTTTGTATAATTTTATGAATAACTTTGAAGGTCTGTCCGTGACCAAAATTGGATTTTTCAGGCCAGGTATAAATTTCACAAAGGCCATGGTAATTTTTAGATGGCAAATCGACTTTTGTGTTATGAAGTAATTTTTGAAGGTGGGTTCGTTTATCTCCGGAATTAAAATTAAACTTGGTTTCGAAAAAAAAACTTTTTCTAAAAAAATGTGACCGCCTTCAAAAACGGTTCACCATTGTTTGGTAGAACAACTTTTGATAATTATAATTTTACTAATTCGAACAACGTTTGAGAAAATAATCAGTTTGTATAATATCGGTTAACTTAATTTTCATTTCATCGAATATTTATTTGCGATAACAACATTTGCGCTATTGATCAAAAGGTATAGTGTTCATTTGATGTAATGTTCAGTTGGTATAACATTTAGTTTATCGAATATTCGATTAGTGTAATGAAATGCAGAAAAGAAAACATTGTAAATATTTTTTCCGTCGATCTACCTTGGTAGGTAGTAATTAGTAATTTAACTAAGGATGCAAGAGCGAGCGAAGCGAGCTCGGGACTTGGGGCACCCCGACTCGGACACGTTAGGTTCGAAGGGGATGGCGGGGTCTGAAAGACCCCGCCATCCCCTTCGTGTTAGGTTACTTTAAACCTTGCAAACAGAAATAGGAGCCCCGCGAAGCGGGGCTCCGTCGAGCTACCTTGGTAGCTACCTTGGTACCTTGGTTGCCGATTACTATCTACCAAGGTAGCTCGACGGAGCCCCGCTTCGCGGGGCTCCTATTTCTGTTTGCAAGGTTAAAAGTAACCTAACACGAAGGGGATGGCGGGGTCTTTCAGACCCCGCCATCCCCTTCGAACCTAACCTGTCCGAGTCGGGGTGCCCCAAGTCCCGAGCTCGCTTCGCTCGCTCGCTCGCTCTTGCATCCTTAGTAAAATTGCTGATACCACCTACCAAGGTGTCTCAACGGAGCCCGATTTTTTAATAGACAATGAAAGGAAACGAATTATTAATTAACTGAATATTCGGCACGATATTTCGACTAAATCATTATTAGTCTAGTGGAACATTAGTTAAAATAAAATTAGTGCATTTGAAAATTCGGTGAAATGAAATTATTTCAAAGAAATAAATATGCTAAATAAAAATTTACCAATTAATTATTCGGTGCAATGAATAATTCTACGAAACGGCTATAGTGTAACCAAAATTAGCCGGAGTGATTTTCGACGAAATGTTGTTCTACCAAACAAGGGTGAACCTTCAAAAACAACCACAAAAAAGGGTAAAATAACCTACAAAACTTTTCTTTCGGAAGTCGGTGACTTTTTAACCGACTTCAAAAAGAAGGAGGTTATCAATTCGACGGTATGTTTTTTTTTTTTTTTGTGTGTTTGTTACCTGATTACTCCGCCAATTGTGGACCGATTTTCAAAATTATTTTTTGTTCGTAAGGAGATACTTCAGGAGTGGTCCCATTGTCACCATGTCAGGATCTGATGATTGGATCTTGGAGAAATCGAGGGCAACCCTCAAATTTTATAGGCCTACACATAGTTTTTCGCAAATTTTATGAAGTAATTTAAGTATTTGCGTATGGTAATCATCATCTCATGTAGCTGAGCTGATGATGGAAGGTACAACTCCTCTAGTAAGGACTTAGCATCGACTAATTTAGTAAATTATGTTTGTGTTCGCATATCTCCGGAACTACAAGTCGTATTTAAGTAATTCTTTTTTTGTTGTACTATGTATCGTTCAACTTAGGGAATACTGCAAGTTTCATCAAAATCGGTTCAGTAGTTTTTGAGACAGAGAATTATGAATGTAAGAGATTTTAACGATGTTATTACCGGTGTTACGGATTACAAAATTCTAGTGCTCATGTAAGAAAATGATGTACTCGTATTTGACAAAAATGTGGTTGAATATTTAAACTAAAAAGAATAAAATAAAAACTTTTTCAAAAAAAATGTAACCGCCTTCAAAAACAACCACAAAAAAGGGTAAAATAACCTTCAAAACTTTTCTTTCGGAAGTCGGTGGCAAAAAGACAATGAAATTAATAAAAAAAAGGTCACCGACTTCCGAAAGAAAAGTTTTGAAGGTTATTTTACCCTTTTTTGTGGTTGTTTTTGAAGGCGGTTACATTTTTTTTGAAAAAGTTTTTTTATTAATTTCATTGCGTTTTTGCCACCGACTTCGGAAAGAAGAGTTTTGTAGGTTATTTTACCCTTTTTGTGGTTGTTTTTATTACTTTAAATATTCAACCACAATTCTTGTCAAATACATCATTTTCTTACATGTGCACTAGAATTTTGTAATCCGTAGCACCGGTAATAACACCGTTAACATCTCTTTCATTCCCTATCTCAAAATCTACTGAACCGATTTTGATGAAACTTGCAGTATTCCCTAAGTTGAACGATACATAGTACAACAAAAAAAGAATTACTGTAATCGGACTTGTAGTTCCGGAGATGTGCGAACACAAACATAATTTACTAAATCAGTTGATGCCGAGTCCTTACTAGACGAGTTGAACCTTCCATCATCAGCTCAGCTACATGAGATGCTGATTTCCACACGCAAGTACTTAAATTACTTAATAAGATTTGCGAAAAACTATGTGTGAGCCAATAAAATTTGAGGGTTGCCCTCGATTTCTCCAAGATCTAATAATTAGATCCTGAAATGGCGACAATGGGACCACACGGAAAGCACCAGCTTTCAAATAAAAAAGAATCATGAAAATCGGTTCACCCAGTCGCAAGTTATGAGGTAACAAACATTAAAAAAAAATACAGTCGAATTGATAACCCCTTCCTTTTTTTGAAGTCGTTTAATTAGCTTACTATAGATTCACTATTAGATAATACTGTTGCAGATTTAATTTAAAACTGATAAAAGTAAGTCCGTTGGTGCTTATTGGTCTTGTCTTTTTTGTCCGGAAGTTCCGGAAGGAGTTATGGAAACTATGTATTTTCCTACTTCTGCGGTACATTTTTCTGATTAATTTCGTTCCAGGATCCAAGATAGATTCATTTTTATTTCTTTTCATTTTTTGCCTTACATGCCTTACATTCTGACTAACTTTGCCCCACAGGAATTTCTCCTGTGTCTGCAGTAAAATAGTAAAAAAAAAAACGATCGAAACTTTTTTCAAGGCTGTAGTAAATTGTTGTGGATATAAAAGTTTTGAAAGCGATTGCTTTTATCTAGTCTGGCTCATCTATAACTAATGTACCTTCTAACAATGACATGATACACAAACAGATAAATAACTAGGCGGGTGTGAAGTTAGTGGTCCATCCCGGGAAAAAGCACGCTGGACAAGAAACATGGCGGTGCGCGGTGACAGACCTCACCAGGGCCGCCGGGTTTGCTAATACAATCCTATAGAAGTCCAGCGTCAAACAGTTTTTACTGTATTCCGTCACGAAGCAAGAGTTCAATTTCCTTCTGGGTGAGAGCACCCTCCATCGTTCTCATCTTTGCTTCTGGACTTGTTAAGACCAAGAGCAAATGACCAGCGATGCGGAGGAGTACTTTGACGCCTAAGTGTCTCTGCCTTTTAGTGTTTTTGTTTTTTTTTTTTATCTTAGGTGTTTGGTTTTAGTTTTAGTTTAGTTGTAAATATAATTTTAGTTTTATTTATTTTTATATCTAGTTTTAGTTACCTGTGTACATATTATTTTAGATAGTTCTGAATATGAAATATATATAGAGCAAATTAATTTGGCGCGGTGCTGTGTGTTGCGGGTTCGATCCCCGCACGGAACAAATATTTGTATGATCTGCTAGCAGTTGTTCCGGGTCTGGCTGTTTGTGTATGTGAGTTTCTATGTTCGTAAACGCACCCACGATACAGGAGAAATTCCTTTATGTTGATATAACGAAGTTTTCTGGCTTGCTATCACCAAAGATTTCATTTCTTTTCGTCAGCAATATTTAACCGCTGCTAGTATTTCAGGCTGAATTTTGCATTTAATAACAAATAAAATTAAATTATTCACTAAAGCCGAAAACAGTACCAAAAGCAAATTGAAACGAGTTTACAAATCTAATTATTTCTACTGTGAAGAAAGAGCTGCTTAATTAAAATCTGTCTCAAATAACTGAGGTGGAATAAAACATTTTCTTCATGAAATTAAGTGTTAGTTCTGAATTACATTCAGACTTAATTGAAAACAATAACTTCTGTAAGAAGAATTTGCTTTAAAGGATTTAACGAGAGGATACATTTTAAAACAAAATTATAAAGCTGATTTATTTTAGTACGTAAATCAAGTTTGGACTGTCTCACAGTCAGGCAAAAGTATTGCCTCATCCCACATTCACTATTATTTTTTTTTACATCTACTATCGGCTTTCTTTGAAATTTGACATCTAGACTTACTGCTTACCATCCATCTGCTACTTGTCATGTCATTAATTCGCACTAAAGCTATTGTCAAACAGACAGGCGTGACGAACGCGAAGCGAGGCGTTTTTGTTTGTAATGGAACAAACACAGATGGCGTTAGTGCCACGCTCAACATCAGCTCCGCGAATTTGATTAATTAAATTACTTGAAACGCATTATTACAACGGACTAACAGTGATACGTCATAACAAAAGCATAAAAGAACCGCACAAGTGTTATTGTAGTGTCATTATAAAATAAAGTGCATAAAAAACAAAGTTCAAAGTGGACCCCCAAGTGAACGGCGATAAGTTAGTGGCAACGTACACATCAGTACTATATATCTCACAGACACAGTTAACCTGAAAAACGAACGCACTTTGGAATCACTGCATAGTTGTGTGCGCGAAAGTGTTAAAATTTGTGAGAAATTACGATTTTTTCTTTTTCGAAGTCAGTTATTTTTCTTCAAACAATCGTGTGTAAACAAACATCAGCTGAGTCACGGGAAGTGTGTCCTCCAATCAGAACGCTTACTCACTTTTTGACTCAAATAATTTCGTTCAGGAACTCGCCTGGCGTTTTTTTTCTTGGTTTTGGACTCTGGTCTTTTGGAATGAGGATAGTTTCTAAAACTCGACTAAAACAATAATCGACAAAATTTTTTTTTTGGTTCTGACGTTTTTACGATAAAGGAAAGTACATAAAACTTCAACGAAAATGCCACGAGCAGCATCTACCCCGCCTAAAGAATCCGGTGGGACTGGTATAACTCAGGCGCACTCTGAACCTAATATACTTGCTGTCGGTACACCAGAGTCAAATATATGTGTCAGACAGAAACGCCCACGCTTGGAAGGCTCGCCTGACACGGAATTCTATTGTTCAAAGGGTGAATTGATCAGCTGCATTCGCCAGGAAATACGTAGTGTGCTGGCATCAGAGATATCAGCTAACATAAAAGCTGGTTTTGAGAATGAACTGAGCGAAATGAAGTCTGTGTTCCGTGACCTAAAGCGGTCGGTAGATTTCATGAGTGCGGAGTTCGATCGGATGAAGGCGGAACTCGAGACCTGCAAGCACAGTAACAATAACCTTCACAAGGAGAACGAAACTCTCAGGAACACAGTCTCAGAACTTTCATCAAGAGTAAACTTGATTGAACAGCATGCACGTCAGCAAAACTTGGAAATCAACGGCATACCGGAAAACAAATCAGAAAATCTGGTTAAAATGGTCCAGCAAATTGGAAATGCAGTTTCTAGTAACATCAAAGAGGACGACATCTTGTCTGTAGTACGGGTAAGGAAGCTGGACCCGGAGAACAAGAGCCCCAGAGCTGTAGTAGTCAAGTTACGTAGCATGCTGTTGAGGGATACTATCCTATCCTCAGTGATCAACTTTAATAAAGCTTGCCCTAACGAAAAACTTAACACGCAACACCTTGGGTACAGCAACGTGGCTAAGCCTGTCTTCGTAACGGAGCACCTATCACCTCTAAACAAGAAAATTCATGCGGCTGCCAGAAAAGTCGCAAGAGAAAAGGGGTACAAATACGTTTGGGTTAGAGATGGCAAAGTCTTGATAAGGAAAGAAGATGGACAGCAAGCAAAACACATAAAAAGCCTGGAGGCTATCTCCCTGCTATAAAGGGACCAAAGTTGAATAAAGACCGCGATCTAGCTACTGTTTTCACCATATATTATCAGAACTTTAGAGGTCTCAAGACCAAATTACATAATCTCAGGCTCGCTACATACCTAAATAACTACGATGTGATAATTGGAACAGAGACGTGGCTGGACGACAGCGTGAACAATGGCGAACTATTTGACTCCCGATATATCGTTTACCGTAGAGATAGGGCTTCTACTCCTCTTGGCAAGAAAAAGGGTGGAGGTGTACTGATCGCCGTTTCTAGGGCTATAGACTCAACACGAGTAACAAAATGGGAATCAGACGCCGAAGATTTGTGGGTCAAACTTAGAACAAATAGCAAAACAGGCCCGAGTGACCTGTTCATCTGTGCGGTCTATTTGCCTCCGCCTGTGCAGCATGCCTCGCTTAATTTGATCCTGGACAACGTGGATGCAGTGATGGAAAAAACGGAACAAGACGTAATTATCGCTGGAGACTTTAATCTCAGTTTCATCAACTGGTGCACGGATAATACTTTGTCCAGTTCACCGTGTACAACTGCTAAAAACTATGCGAACGGGTTAGGCTACTCACTGATTGATTTCATGTCATCCAATAACATTAAGCAAATCAACACTATTAAGAACTGTTACAACAAAACTCTGGACCTTATTTTGTGCAACTTTGACGGTGGATCTGTCAGCGAATGTAAAACTCCGATGTCGCTAGTTGATGTTCATCACCCACCTCTTGACATAACCATTAATAATATTTCGCCCGCATTACTAAAAAGTAAGATTGCTCTCAAATATAACTTCCGGAAAGCAAACTATGAACTCGTAAATGAGAGGTTGAGGAGCATCGACTGGACGCGTCTGTTTTCTGATATGGCGGATGTAGACTCTATGGTAGACACATTGTATGCACACTTGAATAGGATAGTGGACGAATTTGTTCCCAGATATGCTGTACGTAATAGCAAATTTCCTATTTGGTTTTCAAAATGTTTAATCAGACTCCTCAACGAAAAAGAAAAGTTAAGACTCCGTTTTAAAAAGTACAAGAACCCTAGGGACAAATATGAATACCGTATATTAGAGGAACGTTCTAAAGTAATGATCAAAAAGTGCTACACCACGTACGTCCATAACACGGAAAAGAATATCAGACATAATCCGAAGGCATTCTGGTCATTCGTTAAGGCCAAGAAGGTTAAGTCAAATGATATTCCGTCTGAGATGCATTGGAACCAGAAAGTGGCTACGTCTGGAGAAGAAGTGAGTAAACTGTTTGCCTTACACTTTTCTTCCACTTTTGCGTCTCCAGCTGGTACCACCGCGGTACAAACCAAGACAAAAAACTACCCACAGCTTGCTTTAGGGAGCCATTATTTCACAGAGCGAGACGTACTTAAAGAAATACAAAAAGTTAATACTTGCAAAGGTCCAGGGCCTGATGGCCTACCACCACAATTCATTAAGAAATGTTCCAAATACCTATCATTACCCCTTAAACTTATCTTTAACCAGTCCTTAATGACCTCTAAATTTCCCACACCGTGGAAAACAGCAAACGTAGTACCAATATTTAAAAAAGGGGAGCCTAATGATGTAAAAAACTATAGGCCCATATCACTCCTCTCAATTTTCTCGAAACTGTTCGAATCATTAGTTTGTCCTATATTGACTTCGCTCATTAAAACTCAATTGGCCACAGAACAGCACGGTTTCTGTACTAACAAATCCACTTCCACCAACCTGGTTCACTATATTAATGATATAAGTAGATCCGTGGACGCCGGTGTGCAAGTGGACTCAATATACACGGATTTCAGTAGTGCGTTCGACAAAGTGAACCACGCACTTCTACTACAAAAGCTAGAGAACTATGGTGTACATGGTCAACTGCTACGCTGGTTTAAATCATACCTTCTAGAGCGACATCAGAGAGTGGTTATAAAGGGTTACCAATCTCCACTTTATTATTCAACCTCTGGGGTACCGCAGGGATCCCATCTCGGCCCTATTCTTTTCCTTGTATTTGTGAACGACATCATTATACTCAATAAAACACTCAAAATTCTCCATGTTTGCGGATGATCTGAAACTTTACAGGGAAATAGAATCAGGAACTGACATTGCGTTGCTACAAAAAGACTTGGACGCAATTCACGAGTGGTGCCATATTAACATGATGACTCTCAATGCCAAAAAGTGCTATCATATAACTTTTACACGTAAAAAGTTGACTCAACCGTCAGCATATCATTTAAATGGCATAACCCTTCAGAGCGTTGACACAATTCGTGATTTGGGAGTCCAACTCGACAGCCAACTGTCCTTTAGAAATCACTTTGACATCATCATCGCCAAAGCGAATAAGATGTCCGGATTTGTAAAAAGGACCTGTAAGGATTTCCAGGCAACTAGCACTCTCAAAGTACTCTACAACTCTCTGGTGAGGAGTGTACTGGAATACGCATCGCCTGTATGGAACCCAGCGTATCAGGTGCACATCGATAGAATAGAACGTGTTCAAAAAAAGTTCACGAGATATCTATGCTACAGATCACAGACTTGTGATCGCGAAGCAGGATATCCTCAGAGGCTCTGTCATTTCAGGATGAGCTCCTTGGAGCAACGAAGAAAATGCTCAGATTTAATCTTGCTTTTTAAGATTATCCATAATTTGGCGAACGTCCCGGAGTTGGTTTCAGAGATCAGTCTAATCGTACCCCGTCGTACTTCTTTCAGATCCAATTTCAGAACGGAAACATTTGAAATGCCTAAAACTAGAACTAATCTTGGTCGTTCCGCTCCTCTGTACCGGCTTCTGTGTAGTTACAACAAGCTTTGTACACGTACCAACAACTTGGACATGTTTTCGAACGGTCTCAATGAGTTCAGACGGCGTATCCTTGGTTCAGCCTTCGATTGATTTGTTTGCCTTAGTTATAAAATATATGAAATATATGTTTGACTTTTGTAATTCTTAATTTGATTTGATTTAATTTTAATTTGATTTTGATTTGATTTAATTTTGATATGATTTTAATTTAATTTCAATTAGATTTTGATTTAATTTTGATTCAATTTTAATTTAATTTTGGTTTAATTTTGATTTGATTTTGATTTAATTTTGATTTGATTTCGATTTTTTTTTATTTAGATTTTTATCAATTTTGTTATGTGTTTGAATTTCATTTTAATCTTAGCCTTGATTTTATTGTAATATTAACACATTCTTTAATGTATTTTAATTTTTATCTACTAATTTAAATCATATTTAATGTATTGTATTATGTCATATTTTAATGTATTCCAAAGTAATTTAGTTCAATAATGTAAGTGCTGTACACACCTGTAAGTGACAAATTCACCATAGATCATTGATTAACAACTGCACCAAAATTACCAATGTAGAACTAGTGGATAAGTCGTTGGTGTGTCAATAAATAAATAAATAAATAAATAAGTAATGTATGGAATTGTTTGAAGCAAGTCACATAGACTATCGGATCGCTTTCGCTTTTCTATGTGACTGCTGACTGGATTCAAACAATTAAAAACGCTTCGGATCGCATTCACTTCGCCTGTCTGTTTGACAATAGCTTAAGCGCTTTCAATCTTTCTTCATAATACGCACAGCAAAAGAGTGGAACTCACCTGAGTTTGTATTCCCGAACGCATACAACCCGAATCTCTTCAAAGTTAGAGTGAGGGCTTAAGCCAACGACGATATAATACTAGACTCCTAATAACAGGCGACCGATGTATGTCAACACATTAGGCAAAAAAGTCTTATATCCGTCTCATTTCGACCACTCCTGTGAGCCGTAAACATACGTTGAGACAGAACAGACCTTGAGTTAGCCAATCACAACGCAGTACCCGGTCCCCCTCGCTCACGTAGTACCTCAGCGAGTTGACAGAATAGTTTTAGTTCCTTAGATCGTGCATGCGGAGTCTAGTATTATATCGTCGTTGGCTTAAGCTAAGCAAGTAAAGCTCTTTCTCTGGGTAAGCTCGCTGCAACGTAGGCTCTGTCAACTTTGACCTAGACTAGAATCAAGAGCAAATCCATCGCAAAAAAAAACTTACTTATATTACCAATACTTACTACTTACTTATAATACCAATTTTCTCTGTTTTTGTCTCTGTATAATGTTTGTCGCCTTGTCAACGGCTTTACGAGTACAATAAACAACAAAGAGGTAAAGTTTTTGATATTGAGAGTTTCTTTGTAAGGAAGTAATCTGTGCAACTACTAATTTTAAAACTTAATTAACAAAGAAAGCTACATTATTCTTGGATGAATTAAGCCATATTTTTTCAAATTGCAGTAGTGCGAAGCTAGAGCGGGTCGCTAGTAAAAAATAAAGATGGACAAAATCTAGTAGACAAATTCAAACCACATTGTTTGTATTTTTTAACTAGCTATGTTTAAACTAGGCAGTAGGTACGCAAAATGTCAAAACCAGAAAAAATCATGTCCTCATAAAAAGTCTAGCAATATTTTATCGTAACTTTCCGATATTATAAGGGTATCGCGGATACCGCGCTCTCGTACGTTCAGTAAAGTAAACGCAATATATGTAGCTTCAAACCTAAAGAATATTGCTACCCTCAATAGTTTACTTTCCTTGGAATAAAAACCGGGGAACATGGAAAAAAGTACCAACCGACACTCTTCAATATACGCAAGAGCATTTTGCCATTTCCAAAAAATATGCTTTTGAAAATTGGCAACGTCATGCATAAAAATGCGGAAGGTTCATCAGCGTAGCCTTTTCGCTATTATGTTTCGAACGGCTTCTACTGTACCGGGATGCAATGGAAAACCAGTACTTAACATGGAAGGTCTGCTTATGTATAAAATCCACAGCCCAGTTAGTACTGGGTTTTATAAGTTACTCCTCTTAGGGGCTCCCGCACACGGGCCACTGGCCACAACCACAAAACTCCGCCACCGCCTGGCATATTTCTTGTAGTTTTCATACATTTTATATGGACTCGCCGCACAATGAAGACCCCGGTGTCCGCCACACGCTAAAATCGTTGCTGCTCGCTTCTTGTGGCCAGCACCGGCCACTAAACGCCGACACAAAACGCCGCCACACGCCACTAGCGCGATTCCACACCCCTCTCTCTCTCTAACCTCAGTAATGCATTGGTTAAAAAAAAGTAGCAGCCAGCGACCACAAGTGGCGACCACCCCGGCCAGAAGTGGCTGTCGCGCGCTCCAGCTTCTCTGTGGCCGCTTCTAGATTCTCGTGACGGCGTTTTGTGGTTGTGGCCAGTGGCCCGTATGCCCTTAGTTAGTCTATCCAATAGTCTCACGATTAGTTGATAGACTTCTTTGCTACTGTCTACTTCTAAAGAATAATTATCAACATCTTCCTGTCCTCATACCATTTTACTTGTGATCTGCGGTACACGGTTTTTTTTTTCCTTTCTTCGCTATCAAACGATACACCATCATTTACTTCTCTTTCTTTCACATCATTCATCACACAATCCATTCATCATTTCTCTAATCTTCCTCTGGACAATCCAGAGGCGTAGCTACCGCCGTATCTGCCGTATCTGCCGTATCAATTATACGGGGCCCCCAAGTGTTAAGGGCCCCCGACGATTGGAATAAAAAAATACATAAAATGTTGCTATAAAGCTCTAATTATTAAAACATCTAACATAGTTCCATTTTCAAAAAGGCTATAATGTAGTTGTCATAAATGAGCTTCGGTCATTCGTCTTCTAGCTCAATTTTCTAGCTCCCTTCAAAATTCTCTTATAATATTTAAAACCAGGCTCGTTCCGGCGAGTGAAAGTGACAGAGCTATACAAGTCGTCTAGCGCCATCTCGTTCACTCACTGGAACAAGCCTGGTTTTAAGACGTTGTAATACCCCCCCTGGACGCTATTGTCTTTTATCTGAAAAACTATACACTAAGATTAGAAGGGCCCCTAACAACTTTTAATTCGGGGCCCCATCTGGCCTAGCTACGCCACTGGGACAATCCATCAACATTTCTTATAAATATATCTGTAATGACTATTAAAGATCTACTAATGGCAACAGGTACCGACATGCCTTCAGAGGCGTGGAGGAAACTCGGTATGTAATGAATAACTTGAAGACCAATCCGTGTGAATGTTATTATTAGCCGCAAACAACTTCCAAAAAATAATAAACCGTGTCAGCCTCAAGGGCTTCGCACATCCCATCCAGAGATATTATAGCCAAGACACCGAAATATTTGACAGCAATTCGCGATGTTGCCAGCCTTCCGAAGGCGGCCCCTGTACGAAACAATTTCCACTTTTTCCACTTCATTAAAATTGTATTTAGAAAAGGTATCGTTTTTGTGAACTCCTTGGGAAAAAAACTTAATTGGTATAAACGACCCGGTTTGCCTGAAAACCGAGATAGGTCTGTTTTCTGTCCGGTAATATAAATCTCTGTCTATTCGACGTTTTTTTGTCCACACAATGACATGTCGCTTGGCTGGGAACTCTTCGAGCCATTTAATTTTTATGGCTGTGAACACAAGGTTGAAAGTAGTTTATGATCTCTCTGACAATTCAACTAATGTATTTTTGCCGTACATTTGGAGATAGCTGAAAACATAATGGTACTTTTGAAAACATTTTTCGTTATAATGTTGTAGCTAAACAAATATTACGTGTTTTGACTTACCTATCTAGAAAATGGTTTTTGATAAATTGCTTTGTATAAATATATATTTATTCAGGTTTTTTACTGGCATATAACCCGTGTTTTAATCTTGAATTCTTCTCTAAAGAAACTCATATAAATATAATGTTGGGTCAACCTTAAAAGTCATTAGGCACAAGGTGCCATATCTTAGAACGACAATAAAGTATCATAGCCTAAGATTTACGTTTAATTATAATAAAAAAAAACGGGCATAACATATATCTTCCAGCTTTTAGCATTATACAGAGTAAGAAGAGCTGGCTTACGGGTTACTTAAAACCTTCATTGAAAATTATAAAAAAAAAAAATAGGGAGTCACGTATTTAAAGTACTGGTTTAATACCAGTATTTTAAATACGTGACTGCTGGATCCGATTAGATTATATATTAATGTTTACAGCAATAAAAAAAATTAGAAAAGGTCTATAAAGGCTTGTTAAAAATACAAGACCTTTATAAGTCCAATGTTTTCAGCAAATAGTAAAAATGTTTGAACAGATTTATATTATTTTGGGTAATGAAACGTCAGCCACAATATTTTTCTCTCTTTATTATTTCTACTGACTGTGAAAAATTTGCAATAACAGCTTGCCATATTCCAACACGAAAAAACAGCCAATTAATATTCACAAAATATTGGAATCACAAACCGCTGACGATGCAATACCTATCCTATTAAGTACAGTCTGAATAAACATGACACGATAGCAAAATGTCACTTAAGGCTAATTTATACGCGGATGGCGAGTAATTGGTGACTCGCCGTCCGATCATTGATGCCATGTTGACCGCGCGTCGTGTTCCACGTGGGCCTCAAAGAGCTGTCAGCAATCTGACGGAGCCCCCATAGAGGGCCAAACGCCTGCCGGGGACGCGGTACGGTCTTATCAGGTAACCTTGACCTTGGTACGAAAAAGGCTATTGAAGAAACAAAGTTGATTTTAGTCATACGAGGCTGACTGTCCCTTCCGCTCCACTTTGGGCCAATATAAGTACATTGATTCGATCGTACTCGAAACCAATGCAGTGATAGATTACTGCACGCTGTACTGAGGCCTTATCATGAGTTTTCAGTTATTCTGACGTAAACTGGAACTTTGACATTGTCAAATTGACAAATTTCAAGGGGAAAATCAGTTCCGTCTTCGCACCAGAGGCGCTGTTCCATTTTTCCATACAAGATACCTGTAAATACTGGAAAGACGCTGTAAAGTAAAATAGTGAAAACTCGTGATAAGTGTACTGGATTAAAACATGTTTACATGAATCCAGTGCCAATTCATTGCTAGAATCCAATGACACGTCTTGACCCAGTGATTTGATTTCGGATTAGAACAACCAGCCTATAATGCTCCCAATACTGGGACACTGATCTCCTATCTCAGAGAATGAGTGGGCTTTAATCCACCATGCAGATCCAGTGCGGATTTCTAGGTGTTTCCCCTCACAATTAAAAAATATCCTAACAATATTAGCTCGGGAGTTGGATTAATTAGCAATGAACGAAAATCGCATTAAAAATTCCGTTTGTAATTTAGATGGCAACTCGTCTGTGGCCTCAGGGAATATTTCGTTCTGCGTGTTTCAGAAAGATGTTGTATGCAGAATATGAAACTGAACGAAACGAGAATCATAATTGCGAAAAATTAATCATTTAGGTACTTACGTCCAGGTATGTGGTTTGAGTAGGTTCCTAATAAAGTTTTGTCACTTTTGTGTAACATTTTGCATACTGATATTTTAGATTAGTAACAACTGACGTATCGTGGCCTTTAGTCTATAAGACCCGGACCCAGGCACGAGAGATGACAAATGATGGTTTATACCACGCCCTTATTTTTGACGTGATAACGTCGTATTAAATGACCGGCTCACGCACGAAAAACGATGACGTCATGCGGCGTTACCTCGCTCTGTAGCGTTCCATAGTAACGGCGTGTCAATTGTTTGTTTATAGCAACGTAAGTGCAGTATTTACCTATTAGTGCAGGTCGCAGAAGGAATTTCGTTTGCAAAATATGAGGACCGCAATCTGTTTTATGAAGTATGCAAATGGGTTTTTGGACTAATTAAAAATTCATGTTGCCAATGTCTGGAGTGGTCCAGAAATTTGTAAAATACTACCGCACTACACGTAGTAAAATACTTCCCTTAAAACTTAATCACCCCTTTTCACCAATTTAGGGGCGATTTTTGAAAAACCCAAAAACACGTGTTTGATTATTTTTGATCTAATTTCCATATACCGGGTTTCAAATTCATCGGTTAGCACGTTATGATTTTCCTATACAAACTTTAACATCGTCTAGAGTATCAGTGGAGGGTAGTTTTTAAAAATTAATAATGCTCATTGTCACCCCCTTAAAGGTGAAATCCTTTCTTGGTGCTCACTTACATGATAAACTGCAACTACCATCCAAAATTCAGGTTATACGTTTAGCGCTTTAAAATAGTTACCTTTAAACTTGAATACCCCTTTTCACTAACTTTGGGGGTGATTTTCGAAAAATCCAAAAACACGTGTTTGATAATTTCTGTTTTCGTATATAAATACTGATTTTCAAAGTAATCGGATCACGCGTTATGATTTTTCCATACAAACTTTAACATCGACTAGATCACTAATGGAGGGTAGTTTTAAAAAACTAATAGTGCTAACCTTTTTTACCCGACTGCGCCAGGAGGGTTATGTTTTTCGAGTGTATGTATGTATGTATGTATGTATGTATGTTTCTGTGTGTTGCTCTGCAGCCTAAACGGCTTGATGGATTTTAACTTGAGAGGTGTCGTTAGATTCGTCTTAAACGTGAGAGTGTCACTGGGTACATAAAACTGGTCAAGTGCGAGTCGAACTCGTGTGCAAAGGGTTCCGAAATAAAAATTTTTTTTTAAAATCTCTCACATTATATCAAGTGGGGTATCAAATTAAAGGATTTTAAAAATGGTTTACCAAAATATATATAACTTATATGTTTCAATTTTATTTGGACTAATAAATGCTAACAAAAACTAAAAATAGTAAAATAAAATTAATATTTAAAAAAACAAAAAACCCGACTGCGTAAAAAAACTAAAAAGAACGAAACAAGCCCAGTAGTTTAGAATTCACTCATTCACACTCTCAGTCGGGGCCCATTCAAATTATACCAATCAAATCTTCCCAAGGGGCCCCGACTGTGAGTGTTAATGAGTGAATTCTAAACTACTGGGCTTGTTTCGTTCTTTTAGTTTTTTTACGCAGTCGGGTTTTTGGTTTTTTTAAATATTAATTTTATTTTATTATTTACTTGTGTTCTTATTCATGACTATAGTTTCAAATGTATAAACCCAAGGAATAGGATTTTTCATACAGTAGTTTTCAACCGTTTTCACACCTTTAGAGGACGATTTTCACAAAACCCCGTCTTTTTGCCCCCCTAATGGTAGACTGCAACTACCTATTGTCCAAAATCCAAGTTTCTACGTTTAGCGATTTCGGCTGTAGGCGAGTCTTACGACCATACCCTGTTCTTTTAAATGTATAGATGATTATGTATTCATATGTTTTTCTACTATATTTTCCAATCATTTTATCAAGGTCTCGTCATAATAAAGTATAAACAGTATGTAATGCCATATCATATGAAATTTATTCAGATCAAAACCCACAAAAATATCAACGTTTTATTGATCTGAGACCACAGGACGGATTTTTTTTTTTGGACCACGATAATTATTTATAATTATTATAATTGCTGGCAACATCAAAAATATATATCATTACAATCCTAAAAATACGAGTACCTATATTACAAAACTCAAAATTCGGTCCTCATATTTTGCATACGGATGTCTTCTGGCGGCCTGGTCTATATGACGTTGTCACGTTCAACTATCGTCAGTAAACCGACTTTACAGACAACCGATTTTTTATTAATCTGAGGCTGTGACTAACTCCAGAGAAGTGGCGTTTTGCCTCTACCTCTGGCATGCCTTTAGACCTAGAAAGTAATTTGAAGAAGAAATTGCAGGTTTAATTTAGGATCACTCCCGTATAAGCCAACCTTCCTGGTACACGCTTCATAAAATTTCTTAAAAATCGGTTTTCATCTACCAAGCATAACTGGTGTGTCCACAGCCTATACAGAATGGAAAAACGCCGTTTCAATTTTATGAAACGTCAGCGGGAAAAGACGGGGAGATTGTGATGTCGGTTTTAGATTGTGGACGATGCGGCGGTTGGTAGATTTTTATGCGTTACGTCGATGATATTGGATTTTGTTTAAACGAGAAGAATTTATCGGATGAATGCTTTAATAGTAAAAGGTTTTCGATAGTGTAATTTTAAGCCTTTACAGCATGAAAAGTCCCTCTCTCATCTTTTTGGCATTTTCTGGTCATGTTTTTCATGCGAAGATGACCTATAGTGCTCTTCTGTAAAGGATGCAGCACTAGATTTTCAACTTTATGCTTAGAACATGAAGTTCAAAATTCATTAAAGAAGGTTTCAAAGCTGCATCAGCGCTATTATACTATATATTATAATAGCGTTGATCTCGACGGCAATGTCGTGCCTGTGGCATTCAGTGAGTTAAGATCTTTATCCGCCTCTACGGAATAATTTATTTTTTCTTAACTTTTGGGGTTCATTTAAGCTAAGAGCCAGTCTGATAGTCAATACTACTACATATTGACTCTCTCCTCTCAAAACCATTTAAATGATGAATAAATAGTTTATTATTTCATCGTAGAATAATCCCATCTTCAGGTGTTTCGCCAAAATGTCAAACTCTACGCACAAGGGTAAATGCTCCGTGAAAAACTCTACAGTTTACGCACATTCCGTGGTTAGCCTGGATGCCGATCCTAACCTACAATGTTTCTAGGCCCATAGTAAAAGTTGCGAAAGTATGCAATACTCGTACCCACCGGTAGGGTCGCACCCTTCGGTGTAGGTACATACCGACCTACATAACGATGGACACTTTGTCTGGCCACCATTTTGCTGTATAGCTCCCTCGGATGGACAATGTTCGAAATGTATATTATTATATATGCAGTATAGTCACAGTCAACGCAACTGACCAGAAAAGGATATTGAAATCAGCTAGACTCATTTTTACCCGACTACGGCAAAGCCAAAAGGAGGGTTATGATTGTGACCGGTATGTATTGTATATGTAAATGATTTACTTCGTAACGTCATTAGCTATTCTCCTAATAATAATTATAAGCATAGACAATTATGTTGTGTGAAGACTTAAATCGAGAAAAGTGGAAAGTTTCCAAGTGTTACTGCACAAGGGTCGACGGCGCGTCGTGTTCCACGCGCGCCTCAAAGAGCGTCAGCAAAATGACGTGGCCCCCTCACAGAGGGCCAAAGCCTGCCGGGGTCGCGGGACTTATTTCCATCACCGTGACCCCGGAACATAAAGGGCTATTGAAGGACACCGTGGATTTTAGTCAGTACAAGTCTGACAGTCCCTCCCGCCTTGCCCGGGGTGTGAGTCCTAATTTTGATGATTTTACCACGCTAAAAAAGAAAAAAGTTTTACTGCACGACGCAAATGTAGGCAGGCGTTTATTTTTTAATGAAAATAAATTCTCTAAATCACACAGTCTACATTTTGTAGTTAATTTCAGCCGCGTGGGTGATACTGACCATCACAACCACAACGTTGCATCAACACAACTACATTCAGAAGAGAGGTGATACGTAGTAAACCAAGAGCAACTACAAAAAGATTCAGCGACACAATTTACTCGTAACCACATCTCGACCGCGTTTTATCGTTGTGATGTGGTTGCGTTGTGGTGAGTGTGAATGAACGCTTAATTTCATGTACAGATTGTTTGATTAAAGGGTTTCTTAAGGGTTGAATAACATTGTTTCACCAACCCGCAACCTTCGTCTACTCTACAGAAACAAAAAAAAGAGTTGAAAAACCCTAGACTCAAGGCAGTAATTCTTCTTACAGCAACTGAAACACACGTTCAGAAACTCTTGATCTCATTGTATCAGTACAATAGCATTATTAGAGGTAACTTTTACTCAAACAACTGTAACTTTAGTTTAACAGAGTTAACTTCATGCACCTGGTCTGTTATCGATTCCCAAATGACTAGAGTTCAGTTCGCAGTACTGAAACTTTTCGCATTTGTTTCGCATTGTTAGTTGCGAAAATAAAAGGGGTATGCGGATGAAATGACAAGTTTATAGTGGACTGTCTTTTCTCTCTCTTTCTCTATCAATATGAGACGAACAGGGAGATTCTGTACTTTGCGTACTTCAATGATAAATTAGTTTATAAATAGAGCAAAAAAATTCGTGGAAAAACGATAAATGATTTGCTCCTTGTGCATTATTTTTATAATTACTTACACGTCAGTTATTTTTTATTTGCTCATTGTTACAAACTGTTGCAGAAATACATAAATATTAATGTATTTTTGGGCAAGAATGTAAAATTAAAGTGATTAAGTATAGACAGTAGACATCACTGATAACCTATTACCAGGACATAGGTTTTGTATATCATACAAAATACCTTGGAAAATGTAATTTACCTATTTTAGGACAAATACTGTTACAACACTCACTATTTAGGATAAGTATAGTACCTACACAAAAATATCTTCAACAAACTATAAAGGGCTTCACACACAACAGCTATAATGTATATTAATGTACATTACATCCCGGGATGTATAGCTTTAAATTATCTTAATGTATCACACACACAACAGGTAATGTAATGTATCTTTCCCATCATTTCATAACATCCTTTTCGAAGAGAGATAATATACGGAAATGTATTGAGATGTATTAAGAATATTAAGATGTATCGAATTAAAAATGTATATTTTCGTATCGCTCTGTATCTTAAGATTCCAAGATGTGAAAATATACATTATAGCTGTCCTGTGTGGTCTCCTGACGATTTCTATGGAAAGATGACAATGAGATGTATCGTGCTATAATGTACATCTTTCCATTACAGCTGCTGTGTGTGAAGCCCTTAACACAAAATATACCAAAAGTCAATGAAAATTGCTTTCACATTCACCGCTTGCCTTTCCTGGAATCCCAATAATAATCATTTCTCATTATATCGAACCCTGCCAATCTTCTGCTCATAATCCACTAGTTTCCTCATACCTACACGAGTGATGATGTACGCCATTGTTATCCGAGGATCTATATATAGCAGGAGCTTCGTAACACATTATGATATTATTAGACAATAGAACCCCACTATTAATGCAGACAATAGGCAGGGTTTTGAGTATCTTATACTGTTGGTAACTATTACATACATTTTGATCGTTGTTACTTAGTCTAGTTTTGTGATTAATCTTGATACCTATTGGATTTCGGAAGTTGGATTGTGCGAATAGAAACTAAATTTAATCGAATTTTATTGTTCGTCCTTAGATATGCACTGTTGGAGATATGCACTCGCTTCACACACGCGTGCCTTCCGCACACCGCGTGTAGGTAGTGGCGTGGGTTGGCGCATTATTGTATGAAATAAAAGGTGAGGGAGCGCGCAATAGTCGGCGCGGCGGTTGGCATCATCATGCGTCCTGTTGAGCAAGAATTAGATATGCTCTCTCTGTACAAAAGGCTCAATTACTAATCTTTACATTGAAAGAATCGAAGTACTCTACCACGCGGGAAGTGAAACGATAAAAACTTTTTTTTGGTAAGAGTTTAACGACTAAACATAATAAAATTCCACTTTCATATTTCAACCACCGAGAAGAGATTCGTACTTAAAACTAAATGTCATATACCAAACGAAAAATGTCATGTTTCTCATTTAAAATGTCATCAAAATCAGATCACTATTTTATTTAAATGTGGCAAACGAAACAAACAAAGTAGTTTTAGACTGAATTGTAAAAGCTGGGTTTGGTACAAATTGTTTTCCCCTTTGCCTTTGTCCTGAAAAAAATCAGTTCTAACAGGAACATTTAATTTAAGGAGAGACCGACGATTAAAGGGAACGACAGAAAAAAATCCCAAGACGAATAAAAAGTCAAATTAAAAACGTATTACAATTCCAACGGACACCATTTCATTATATAACGTTGTCGCCGACTCCTGCCAGTCTCAAACACTCAAACCGCGTTAAATTCTCGTTAGATTGATCAATTCACTTCAATTGTTCCCAATGCCTTGTAAGTGAAATCCTAACATTTTAATCAAGCAGGGTCACAGTTTTAATTACATTCCTCCTTCGATTCTCCCATGAACGGTTCGTGGTTCGTCTATTTTAGTAGATTAAGTAAAATATCAATTTCCTAGCTTATACCTAAGGCCTCAGATCAAAGAAATAGCCACGCTCAGGGGCCCTATTACAACGTCTTAAAACCAGGCTTGTTCCGGCGAGTGAAAGTGACAGAGCTATACAAGTCGTCTAGCGCCATCTCGTTCACTCACTGGAACAAGCCTGGTTTTAAGACGTTGTAATACCCCCCCTGAACACGCGAATGTGTCCACCAAAGCAAATACAAAATCAAATCGATTTACATTCCTTATTGTTTTCTTTGTTTTTGAGAACTTCTTTTACAATGTTTAAAGACACGAGACGGCATATTTTGGCAAACAACAACGCGTAGCTTGGTACGATGCGTAGCTTGGTACTGTCACGAGTTTGTATTCACTTTTGATTTGGTGGACACACTCGCGTGTTCTGAGCGCTCTATCTGCCTATTTCTTTGATCTGAGCCTAAGGCATTACCCCCGTAAAGGTTCAGTAGTTTTTCCGCAGGATCGTATTTTTAGTTTATAAAAGAGTTCTAAGAGTATTTACCTGTTCAACCAAGTTATAAACTATATTTATGCCGAACTTCTCAATCCGTTCAGAAGTATTTGAAAGAGCAGTAAATATCCACGCTTTTAAACTATAGTTATTATTGCATTTATGAATAAAATGTGCTACTGTAATAAGTAAAATGACCGCGGTTTTGCTCGAGTAGAAAAACAAATAGGATAGTTTAGTAAATTAAAATATCCGTGTGTTTATCTTGTTCAGTCTTTTTTACTAGAAACAAACAAACATCTATCAATCCTCGCAATCTTTCGCATTAGTAAGTAAAATTTTCGTACCTACGTAAACATAAACACACCAACATAATTTAAGGGCCATGTTGAGTTTCAGACGCAGAAGTAATTATGTGTTAACTGAAGCAAATTCAATATCAAGGTTCGTCACGCTCGGAAATTGTCGTTTTCACTTGCCGAAGCTAAACGAACGTGAAATTCGTAGTTCAAATTCAAATGTAACTAAATAGAATGTGGGTTCATTTAGGACGATACTTGCGCTCCTGTTTCTGTTAGGGCTGAGTCACACCGAAATGGCGGCAGCGGCGCCGCTGGCAGCCGCTGGCGGCCTCGCACTACCTCCAGACCCCGCGCGCCTGGTATCTCCTTGACTAGTTTAGCTTCCACATTCGACAAGGTAACTCGTGTGTTTGGAGTGAACATGATGGAATTGGTTATTATAGCACTTATTGCGGAAGAAGAAGAAGAAAGAAGTAAGTAAGTTTAAGTATGTAGTTAAAGTTTAAAATTATTTCACACTGAAAGTGCTCGCCGCGTCGCTGCCGGCCGCTGCCATTCCGGTGTGACTCGGCCCTTATGCTTGCTTGACACGGCGCGTAATCAATCCACGCGCCGTGTGAATGCAATGGCTCGGCGCAGCGCGGGCTGACGCGTCCTATTCTTGTATATCGGACCGTGCTCGTGGAAGCGCGGGATATATCGCGTGCCGTTAGAATTCAGCGTTACGAACACCCAGAACTATCTAAATAACTGGATTTTTTTCTGAGACTCAAAACAAAACAATAAATAGATAAATATAATAATACGTGTTCCCAAGAGTTGATGAACACGCAGTTGGTCATGCTCAGCAGCCATTTATCGGAATTCCTAATGTCCTATAATAATTTATAGTTCGTATTATATCGTTGCCTAAGATCCTGCCCATCCGAAAAATCTAACTGCATAAATTCTCATAAACACCCCAAAAAAATTACAGCTCCTATTAAAAGACTAGCGAACTAACATTAGATTAACTTGGAGTTACTAACTTAACTTTGAAAATCAAGTAGCCATTTTGAACGTGAAATCAGTTTACCCAAACGGGGCCATTTTGATCTCTTACTCCGATTGCTTTTAATTGAAAAACTTCGTCAAGGGTCCTCCACATTACAAAGTCGAAGTTTAGAAGCGCAACTAACCGTTGAGCGGAGAAAAGTCGGATTTGAATGGAACGGTGAAACCCTAGCTTTACATAATCGTGGAAGGTGAATAGATGAGATCTTTGTATGATATTTTTTTAAGTTTTATGCCGAGAATGTGTTAAACTTTACAGAATATACAACGTGTAACGTTAATAGCGCAAAACGACTCGTGGGGCAACTCAGCCCATGTTACTAAACAATGTTTGTTCTAAGACTTAAAAAAAGTATTTTTCATACTAATGGGCCCGATCAATTTCTCATATTGTATGAAAAAGGGATTTTTTTTTTGCGAATTTCCAAAACGTTTGGAACAAACATTGTTCAGTAACATGGGCAGAGTTACCTCACGAGAGGTTTTGCGCTATTAACGTTACACGTTGTACTCGTATATGTATAAAGGTAAATATTAATCAGTTTTTTTTTTAACTATTAATTGTTTTACGTGTGTTCGAGCTTAGCACCTTCATCTAAAGACGGATTTGCTAAGATTTTTTTATTGTTTTGTTTGAAAAAGTTGATTACAAAACGGTCCCATTAAAATTTCATAATCAACTCTTTTTCAGAGACAGACAAAGTAACTCTTCAAAATAATGCCTGCAAATCTACCGCGATTATTTCTACCACTAATATGCATTGTTTATGCAATCATACAACATACATAATAATCCTCAAAGCTGGTGTTGTTTTTTTATTTTTCAAAATAGTTTTTCATTCTTGTTGCAGAGTAGAGTAGGTTTGCTAATAAAATGTCGTATGTGGCGGAATAAGCTGGCAATTTTCTGGTGTGGAGTTGCAAAAGTGCCATGGCAACCACCCAAATTGTTAATTTGGTTTTGCTTTACGGTAGCAAAAAGGATTGAAATGTTTTGCTATTTTTCTAACTATTGTTTTTCCCGTTGATTAAGGAAACCTATTTCATTTGAATCTTGTTTTAAAATGACAGTGGCAGTGTAGCGGCGATTCCGAAGGATGCTACGGCCACAGCTATTAATATATGTTCCTTGCCTCCTGGCTTCTACAAGGATGGCAATGGTGATAAATACTTTCCTGTTCCAACAGAAGCATCCAAAAAATACATTTTACCCTTGTTGATTTCAACGCTTCGGACAGCAGTGTTGTAAATGTCCCTTTGCTTTGAGGTGAATATAGTGATGTGATCATTTACGATGGCACTCTTCTACCAGATCATGATTCGTTTCTGGGTTCAATTTCATTAGATCCATTGGCCAGATCCATGATGGATCTAAAGAGAATTTATTGTTTTTCTCATTACATGATTGTAAACCTCCTAGAATTTATGCAAGCCAAAAATCATGTTATCATCCTCATCAAAGTGTGTTTGTAATATACTTTCGGTTATTTGTGTCCATACACTTTTAGTTTGTGTCTTTATGTAATGATTTTTTCCAAAAAAGAATTAACGTTTGGAAATGTTTATGAAGTGATACTGTTTGGTATTCCTCAAGAATCACCAAAATCTCGTAATCTTGAGTCATAATTAGAGGTCGGAATTAGGTAGAGTAATTTAATACTTGCATCGAAATTTTGATATTAATATGGATCTTCCCGGGATTTCTAGACAATCTTATGTGGGAAACAGTATTTCAAATAAATAATAATAATAAAAACATCAGAAATAGATTAGCCAAATAAATTGTGTAAAAGTTAATAACATTTTGTTATTCAAAAAAATCACGGGATTTTTCTGTCTTTAAAATTAATTCATGCTATATATATAAAGCATATCCTCAATTAATGCTTGCAATTAATGATTAGCTTCAATTAATGTACATACATTATGCCCAAGCAATTACTAGTTTCAAACACAAACTGCTATTCCCAGAATCTTAAGCCTAAATATGTAACTTAGTACTTTAATGCACCACCAAACTTCTATTTAATCCCAAAGCTAACTTGATACTTCACTAAGCACTATACAATTACCTGTTATTCAGTTTAACATAGCCTCAATACATACAAACTTTAAATTGGTAGTTAACGGTCTAATATTTGAACTGTAAAGGCAATCTCAGAAGTTACCAGCACCTCAGAGGTTTTGGTCACCCGTTCGGGTCGGTTTTACGATTTGGGAGAATAAATGATATAAGAAAACCGACCCGAAGTAATTAGTAATCTTTTTTTTTCGCACAGCCGTCTACTGATGATTAGACGAGATTATATCCACCAGAATCATCACGAATCAAATGGTTTTCGACCAATGTCACATTATTCGCCTTAATTTACGGCATCTTTCATTCAGCGGCTTGTATCTCGTATTATAACGAACTCTGTTTTGGATGATTTGGGCTAAGCCGAGTAGTTCTTCCGAACATGTCGATGGTGAAAATGTCCAAAGGATCAATGAGCGTGCTTTTAGATTTTTTATTTCGACCACGAGCTCGTCGTTGTACGTCCAACAGTGCACTCAATGTACAGAAGGTATTTCAAATTTTTGCTATCAGTAAATCTTCATAATATACGATTTTACTGCCCGACTATTAATTCATTTCGTGCCGAACCGAGTGTATGTGTAATACTGCTAATTACTAGATACGCATGTGTTTCGATGATACTCGTATTTACTTGGTTCACTTTAAATTGGATAAGTTATGAAAAGAAGTGGTTTAGTTGAAATATACATTTATATTTAATGTTTGTAAATTACTAGTGGGTTTGGTCGGTATTTATCTAGTTATTTTGTGGAAACATGCATAATAGTCTATTAAGCATGTTTCACACAGATATTTGAATAATTTGAGAATTCAGAGAAAGTAGTAGTTTTAACACTCACTAATATACTCTTTGTCTCTAGGTAAAAGTTTTGCCACAGAGCAATTGACCGCAACATTCTACTACTCTACTACGAGTTAAATTATATCGTATCTGAAACACAATTATAAACTCTAAAATAAATATGAGTGAAATGGCTCTGTTGTTATGATGTAATTATCCACTTATGCTATCTCCACTTGCCCATTATCATAAGTCTGTCTCACTTCTTCAAAACTTTAAATAATTCTCTTAAACTCAGAGTTTTCGTCTCCACACCCTTTTCCACGGCATACGTAATATGTTCCTACTTAAAACTGGTGCTTTATTCTGAATTCCTTTTGAACATAGCTCATAATGTCATTTTCCTTTGGAGCTTACTGAAAATTTACGGGCTAATTAAACAAGGTGGAAAGTTTTATTATTAATTTTTGGATAGGTACACACTTCAGTTTAAATAATGTCTACTCCACCTACTTAGGCTGGAGTACACATAATTTAAACTAAAGTTTAAACATTATTTAGGCTAAATTATGTTAAAACTTAGGTCATTGAATTAATTTATTTCTCGTTATAAGATTTTAACACAAACCCTTAAATTGATTTTGTCCGTTTTAAAGGACACAGTATTTCCACGCGCACAGATCCTGTTGTAACACTCCTAATCGCTGTGCGTGGGTGGAATGGCAGGGTCCTAGCTATGTCTTTCGCACGGGTGCATGTTCCATTGACGAAGCGATGAACGGTCACGAATAGTGATCATTTGAAAAAGTGCAACGATCAGATTTGTTAACGCTTCTGTTTCAATTGATAATAACTGTAAGTATTATGGTTGTTTTGATTTTAATGTTATATTATTAGTTAGAATATGGTTAAAGGTGTAGTAATTTGACAGAACTTTTTTAAATATATCTGTATTTAGAATAAAAAACCGAGTTCATTTATAGTGTCCCACAAAACGGACCTTGCCAACTTGAAGTATAAACTAGTGTATTCTTTGACTGTCCCATGTAACGGACATTGTCATTTAGGCCTTCTTGCAAGAATTCTTTTTTCTTGTCCTATACAACGGACGACGCCAATTATTTGTCACTTTTAACTTCATTGTTATAATTACATTTTTTAGTTTTTCATCTTATACATTTATATCAGGAACATGGCTTGGCGATCAAAGAAAATCTCCTCACTATTACCTCGGGTGGAATCTGAAAAGTGCACGCAAAATACGCGCATATGACGTGGAGTTGCGGATACCAGCCCGTCATACAATACAATACAATCTGAAAAGTGTAACATTGAGTCTTAATGACGATTTGGAAAGCAACTTTGAACGACGTGAGTATTTTCACGATGATGACAGTTGCAGATCTTCACTCCGTACCATATCTCCGGCATTGTAGGGTGTATTGGCTGATCTCTGTGACTTGAAAATCACGAAACATTATAAATGCTGCAGAACAGCCATCGCAGACCGCGCCAGATGAATCTTCTCCACTCCCTGGTAAGCCTTCAGTCTCATCATGTTATATACGAAAAACACCTTCAACAATAGTTGGTACATCACCATCCTCCAGTTTTTCCAGACCAACATTACCTACTTTCAAATACGGCAATATGTCACACCAGGCAAACCGCCATCATATACTCTTCGTCTATGCCTTCCTCCAACAATAACAACACCACTGTAGCTAAGAAGCGTATAATGAATACTAATATTTAAAAAAGATTATTTATTATACCGGAACTGTATCACACAATACATCAGACTATATACCCCAACTTCAAGGAGCATCATGACATTCTTAGCCCCAAGCAATATTTCCAAAAAAAAATCCTCGATATCATAGGCCTGGTCCAGACTGGTGTAACGTGTAATGTAATCCACCGTGTAATGTAATGCGAATTCTATGTGTGGACGGCACTTCGAGCATTGCATGTAACACGGTTGATTACATTATGCGTTACACCAGCCTGGACCCGGCTATAGTTGAAATGACGAATAGAAATTCCGTACAAACTACCAGAAAATTTCTATGTGTGATGTGACCCAAAAAGAAAGGAATTATTATTAGGCATTGATGACTGATGGGTATTGTAGACTTACCGGCAGTTGAAGAGAGTGCTCTCAAATATATGTACGTAATGTATTCGTAAGCAGAGCTTGAAGACAGAAGAATAACGTTCCTTCGCCATCGATGACTAAAAGCTGGCAGCAGAAGGCAATTTATGCCAAAAAAACCTAACAAATGTGTTTTGAATTTCTTTGGTGTATAATTTCTTTGCTTACGATGGCACAATCACATTTGAAGGTGTCCAATTTAATTTAATGTTAATTTTGAATTGTTAAAAATGTTAAAAAATTTTATTTTGTTCATGTACCACAACTTCACATATAATACGCGATGTCCGTTTTATGTGACGTAGTTTCATATACCATAACTGCACTTATAATTGACAATGTCCGTTTTATGGGACATTGTAAAAACAATAAAAAAAATACAAAAATTTAGTTTTTTTTTTCTTGGTCCTCTTTTTTATCCTTATTTCAACCCGTATTCGCAATTTCAACATTATACACACTAGAAATCTAAGGGTGACAATTTAAGGGTTAAACATTAAAGTATAGCAAATAGATGAAGAATTCGAAAATAAAATCATTAATGAAAGTTTTTATGCATTTTATCCAAATGACATTCGAGTGCGTCTCCAAGTCCTACATAGATTTTGATTGAAAATTCTTTGTAGGTAATTAAAAACATAGCAATCGCATATTTTTTGTAACATGAAGAAGCCAAAAAAAGATTATTTTTTATTTACCAACCTCACAAAAGATTTCGCCTCTGATTCCCAATTTGCAGCGTGTCAAGTATTTGCTTGGGATTGGGTGTTTGTTTGGACTTTGACCTAGAATCCGTAGGATTTGTAAACAAGGAAATAAAAAAGAAGAAATAATCAAAGAAATCCTGTACTAAGTAAAATATAGGGCACTACTTTTTGCCGCTTATTTGGATAACGGGCCTTTGGTATATTTGATTACAGAACAATACAAACAATATTTTATTATTCGTCGCCAAAAATATATCTACATACTTATACCCATTTTTATGACAAAATGAAAACAGCAAAGCTCTTTCAGCATTTTACGAACAATCTACAACAGTAAAACAAATAAACGTTGTAGGAAAAAAATGTAAACCAGTTTACATCACAGTAAGTATAAAATATTAATGTATAAAAATCATAAAATGACGAAATTTTTCGAAACCGAAAAACTGTTTTAATATTTCGACTTTATTTCCATTCTTTTATGTGTAGGCAGTCGAATACGAAATAAATCTACATTTTAATACCGGATCAGTCCCTTAAATTCTAAAAAAGAGAAAATAATGGTCCGAATTTCTACCTTCACATTTTATCCCTAAAAATATGAAAAGGTATTAGATAGAACGTTAATCTATCTATCTATCTTCTATCTATCTATCTATATCTATACTTATAATAAATCTGTAGAGAGGTCAATTCTGTACATGAAATATATTTCCAAAATAACTATCAGGGGGTGATTAGGGATCGATACTGATGCCAAAAATGCAATTAATAAAATTATTGTCTGTCTGTCTGTCTGTCTGTCTGTCTGTCTGTCTGTCTGTCTGTATAACCGTTATAGAAACAAAAACTACTCGACGGATTTTCACGAAACTTGGTACAATTATTATTCATACTCCTGCGCTGGTTATAGTATACTTTTCATCACGCTACAATCAATAGGAGCAGAGCAGTGAAGGGAAATGTTAGGAAAACGGGAGAAGTTACTCCATACACGCTAATCTTCGGAACTACTGGACGGATTTGATTGGCTTTTTTTTGTTTTATAGCTATTAAGTCTGGGCAACATATAGGCTATAATTTATCTTGGAAACTTGAACACCTGATGCAGAACTGCAATAGATCAGCTAAACTATAAGAGATACAAAAATAGTACCATAGCAAAAATTGTTCCGCGTGATGAGCATTTTCTGCTGAGAAAATAAATTTGAAGATATGGAACACCTGATGTGGAGCTCCAAGAGCCCAGCTACACTATTACATATACAGTAATGACGTCTTAGCAAGAGTTGTTTAGCCTGATGAGCACTCCCTGTTGTCGTATAAAAACTGAAGATCTGGAACACCTGATGTGGAACTCCAAGAGCCCAGCTACACTATAACATACATATATAGGAATGACGTCTTAGCAAGAGTTGTTTAGTCTGATGGGCATTTCCTGTTGACTTACAAAAATGAAAGATCTGGAACGTCTGGAATCGTCATGCACGCCCCGTTGTTTTCCCGTCCCCAGGCTCTAAGAATTCGACATCAGACGTTTCAGATCTTCAATTTTGACGACCCCATTGTCGCTGGCATAAGCAACAGGATCGGCGTACGAAGTCGCTAGCAGAAGCTAGTGGACTATAAGAGGAAACACGACCATTACCCTGTAACACAATAAAAGGTATGTACAAACAAAACGTAAACCTTAATTACACAGGTTACGGGTTTGCGTTTTTCAGCTCCGGTAATGGATTTGAACTTATTAATTGCTCGAATTCGATGGTCGATGGTTTTATTTTGGCAAAAATGTAAGTTAAGTCTTGCAGGTGGGTGTCAGTAGATGCTGTAGGTGTATCATAAGAAACGAAAATAATTGAATGTATAATAATTTAAAATCTGATTTTCAGTGAGCTCTGTACCCGTACCTTATCAAGAGTTTTCACTAGTTTACTTTACAGCGTCTTTTCAGTATTTACAGCGTTAAAGCTATTGTCAAACAGACTGACGTGACGAACGCGAAGCGAGGCGTTTTTGTTTGTAATGTATGCAATTGTTTGAAGCCCGTCACGTAGACTATCGGATCGCTTTCGCTTTTTCTATGTGACCGAATTCAAACAATTGCATACATTACAAACAAAAACGCCTCGCTTCGCGTTTGTCACGCCTGTCTGTTTGACAGTAGCTTTATTGTATTGAAAAATGAAACAACGCCTCTGGTGTGCGAAGAAGGAACTAATTTTTTCCTTTAAATTTGTCAATTTGAAAATGTCAAAGTTCCAGTTTACTTTACGTCAGAATTACTAAAGGCTCATGATAAGGCCTCAGTCTGAACCTGAGACTGTTAGAAGATTCCAAGAAGTTCTATGTTTTAGTGAACTATTTAAGACTTGCTTAACAACGTGTAATTATTGCTAATGCCTAATTAGAACTTTGAACATTATTTTCTGATTATTCCTTTGGTTGAAAATGCCCTTTTTAAAAATTAACTCCTAAACATCCTCGTAAGCTCATATTTTTCACCGCTACTCCAACAAAAGTGTAAAATCTCAATTTATTTACTGGAACTACACAGAGCTTACTACACTCACTATCAAAGTAAGCTTTACAGGCTCTTGTTTAGAACGCCGCTATAAAGGCTACTACAATAGTTAGGGAGCTAACACAGTCGACAAGAACAAAGTACCATCGCACCCCGTATTTGCAATATGGCTGCCACCATAAGTTACAGAGGGATTTGTTCTAGCCGTGTCGCCGTAGTACCACACAGCAAGACTGAATTAAATGTAGGTAGGTATATATGTAAGTACAGTTAGCAAGACAAGTGTGCAGGCAGCAATTTTCAAACAGATTTCCTGTATACTATATTCTGTACGAGTATGTGTGCACTTTTTGCTGTATGCATAAAAAAGAACATTGTAAAACCGTTTGAAAACTGCTGCCTGCATACCTGTTTTGCTGACTGTACGTTATTTAACGACACACCAGAGGCGAATCCATCGATTTGCAAGGGTTACCAACTTTTCTGCGTTTGACACTTGGATGGACACTGTGTTAAAAATAGAACTATCCACTCTTCGAAAACAAATGCCCGTTTCAAAAAGATAAGTAATTCTGCTCTATTGAAATTTGAAACCTCGGAGCTGAGATAAACGCTGAAACTTCACTAATACACTCGTTATAATTGGTCCAATTTTTGATAGTGGCCATACGGGCCATACATAATCATATATGATATTCTCGAACATTTAAATGAAATAAAAATATGTTAATTTTCTGTGCCTTGCAGAATAATCCAAGTCTTTCTTACAAAATGAGGTTTATCATTTTTTTATTAAATAATAAAGCGATGGAGATGAGGAAAACTTCTTTAAAAATTGTGGAGGGGTTGGGTTCCGACCCCACATGTAGAATAGTTTTATTGACAGAATTGAGTAAGCTTCCTCCCTTTTATGTTTATACAGACCGAAACTGGACACATTGTATATTTTAATACGCATAGAAGCATTTTAATACAGTTTTCGTAAAATGATACCCAAAACTCATCGCAAGCTGCCTAATGACTGCACGGCCATCATTATGCAAAAATTCAAAAGGAAGTTCGCTAAAAGTTTAAAAAAGACGCCATAATTGTTCTCCAACATACCCAGGTATATTTTCTAATGTCAATGACAATAATTAATTACGTTTTTACTCGTTAGTGTTGAAACTTGGTATCAGTTGGTACCATTTTACTCCATTTTGTTTAGAAATTAAAGAAATATTTTAATACACAATAATATTTTTCTTTAATGTCATAGGTGCTCCGTTTTATCTTAATCTTTGAATATACTTGTATGTACCATTTTTTTAGAAGTACTACATAATTTATCTAAGAAGTATTGTTGTGAAAAGTATTTTATATCTTATGCCTTTTTGAAACAGTAAGTCCCATTTATCAAACACTGTTTAGAATTCAAAATAAAGTGTGTCAGTTCTCTACTGAGGTTAAGTTGAGGTTTTCGAGGCTCGGAGGAAACTCGCTATCTTAGATAATCATCCATCCATAGACCGACCTCTGCAAGCGCAGCTTAACCTTCAAGATCGGCCAAAATGGCTGTTATCTTTTAGCCACGAGCTCTTCCAACATGCAAATAAGTAAGTTGTATAAACTTACACATATTATTTACTAAAAAATATTATATCTATAAAAGCATGACAGTCGAAAGGGGAGCTCAACAGGGGTGGTATCAAACCCCTGTTGAGCTCCCCTTTCGACTTCCTTCTCGGGTTGACAAAATGTCTACTAGTCCTGCATTCTAAAATCTTAGAACAAAGGTTCTAAAAATAAATTGCATCGGCTTTAGAATTGTAGGTGGCTTCTAAGAACAGAAAGGGAGACTTATGTTCCCGGCATAAATGCAATTTCCCTACCGTCAATCAGTTACACTGGTGGCCATTTATAAAGTAGTACCCTGTTGCAAGTTTAATTTAAAATCGAAAACAAAGAAAAATAACCTTTGTATTTTTTTGGCAAAATGTTAAAGTTTTACTCTGTTTATTAAAAACCAATATTTTTGGACTCCCTCGGGAAAAATTTAGCCTGATAAAATTTTATCGCAGACGAAAAACAAAGAATACTGTTTTTATGAAATCTATACTAATATTATAAAGCTGAAGAGTTTGTTTGTTTGTTTGTTTGTTTGTTTGTTTGTTTGAACGCGCTAATCTCAGGAACGACTGGTTGGAATTGAAAAATTCTTTTTGTGTTGGATAGTCCATTTATCGAGGAAGGCTATAGGCTATATAACATCACGCTATCACCAAAAGAAGCGGAGCAGCAATGAGAAATGTTTCAAAATCGGGAAAATGTATTCCTTTTCGAGAGCTTTCGTTGCGTGCGCTGCGTAAACGGTTAAAGATACGCAAAAATTATGTACTACGGAATTATTCCTCACAAAAAGTTCTAAAATAAAGTCCGCGAGAGCATATATCTATCTTTTAAGATGAAGTCACTATAACCTTTTTTATGGAAATCAAATTTGTTTTAAAGTAATGCATTATTTGCGAAGGTATTTTCATTAATATGATATTAATCCTTATCAAAATAAATACGTTAATCATCACAATCATTTAATTTTGAACAAAATTGCCCTTGACATCGTTTGATTTCCATGAATATCTTAGGAGATATCATAGTTTCAAAATAATGTCACAACAAAATTATTACTGCCTGGGCAATACTGAGCATATCATAATTGCGCGTGAGGGAAAGTGCACCCTCTACCTCTCACCCGAGCCACCGCTGAAGACGACCAGGGCGTCGGAAATTGTGGGTCATATTCCAGCCGCTTACGCACAGGGAGTAATGGGTAGCTTGCCGTCAGACGGCATGTATTTATGAAGAAGCACTGGCCAATCCCCGCTGCATAGACAAGTCGAGGCGCGGCGGGAAGGGCTCCGGCGCCATCTCAGGGGGCGGTATGGATCCTGTATCGAATGGGGAAGGAAGAAACGCCTGGGTGTCACCACTGCGAGGATCGCCCGGAGGATACGGTAGAACATACGGTGCAGGACTGCCCCGCTCGGGCAGAGCACCGCCGTGTCCTCACAGCGGCGATAGGCACTGATCGAAGCCATGCTGCGGGGCGAGACGGAATGAGAAGCGGTTGCCTCCTTCTGCGAAGCAGTAATGCTAGCAAAGGAGGAGGCGGAACGAGTGAGGGAGAGGACAGCGTCCACCTCACGACGCAGCCACCGCGGGAGACGCCCACGGCAACGGACGTCGCAAGACGATCTCCGGCCACCGTAGGCGCGGGCATGCGGGCGGCGAGTAATGGGTGACTCGCCGTCCGATCATAGACCATGCCCGGGTCGACGGCGCGTTGTATTCCACGCGCGCCTCAAAGAGCTGTCAGCAATCTGATGGGGCCCCATAAGAGGACCACAGCCAGCCGGGGCCGCGAGACTGTCTCACTCGGTAACACTGTGACCCTGGTACATAAAAGGCTATTGAAGGAACACCGTGGATTTTAGTCGGTACAAGTCTGACAGTCCCTCCTGTCCCGCCCTGGGCGGGAGGACTCATTTGACGATTTTGCCACGATAAAAAAATAGCGACTAAAAAGCGACTATCGAAACCGAGGTTCGGGCACGCCTCAATCGCGGCGGTAAGACCTCTCTTTGAGGATTTCATTAATATGATATTAATCCTTATCAAAATAAATACGTTAATCATCACAAGCATTTAATTTTGAACAAAATTGCCCTTGACATCGCTTGATTTCAATGATTATCTTAATACTGGGCATGTCATAATTGCGCGTGAGGGAAAGGGCACCCTTTACCTCTCACCCCAGCCACCGCTGAAGACGCCCAAGGCGTCAGAAATAGCGGGTCATATTCCAGCCGTTTACGGACGGGGAGTAATGGGTAGTTTGCCGTCCGACAGCACGTATTTATAAAGAAGCACTGGCCAATCCCCCTTGCATCGACAAGTCGAGGCGCGGCGGAAAGAGCTCCGGCGCCATTTTAGGGCGGTATGGAGGGAGCGACTATCGAAACCGAGGTTCGGGCACGCCTCAATCGCGGCGGTAAGACCTCTCTTTGAGGAGTGGCTGGATAGGTGTCACGGCTTCCTGACCAACCACATGACGCAGGTCCTCACTGGATACGGAAGTTTTGGAAGGTACCTTTGTCGGGGAAGGAAGAAACGCTTGGATGTCACTCTACGAGGTTATGGGGGGGGTGGATGTCTAAGGTAGAGCATACGGTGCAGAATTACCCCGCTTGCATGGGCAGAGCATCGCACATGTCCTCACAACGGCAACGGTGATAAGCGGCGACCTCTCGCGCTCGGCATTGGTTGACGCCATGCTGCGGGGTGAAATAGAGTGGGAACCGGTCGCCTCCTTCTGCGAAGCAGTCATGCAAGCGAAGGAGGAGGCGGCGGGACGCGTGAGGAAGAGGACAGCGTCTACCTCACGACCCAGCCGCAGTGGTAGACGCACACGGTGACGGACGTCGCAAGGCTAAGGCCGAGACTCCACCAAAGCTGTGCGAGTCGAGACGTGTTTTGAACATCCAATAGAATTGCGTTATTGTCACAGCTCCACTCCGCAACCCGTGCCGCAACGCAATTCCATTGGTTGTTCAAAACACGTCTCGACTCGCACAGCTTTGGTGGAGTCTCGGCCTATCTCTGGCCAACAGCCGTGGGCATTCGGGCGGCGAGTAATCGGGCGACTTGCTGTTCGCTCATGGACTATGCCCGGGTCGACGTCCCGTTGTGTTCCACGAGCGCCTTAAAGAGTGTCAGCACAATGACGGAGCCTTAGAGGGCCAAAGCCAGCCGGGGTCGTGGGACTTACGAGCTACCGTGACCCCGGAACGTAAAGGGCTATTGAAGGACACCGTGGATTTTAGTCAGTACAAGTCTGACAGTCCCTCTTGCCCTGCCTTGGGTGAGAAGACTAATTGACGATTTTATGACGCTAAAAAAAGCTTGGAAAATGATTTGTATCGGTATCCTCCAACAGAGCTTCGCACTAAACATTGTTAAGTACGCCATCCACGCGAACGAAGTCGCGGGCACAGCTAGTAAAATTATATTGGTACAATGGTCGGTCTTATCGCCCACGGTTATCTGTTCAGAAAATCTTTATGGATGGACATGTAAGAACAACATCGTTATGATCTTGTCCAAAAAATAAAAAGCTAGAGGTTTTTTAGTGATTACTAAAATTTATTGATTTGGAAGATACACATGGTATTGAAATAAAGTTGCTCGTGGCTTCATGGCTCCATCTTTAAGATTTCATAACTAATTTTCCCTGGTCTTCGAAAAAATACGTTTAGTCAGTACTTAAGTCTGACAGTCCCTTCCACCCTGCCCTGGCTGGGAGGACTCATTTGATGATTTTACCATGTAAAAAAAGTCATTTGTCACTGGCTACCATTTGTAGATGGTGGCTATCATTTGTAGTTGGTGGCTATCATTTGTAGTTGGCGTCTTACCAAGGGTTTAACATTCATCAGCATCAAATAAAATTCGAAGCGAATAGTGGAATCTGCTTCTTTATTTTAATTGAAGAAAAGGGGAACCTGATGATGACGTGTTTCACTTAAATAAATAAAGTTAGTTCACTTTGTTTTAATTTTCACGACCAAAAACTGTTTCAGAATGAAAACTAATGACGGTCACTAAATAAATACGAGTAACTATGTCCATTATTTAACGTTGAAAATGGCGTCGCGGCCTAAATCCTAGAACGAGTCATTAATAACGCGATACAGAAAATAAAATAAATTATTCTAATGGCGCATTTTCATTAGTTGTTAGGGCCCGCATGCGGGGTGAGAGAGATTTTTGGAACGCATGCCTCAGGGCCCGCATTCGGGGAATCGTTTTCATTAGTCGATAGCCCGCGTGCTATCGACTAATGAAAAATCAGGAAAACCTCCATGTTCATACTCGCATGCTGTATATTGACCGATGAATTTCATTGGTCGATAACTCGATCTGTATAAAGCAAGCGGGGAACCGCCACAGATGATGTAATGAACATGTATCGACTTGTGTCTTTCTTTGGTTGTTATCCCGCATGCGAGTACTCCCCGTATGCTGTATTATGAACGAGTTAACGACCAATGAAACTGTGCTATTTTGGATAACAGCAAAAAGGTATTGAAAACTCTTTAATGATGATCCTAAAATCAAACGATTATTATTTAGAAACAACAGCCTGTTTTCTACTATTCATTCAAGTTATAAGACGGACATTAACTATCCTATCTTCTTGTTTGTACAAGGTACTTACAAGAAAATTTCCATTTACATTATCTATTAGATCACCAATAAATATTTATTGGTTTACGAAAATATTGTTGTGACATTTTCTTCGTTAATGCGAAGGAAAAACGATAATTTGGGACGAATTAAGGATAATTTATATACGGGTTTTTGCTATAATTGTTCTGGCTTTCAATCAAATAAGAATAGTACACGTACAAAATATTGAATGCTAAAATAAGTAGTTCAAGGAGGGTGGAATAAAATGGCCCTTTTAAGTGCTTTGCAGTATAAATCAAAAGTAAGGAATACAATTATTTCCCACTCTACAATTCTTTCCAACTGTTTGATAAAACAGTTCTAGTAAACAATTAGTTTTTGGTGAAAGCTTACCCAAATGTACATTAGAAAATATTTATGTAACAACTAATAAAGACATGTAACTTTTTAAACAGTACTTTAATTTATTCACACCATTTTAACTTGTATATCGGAAACGGGCAAACTTTTAGCGATAATAGCCCAACTTTCCCGCCTACGAAATATGGGCCAATATAGGGCCCATTTAGATCATCGTTCACCTCCCTTCTCACATAGAAGCCTATTATAGTGGTTAGGAATAGTGCTCTGGACGTAATTTGTTGACGCTAGAATACCAACATATAAAGGCAGGGTAATATCCCAAATTACCATAATTTGAGGTCAGGTAAATTGCAATGGCATAGTGAAATAGCCCATTTACAATGTCCGTGAGTGTAATAGAGAACTTGAAAGGATAAAGAAAATGGCTTTCGATATTTGATGTAATTAAAATTAGGCACACTGTTTTAGCTTTAATTTTATACTAACGTTCCGCCCTACCGAAACAAAGATATTTTTAAAGAAACGAAAAATTCAGATTGCGAGCAGGGCTCGAACCAGCGTTTTCTGGATAGGTACTCCAGACGCCTTAACCAACTAGGCCATTGCAACCACTACTCACAAAGCTGAATTTCTCGTTCCCTTGTTTTTTAAACACTGTTTACACGTTAACAATTACCACTTACTTCTAAAACAATTACTACCAAAACAATTTAATGATTTTGCGATAGTATTTGAGTTGATTCATTACAAACAAAATAAAAAAACTTTTTCAAAAAAAATGTGACTGCCTTCAAAACCAACCACAAAAAGGGTAAAATAATCTACAAAACTTTCTTTCGGAAGTCGGTGATTGTTTTTATTAATTTCATTGTCTCCACCGACTTCCGAAAGAAAAGTTTTGTAGGTTATTTTACCTTTTTTGTGGTTGTTTTTGAAGGCGGTCACATTTTTTTTTAGAAAAAGTTTTTATTTTACTCTTTTTAGTTTAAATATTCAACCACAATTCTTGTCAAATACATCATTTTCTTACATGTGCACTAGAATTTTGTAATCCGTAGCACCGGTAATAAAATCACCGGTTAACATCTCTTTCATTCATTCCCTATCTCAAAAACTACTGAACCGATTTTGATGAAACTTGCAGCATTCCCTAAGTTGAACAATACCTAGTACAACAAAAAAAAAAAACTTAAATAAGACCTGTAGTTCCGGAGATATGCGAACACAAACATAATTTACTAATTCAGTCGATGCCGAGTCCTTACTAGACGAGTTGTACTTTCCATCATCAGCTCAGCTACATGAGATGATGATTTCCATACGCAAGTACTTAAATTACTTCATAAGATTTGCGAAAAACTATGTGTGAGCCAATTAAATTTGAGGGTTGTCCTTGATTTCTCCAAGATCCAACTATCAGATCATGAAATGGTGACAATGGGACCACACGGGAAGCACCAGCTTTCAAATAATAAAAGAATTTTGAAAATCGGTTCACCCAGTCGCAAGTTATGGAGGTAACAAACATAAGAAAATAACTTCCTCATTTTTTTTACGTCGGTTAAAAAAAACGTTTTCGTTTATTAACCAATTTACCATAATATTATATAAATTGCATTCATAACGATATTTGTAAGCCCCTGGCTGGAGATTCAGATTCAAGACAACCACAGAATTGGCCAGTTAAGCAGCTCACAACCTCCTCTAAGTTGACCGGAGAGTTGCCATTAAAAAAAGAGTTCATAACAGTACTTTCGATATGAGATGTTTGATCACCATCTGCCTAATCTTATCCACCTGCTACAATATTCAGCCTGCATTATTCCGATTTTATGCCGGTCGGTCAATTGCGGTTGAACCCTCGTTTCAGGCCTAACCGAAAGTATCTACATGTTTTCTATCAATATTTATAAACTTCTTTGACTAAGGCACTTATGGTCCACAAAATGTACATTCGGTTCAGTTCTGTCGTCCGGCTGTGCCAAATCCTGTTGATACAAACATAATGTGTAACACGGTAATTTCAATCTTGTCGCACATTCTTTTTTATCTTTTTCGGAAAAGGGAAACTAATTTTCATAAAAAAGACATATTAAACGCATGTTAATTCTAAAATAAAAAGCTTTCGGTATCCGAATATTTTCGGTAAAAGAAAACAGTACAACGTTACACACAAATACACTTTTAAGTACCCAAACTCATAAATTTTACAAAGAACAGCAATTATTTCCTCTCATAAAAAACGAATTAATTTCAGAACGGTATTTTCTTTATTTTCTTACTGGTAGACCAGCACTCGAATTAATTAAAAAAGCTAAAATTAGAAGAAGCTTGCATGCAAAAATACATCACTGAAAAGGGTACCCAAGAATGCAACAATGTTTGCAGAATGTGGTCCATTCTCATTTTATTACGACATCATAAATTAAAGTACGTATGTTTGTAGATAGGTATACTGAGGCCCTGAATAGGGCCTTGTTGGGCCATACAAAGGCCAGGTGGACTCATGTCAGTCCAGCATTGTGCTTCTAGACTATTCATGTGCAGGCTGTGGTATTTCCAGTCGGAAGTTTGTGGGAACACTGAGCGTTAGATAAAATTCTTATTGGAACTCAATGTGTTGTGAAGATAATGGTGTGAACGTTTATAGCTTCGTTGAAGTTTGATGGCGCATTTTTATAGCGTAGATATGAATTCCGTAAAATGTGCTAGGATTTTTGGACACAAGTGTTGATCCTTTATTGACTCCAGTAATGGCTGGGATTTGGTCAAATGGCTGGTCGGATTTCTTTGTTATGATATTTTTATTATTGTCAAAATATGGTATGAGTAAAGTTTTTTTAAGAGTTTTGGATGGAGTCTGTAATGTTATCCAAATGAGTACTAATTGAATACATTGGTGAATGCTTGACGTATTTACGCGCCAAAATCTAAATGATAATCAGACGTTACAATTACGAATGTGATTATTCTTCTGTCCTGCTCCTAAATCTTGATTAAGATAATAAAATGTTTTGAATATAAAAATATGAATTAACTTTTATCTTACTATTTTAAATAATAATAGTAGTGAAAAGTAATAAACAAGTAGGTTCGTCTGAATTTTATTTTTTAAGCGGAACGGTTTGTCAGACTTGACTACCAACCAAACTATTCCTTTAGTTGCCCTTTACATTCCAGAACCGCGGCGCCCTTTTAAGACAGCCCCGTAAGTGCACCTTATCCGTATTTTTTTTGAACTAACTGACAATAAACTTTTACAAAGTTATTGTTATACTTTCAATTTCTAAATTCAATTTGGTTTATTTGAAATAAAAGTTAATTGAAACAAATACCTAAAATCAATTAAGTCTCTTAAAGTTAAAAGAGAGAGTTAATTAACTTACCTTGATATTCTAATTCCCTGGATAAGTAATTTATTTACAGAGGCGAAGTTTATTCAAATACTTCCAAAGTTTGTCCAATATATACACTAAAATATTCTACCAAAACACGAACAGCTTACTCAATACAAAGTTTTTGAATATTTAACACTATAATAAAACTACACGACGAAACACCAACTATATTTACCTAAGGTTTATTCTCAAAAAAGTAGCAAAAACGAAAAATATTCTATTCACAAAACTTTCGAATGATTTTTTTTTTAAATCACTTTTACTTTTTTTTATGAAATTCGTTGAACTCCGCGTTCTGATTTCAAATGATCCGGGGACGTCAGTCCGGTACCGCGGCCGCCGAGCGACTAACGTTGTCATCTCCCGACAATGGGCGAGAACTGCCTACTGTTGCACTATAGATACACACGTTGCAACTGGAAACGGGAAACTGGGTTGCTTCAAATTAGTGAGAATTGTGAAAGAAAAAACCGTTTCCCTTGGAAAGAAAATTGCGATTCATAAACCGAGCGTTATCTAGCTGAAATCAGGTTAGGGTGTTTTTTTTTTTACACATGCGTTCTCTCGACACTTCTGGAATTAAAATGTTGCTTTTTCGGTGGTTTAAGTTGTAATAATTTTCTATTATATTATGACTTAAATATCCTCTTCTGTTTTTGTATTTCACTGTTTAGATTGAGTACTGTGTGAATCATAGTTTCTAAGTTTGAAGAGTTTTTTTTTTCAGTTCTAAAATTGAATGAAAGATGATCTGTCTCCTTTGAGTAATTGATACGTTTTTCTGATTTATAACTTGAGTAAACAAAATAATAGGTATAATGTATAATATTATGTAAGGGATTATTAGAGATCCCAGCACAACTTTTACGTTTTTATAACGTAAAGTACGTGAACTTTGACGCCAACCGTGCCGTCCGATAATACATAAAATTAAGAAAATCTTTATTAGCAGACCTGGGGGGGGGGTTGTTCCGGCGAGTGAAAGTGACAGAGCTATACAAGTCGTCTAGCGCCATCTCGTTCACTCACTGGAACAAGCCTGGATTTAAGACGTTGTAATACCCCCCCAGGTCAATAATAAGAGTTACAAAACTTACATAACTATAAAATTACTTTATTAAACAATGATTTTGTCGGTGTTTCGGAGCCGCTGCATCAGGGAAGCAGTTTTGTCGGATAATGCCTTTAAACCCGTCCACGTCTTACTCAGCAAATATGTAATCAACAGCATTCTGAAAAGGCATTTTTATAATGAGTGCGCAAGGTTCTATAAGCTTGCTGAGAATTATTAATTTTATCAAAAAAGTAGCGGTTATCCCCCCAGAGCTAGGTACTTTTTTGATAGCGTCGTCTTAAAACCGGGCCTGTTCCAACGAGTGAAAGTGACAGAGCTATACAAGTCGTCTAGCGCCATCTCGTTCACTCACTGGAACAAGATGGCACTAGACAACTTGCATAGCTCTGTTTCTTTCCCACAGCGGAACTACTCACGTTTTTATATAGGTAGGCCAGCAGTTTTATTATTATTCCATATCCAAAGATTTGAAAAGACAAAGTGTAGTTCCTATTCGATTAATGGACATCTTCGAAGACAATAGACGGGTCGCCGGAACTAAATGATCAACGACGTTTTTTGAACAAAGGACTGCAATTTTAGAATAGCCCTTTTCATTTCGCGTTGCGACGTGGAGTGATTCTACTCGGGATTTTAATGACTTAAATGGGCATTGTTTTTGAGCACTTCATCGGGATGATGTCATTTGTTACTTAAGATTAGTTACCTTAAATAAATCTTGGACGGATCCTGGAGGTGATGGATTTTACGCAACGATAAAATTGAAATGTGTATTTTTTCGTCTAGTTAATAAAGTCAGATTTTGAATGGCTCTATAAAAATATGTGCAGCGTCTTGTCTTAGTGTGAATTGGCCCTTATCGTGATCTTATAGTAAGAAAACAGGATGCTAAAGGTTACATAGTTCTTACAAATAGCACTAGGTGACGCCACATACAGTCATTTACAATACTTCAACAAGCTTCGAAGAACGTGAGGATTTTCTTACAATAATATATTTTTCTTCAACGTTTGACGCTGGAGATAAATTGAGTACATATGTTAAGAATGTCAGAGCACGCTTCAGATTTAACTCAATATAACACCAAGCGCAAAATACATAAATAAACGAACAACCATTGTTTGCAGCTACCATGTTGTATGTGTATGGTTTTTACTGTATGATTTGTGTGAATTTTTCTGAGTGTTCGATCATGCAACCCTTTCATATTTATTCTTCGTCAGATTCTATACCAAGTTGTCCTTTATTCGCGTTACAATAAGGTTAAGTTTACATTGCTGCCATGGACAGAAATAAGTTACGTAGGTTTCATCTTGGTAAGCGTGCTTCACCGTCGACCACATCGTTGCTTACCATAAGGCGAGATAGTGGTCAAACGCGAACCTATCAATATCTGTTTTTAGGGTTCCGTAGCCAAATGGCAAAAAACGGAACCCATATAGATTCGTCATGTCTGTCTGTCTGTCTGTCCGTCCCATGTCACAGCCCTTTTTGACGAAAGTATAAGAGCTATCCTGTTGAACCTTAGTAAGTACATGTATTATGTGAACCGCATTAGAATTTTCACACAAAAATAAAACAAAAACTAAATTTGGGGGTGCCCCCCGTACTTAGAATTGAAACTCAAAACATTTTTTTTCGCCTGAACCATACGTGTGGGGTATCGATGAATAGATCTTGAAAAATGATATTGAGGTTACTAACATCATTTTTTTCTAAACTGAACGGATTGCGCGAGAAACACTTCCTAAGTGGTAAAATGTCCCCCCCCCCCTGTAACTTCTAAAATAAGAGAATGATAAAACTAAAAAAAATATATGATGTACATTACCATGTAAACTTCAATTGAAAATTGGTTTGAACGAAATAGAGTAATAAGTTTTATTTTAATCGTCATAAATCGTAAACCGCAATTTACCTTTCAAAGTTACAACCAACTACAAGAACTTTTATATTATGTTACTTGCTGCTACGGAACCCTTTATGGGCGAGTCCGACTCGCACTTGGCCGGTTTTTTTCCTAACAAATTGATTAAATTTGATTGAGGAGCTCATGCATGGCTAAAGAATACCAGCCGCACAGGCCGATCATCCAAGTTAAGGCAATGCTTTTCTAGGTTTGTCTGTGGATGGATGAGGGTGAATATCTATCATAGCGAGTTACTTCCATGCCTCAGATAGGACGGATATGCGGGCCAACCACGTGCACCAGCGTGTACCACCACTATCTCTCAGCCCCAAAGTCACTGTCCATAAAGGCGCTCCTACTCATTACATTACTCATTACACGCGAATGCTCACCGGGAGCATTTGCGTGTAATGTAACATAATAGATTCGTCTTTGAGCATTACATTACAATACTACCTCCCTGACTGACGAGCATTCGCGTACATTTAGTATAGATTTGATACAAGGTGCGCATTGTGATGCTCGATTGTCTTCCTTCACTGATGAAATATTCGAATGTGTAACGTTACATTACAGGTGAATGCTCGCGGTGAGGGAGCGCCATAACGGCAAAGGTCATAATGAAAGTGAAATCAAGGTTCCCGAACACGCTGACGCGTCACACGTCTCCCAGCTGTCATTTGTAGATCTTTGACAGTTGTTCGGCAGCTCAGAAACCTGGCAACCAGTCTTAAGAGATTTATCGTAATACCCCTTAGTTACATGATTGTGGAAGACTGATAGGCTCCATGAAAGATAATGATCAATTGCATCTGGTCTAACTGGAAACCGAACATAGTTGGTAAAAGATAAGACTGATGTTGCCCCTTTGTACACAACGCAACGCCAGTCTGCGGTACCATAAGTTACCACTGTCGCATCCAGGCAACTATCGCATTATAAATCCATAAAGGTTCGTACACGGGCAAGCGTCAATGGATACCAAAGCCGTAAGGTATCGGAAACCTGCGTTGTATACGATGGGTCTATGACTCTAAAATAGGATTGTATTTCTTTTAAAGCCAACCATACAAGTAGACTGCGAACCGCACGTTTGTCAATCTATGCGTTGTGAACTGCATTTCAACGCACCAGTGAGCAATGTACGAGATACGATAGAGAGTGCAAAAAGTAGTAGAAACTTTTAATGATGCAGCTAGCTACTACATCAAAGGCTAACACGCCGCTGAAACTATTTCCCGGAGGAAATATTGATATGAAGTTTCCGACTGTTTTATTATGTAAATAATGGCCAGTTACATTTCCATTTTTTTTACAAATGTTTAAAAATGTACAGGAGTGAACAAAATAATGGTTAAACTACTTTACAAAAATCTCGCTCTTAGTTGTAATTAACATGAACATTAAAGATACCATTGTTTTTCAGATTCAAATAGCTAAGAGCTGTTACCCACGGCTGCGTTCTCATCTCTCCTATATTGCCTATAACCGTGTCTAGGGTAAGCATTTTGATCAAAATGCTATCAGCCGTTTTGACGTAAAAACGGAATCAAGACAGACTCCGATAATTAAATCTTACCCAGTATTTTTTTTCCTTATAATATTACTAGTAGGTCAGAAGGCCTTCTGACCTAGTTGTAATATTTATTCCGCAAATTCCAACATTGTCGGAATTTGCGGATTGCCTAAACAGTTTAATGCAATCTTGGAACGCAAAGGACACTTCATGGTACTAAGGTACTATGGTGTAAATGCTTTCAGCCGTTTTGACGTAAAACGGAATGAAGATAGAGTCCGATAACTAAATCTTACCCAGTAATATTTATTCCGCAAATTCCAACATTGTCGGAATTTGCGGATTGCCTAAACAGTTTAATGCAATCTTGGAACGCAAAAGACACTTCATGGTACTAATCTAATTGGCAAGAGTTCACTCATAGTTACTTCCGCTCCACTAAGGGGGGCGGGAAGACAGGTGTGTAATCTATAAGTAAAATATTTTGATGAAGTTACCTGAAAAAAACTTTAGAATGGAACAATGAATGTAGAGGAGATTTATCCATCTGAGAACATACTACGGAGATCTATAAATAATATTATATTAAAATAATAATAATTGATGAGAACAATTAAACTATCAAAACATTCATACAAGACCTTCTATTGTGACCTAAAGATTTAATAATATTTATAATTTGATGACACAAATATTTTTTCAATAACTATTATCTACGTTACGTTCGCAGAAGAATGATTTATTGTTAACAATGAAGGGGATGTTGTATTGAAAATAAAGAAGTCAATTTAAAAACACTATGATCCACTGGCAGACGTAGGTCTCACCAGGGCCACCTGGCTCGCGACCACCATCTTGTCAGAGTAATACGACCAGTAAAAACTGTGCATTACTGGTATATTCCAAAAATACCCACTGACAAATGCCCACCATTAGAGATTGTTATTTTTTTTTAATTAGAAATCTCCACTTGTTAAATAAACTCATCGTAGTTCGGATTTTTAGAAAAAATCAATTTGTTTTTACTTCGTTCCATCGTCAGTAGCGTCGGTGCGCAAGTGTTCGAGTTTCTTCTTGTTGAGCTCACCCCATCTTAGGTCTCGTATTTTCCTTCTGTGCAAGGTCCAAGAGCTAAAATAGTTTTCTAGATTAAACTCAGATCCCTATCAATGTACCAATCAATCCAAATCAACCAATCAGCCACTTTAAAAATTAAAAATAGATGACTCGACTGCCGCAGTGGCTGCTAGCGATTGGACTGTTCGGTTCCAGTACGGAGGCAACATTTTTTTAGATTGACAAGTGTTCTGGGTCATCATCATCATCTGCCTAGCCTTTTTTCCCAACTATATTGGGGTCGGCTTCCAGTCAAACCAGATTCAGCTGGGTAACAGTATTTTACATGGAGCGACTGCCTATCGGACCTCCACAACCCAGTAACTGGGTAATACGATACCCCATGGTAAGACTGGTTGTCAGACTTTAGAGCTTCTGACTAACAGTAACGACTGTCAAAGATCTACAAATGACAGCCGGGGCCAACGGCTTTACGTGCTTTCCGAGGCACGGAGGAAACTCGCTATGATAGATGTCACCCATCCACAGACCAACCTCGGCAAGCGCGGCTTAACCCGGAAGATCGGCCTGTGCGGCTGTAATTATTTAGCCACGAGCTCCTCAAAAAGTAGTTGTTCTGGGTCTGGCCGTTTATTTTTGTGAATATCATCATATATAGTTATATCTTTGTAAACGCACCCACGATACAAGAGAAAGTTCTACAGAGGCCCAACGTTTAAAAAAAAAAATTATAGAATATATCCATATTTTAATTCAATTAAAGTCCATATTTTAATGTTGACGTAGTCTGAACTCCACCGCCTATTTTAAAACATGTTCCTGCATTTCTCAACATAGATTTAAAGCCTCACGAAAATTCTACACCAAAATGAATACTCTTTCCTTAATTATAAGAACGTTTCAAGTGGGCGCGTCCCAATTCAGGCTAAAATTTCAAAAGACCGAGGCTCGTCATTTTTAAATTAGAGATGGGCCGACTATGACTTTAGCCGACTGGCTGAAAAAAAAGCCGAATGGTTAGCCTTGCTGATCATTCTTGTCGATGGAGTAAATTTGTGTTAATTCCTGCACGCGTAGCATGGCGCCGTAGAAACGGGTTTTGTCGACGCGAGAATATACAAAATCACAGAACGTAAAAGATTTTTATCGATCCAACCATAGCAATGTTTAAAATATAGAAGAGATATGTTTCTATTCATTAATGGTGTACGAATTGTGTCATACTTGTCCAAAAATACAGTCGATTTGAATAGAAATTTCTATGAAATAACTTTGTCTTTTCTTGGTAGAATAGAGATAGAATCGCCATGCTACGCGTGCTGGGGTTATCAGTAATGTTAATGGCACTTTGCATAAGTATAGACACTGGCATTGGATATATTACTATGTTACTATATGCACTCGATTGCACCCGCCTGTCTCCAAATTCATTTTGTCACAGTAACACAATATTCATAGAAACTTATTTTCTGTTACAAATTAAAATCATAAAGTAATGTTTCCATTGAATAAAGTTCAAGTTCCAAAGGAAGAATTCACAGATTAAATTATTCATATTAATAAACCATCCGAGACGACTAGTTGGAACTTTTTGCTGACTAGCAGACTTATGTATGGTCGACGTCTCGGCACATCTCTAAATTCATATGCAAAAATATTTCAGAATGTTGCTGAATTCAAAATTTTAAGACATGACATTATACCTCGGGATTCACACAGCATATTTTCAGACACCATTGTTTTAATATGAATAAGGGTTACTGAGGAATACATGAATAGTTAATGAGTTAAAACCGCATGTTGGGAAATTTTAAAGTTTCAACTATTTCGTGCGGTGGTGAGGAAAATGTGGACGATATAAAATGAGTACGAAGTTTTGCAAATTGGTTTTGTTCGGACAGGTGTTATCGAGGCATACCCTTGTTTCGTTAGTAAAAAGCGTTATTAAAAATATTCTATTGATTCTCTGGAAATGTTTATTGTGTGATTGCGTAAGCAATGCTTAGATACTTATGCGGAAGAAGCAATCGTAGTTGACTTGCTGGCATTTTTTGAAGAGATCCGCTCTTTGTCTCCAAAATGCACCAACAGATAAAATTTTCAAAACTAAAATATGTTTATTAATTTTGCTCATCCTCCGTTACATTAGTTATAGTACCTAGTTATTAATTTATGCCCGAACATACAAAAAATAACACCCAAAATGTCCATAAAAAATAAGTTAGAGGTCATTGATCTATTCATGAATATGTATGACAATGTGTTGCAAATAAATTGCATTTTCCGATTCACTCAGTCTAGCGATTCGGCTAACAAAATTGATCAAAACTGATAAAATTGCACCAAAAAGTAAAATATCTACAGTAATACATACCAAATATTTCACAATGCCAATTTTGGTTGTGCACGTCAGATATAAATGTTAAATCATACATTTGGATAGACAAACGAGGGCAAAGCAAATCGGATTAACTCTTCAAAAATCTCGAAAAATCCGTTTTTGACGGAACTAACTTAATCCCATCCAACTAGTTTTTTTTGTATGTACACGTATAGTAATTAGTTGACCCACCTTTGTTGATCCGATAGAGACTTATTATTGAATAAATGCAATTTTGTAATTCTTTTATAGTTTTATAGCACTGTGTCTGCGACTTCGTCCGCACGATTTTCGAACTTTTGGTCTTAATAGGATACTTTTGGAAAATCTAAATTTTCCAACGAATATTTGAGACTTTTAGCACTTGTAGTAAGTAATGAAGTTTCATTCAAACTATCAACCCCAAAAATAAAGCTCATAGCTACGAGTAGTTCTAGCGCTTGTAGTTTCTGAAATTTCGTTATAAGCGAGTGAGTAACCTTTGGCTTTTATATTCATTCATAGATATACACATATTTATTTGAGCTAAGGAAATAAAACACAATAGTTTAACCAAATTCCAAACAATACCTCTGCTCTTTAGCTTTGACCTATGTGTCTGCGCCACCACGAATTTGTCCGCAAATAAAATCCGAATTGCATTAAAAAAAGAATAAAGCAAAATGTAAATAAAAGATATTCTAAAAACATTATTGTCTGATCGAATGAAATATGCACAAACCGAAATTCATTTCAATTTATATTCAAATACGAAGGATTTTCATTTTAATCTTTTACAGTATTTGTTACTGTTACATAATTAACAGACGCTTCTGTGATTTATATTGTACGGAATTATTCGTTAAAGTTTATAAATCATAAAATAAAAATAAGCTGTTAAGGACGAGTTGTTTGATTAGCAACTAAAGTAACTATTTGTTAAATCCTAAATATTTTAACAATTTGCTAAGAAATGTATGGGATTTTAACAATAGTTTAACAACCTATTAATCACAGTCACATCCTGGCTCTAAATATGAAATGACAACCTCACGGCACGATCTTTGAGGTTAAGTGCGCTTGCCTAGGTCGCCCCTTGGATGGGTAAATTGATACAAAGAAAGGAAATTGTTAGCTCTTCTCTATTGACTAGGAGTAGATAAAAGTATACAAAATACTGAACCCATTGAAATTACCTGCATGAAATATAACAAGTAGGTATTTTTGACTTTACATTGGAGTTCTCAATGTGATAGATACAAAATAAAATCTTCCATTTCCCTTCTTAACAATTCTGACTTTCTAACGTCTGAATCTTACTTCTTAGCGTCTTCTGCTGATTGATTTTGCATCATTTTATGTTATTAGTGTTCGTGAAAAATAAGCCTATAAAAATTATAAGGTCATTATGATGTTATATTGAATTGGCTTTTTGAAATCTTCAAAGATTGTTTACAAATATTCTTTTGACAGCTTTTTATTAAAAACAGATCAATGAGTTTAGGTAGGTGGACCTAAGAAAAAATACAGGAAATTTTCATGTAATTTATTTGGTATAAATTGAAAGCAAAGTTTTCTATGATATGATTGAATAAATTAGGTGATTATAAAAATATTAACATTATCATTGGTGTAGAAAAAATCAGATACAGAAAAATTAAGGTCAAATTCTATGTTATCCTAGGTCAAATTCTTCATTTCATTAATAAAGCAAACTTCCTAAGCATTTTTTTGTTTATTGGCCTATTAAAATCTCTCTTATTGTCTCGTTAAGTAAACGAGATGATTAACAATAAATAAAGAGTAGATTTTGCGATCACTTGGGTGTTGTGAACTCGTTAATTTTACAGAATGGATCACAACAGTAGCGATTAGTAATATGTATTTATAAGGAACATCACCTTAAGAGAAATTCATAGCCTTTTAAGACAAATACTACGATAGTTGGCAATTTTGTATCCAACATGAAGTGATCATAAAGTTCTTTACCACTACAATATTTATAAACTTTCCGGCACCGTGTGTCATATTTTCTTCTTTACAGTTCATAGTTTATAAGAAACGCAGCTGCACGCGTAGCATGGCGCCGTAGAAACGGGTTTTGTCGACGCGAGAATAGACAAAATGTCAGAACGTAAAAGATTTTTATCGATTTGAGCATAGCAATGTTTAAAATATAGAAGAGATATGTTTCTATTCTTTAACGGTATACGAATCGTGTCATACTTATGTAAAAAAACAGTCGATTTGTATAGAAATAACGACGAAATAACTTTGTCTTTTCTTGGTAGAATAGAGATAGAATCGCCATGCTACGCATGCTGGACCGAAGCAATAGTTTGCACTTATAGGCAACAACATGATGGGACATGATGGAGGCATAATGGGCCATCATGTTATAATATGAAATTACACAACTTTCTTTAAAAAATCATTTTGTCGGATAAAAGTACGCGATTAAGTAGACAGACATATTGGGTTTACAACAGTCTAAACATTTTTTTTTATCTATTTTAGCCCACTGCTAGGCAAAGGATCTTTCTGATCACTTTTCTTGAATTGAGCTATTACGGAGATAAATATTAAATAATCGTATACATTACGCGTTTTTTTTGATTGTGGTAAAATCATCAAATGAGTCCTACCACCCATTACTGTCAGACTCGTACTGACTAAAATCCACGGTTTCCGTTAATAGCCCTTTACGTTCCGGGGTCATGGTAATAAGTTAGTCCCGCGACCATCGCGTTAGTCTTGTTACAAGTTAGATGTGAGATTACATTCACTAAAATACATAACAAAGTATATACAAGCTAATACTAGCTTGCTTGCTGATACCTACTTAAGCACTTAACAAAAATTGGTACTATAAAAGACCTGAGAACGTTTTGGAGCGTGCTAAAAAGCTCCACAATAACAAAACAATAGTACTATAATGGTGTTGTAAACGTTTACAAAACCCCAAATAGGCCGGAGTTTTATCACTAATTTATTCTATAAACATTACATAAAGGCTCTCACGGTGATAAATCAGCTCGATAGTTGAGATGTAAAAGTGTAGTGAAACGCTTTTTAGTACTAAAATAGTGCCACAAGTGCAATAATGTCACGAATTTGCACTATAAAAGTAACCAAAACATGTTTAAAGTGCTATTTTGCACTGTTAACAATTTGAGAGATCTTTCTTGACACTTATATTATTCATAATTTTTTGTTTGTGTTGTGTCAGTCGTGTTCTTCAAGATAAGTTTTAAGACTCATGTCATTTGCCATGTTGCCTAACGTATCATTGTAATAAAAAAGACATGCAACTCTGCCATAACTGCCATAACTTGCACTTGCGAAAATAATTTTATCGTTAAAATCAATATGCTGATTTCGAATTTGACAATGCGCCCTCATTATTTTCGTGTTTTAATTAAATTTTAATTAATAAAATAAGGACTTGTCCCGAATACGGATCCTATAGTACACATTGGCTCCAGCTGTGCTACTAATGTGCTATCGCGGCAGAAAATAGCGGCCATATTTTCCAATTAGGGGTCCTTGTCCAAATATAAAACAGTGTAGTCAAAATTAATTTCTTTGCATGGAGTTGCATTAAATACACACTAGGGCATAATTTGGGATTGCAGTTGGTATACTGTAAGTGACGCACCATCTTCTTAGGTCACTGTATAATTGGTCATTGCTCTCCTCCTCTGAACATTCCGATGTTTGGGAACATTGAAGACAGGTGCTCTCACTGTATTCTTCATCCTTATTACAACCTTGAGCAAAAGGAACATTAATAAACAGCCCTGTTGTGATTTAAAACAAATATTTTGTGCAGAACCATGTGCTATATTTTCTGGACCCGCTTGACCAGTATTTACATTTTGAGCATGAGCCTGTTGTATTGATGATAATGCTTGTGTATATCGATTCTTTACCTTTTTTTTATAACTACCACTCTCATTATACTGACGCAGCGATCTTAAATCCATTATCAAACCTTTACTTAAAACTTTACCAGAACACAATCGACATTAAGAAATACTAGTGATGTAATTGTTACTGAAAAGCCATTAAAGGTCCAATTAGTCCATTAATGATGAATTTTAGTGTTTTTTTGTCACGCTTTAGTCTCGTTTCAGTTACACCAACTCACTTTAAGAGCTATTTGAATTTAAGTATTTAGCAATTGCGCCAGGAGTCGCTATGGTACTATTTAGTACTATAGAAGAGTTTTCATGATTTTTACAGAACTAGCCCCTTAGCGATGTTGAGGGAGCTTTTATGAAGCTAAACGGTTACGTAATGGTTGTGTAAGTTACTTTTATAGTGCAAATTGATCCTGTAATACGTAATGGTTGTGTATGGTACTTTTATAGTGCAAATTGATCCTGTAATAGTGTTTTCGATACTGCTACAGTCCTAGTACTGTAAAAATTATTTTGACGCATTATTAGAGCAAAATAGATACATAAAAGTGTCAGTAAGGTTGTCTATAGTACTAAATAGTACCAAAATCGTTTTTCTCATTTCTATTACAGTGCAACACTTTAAAGATTCTTTTGAATGGCCCTGTAAGCGTTCTAAGGGCTAAATAATAGAACTTAAATGCTCTTTAATCTTATAGAACCAAAATGCTTTGTTAAAAACCTTTATAGTACATGCAGTCACAATGGTTACTGTTAAAGGCCTACTATATCACTCTTTGGTGATAAAACGCCTAGTTTATAGAACCTATTGTTACTTGGGTTATCTCGGTAGGGTAGTATACGAGTATGTCACATTTAGTATACGAGTATATCGCTTTTAGAGAGGAAATGGTACCCATCTATCACTTCGCGACGTAAACTACATTGCGTTTGTAATCTATCGAGGGCCGTTTAGATGTATCGAGATGAATAAAATATTTGTTGGTATTAGATTTGTGAGAGTATTATCTAATATCACTTACATTCTGTATTGATTCTGAATTACAGATTTGAATATAAGTACATAGTCTTCTATATACTTACAGTCACATCCGTACCCGAGAGCGTGAAAAAATACGTCACGTCCAGATGTTAACTATGTAGGGCATTATTTTTTTGTATTTTATTTGTTCCATGTCATCGCATTTCCATATTAAAACCAACTTAAAAAAAAAAAAACCCGTCCTAAGAAGGACTTGTTTAGCTAAAAAGCAACCTGTTTCTTCAGTTACCCTTTGCATCTCAGTGTACCTTTAAGACAATACTACGAGTCTGGCAGGAGTCTGCGTCTCAGGTGCGATCGGGGTAACAAGTATCACGTGTTACCAGCGAGTGACCATAAAAATCTGTTTGTAAAGAAACATCTTTAATAAATAAGGAGTACAAAACTTCACACAAAAAAGGTCGAAGACTGATGCTAGTGGTACATATTTTTGACTAACAACCATATGACAACAGTTGTCTAACTTTCACAATCGGATTTCTTTGTCAAGAAAAAAGTCCGATTTTCAAGCCTCCGGCCCCGTTCCTGTTCATCGTAGCGTGCTTTTATATGCCTATAGCCAAAGACATTAAACTATATACGAGCAATAGATGGGACATCACAAAGAAATTTGTGATCCAAAACTTTTTACCAATAGGTAAAAAGTCCCTGTCTAGTAGTCGCGTTGCTATGCAACGCTTAGATAGCGCTACTGACGCACGGCATCAACAATTTTGTATGACAATTTTCCCAATGCCCGCTCTATAGGTTCTTTTAGATCTCTTTGCCTATATAAATAGGGTCTAACTAGGTAATACTCTAGTCTGGTTGACAAAACGCCCCATCAATTCTACGGCTCGGAACATTTAAACATTATACATTGACACGGCCGAGGCCGAGAGCCATTATGCACGCTAACAGCGGTGACCAGTGAGCAGTAAGTTTGACTGCTAGAATGATGGGGCGTTTTGTCAACTAGGGCGTACTCCCTTGTTTCCCCTAGACCTTCTTACACAAAAATAATTATCCAATTCGAACCCGCTGTTCCTGAGATTTGCGCGTTCATCTAATAAAAAACTGTTCAGCTTTATAATAATAGTAAGTTAGGTAGAGATTGTTGATTGAACAAGGGAACTACAGCCTTTTAAATGTAATTGGACATCATTATTGTCCTTTTACTAAAAATGAACAGACTTTTCTAAATCATCCTTGCCAGTTGCAACTAACCACTGATTACGACGAACTAGCTCAACAAGCGCTCAAAGCTACTCGTAGCATGAAATTGGACATGTTGTATTAACGAGCTCATTAGAGTGGACATGCCCAAATAATTTTGTTTCCTTGAACAATACTGATATTATCTTCTCTAAAGGGATGCATGTTACGCTAACCGCTAACAAAGAACACGCCTTTTTTTCGACGACGTAGGATAAAATTGTATACTCGTATCGATCATCTTTTTTAGGGTTCCGTACGTACCGGAACCCTTTTAAGATAACTCGTGTGGCCGTTAGTTCTCACAATAAATTTCCTCTGAACCTACTTGACTGATTACGTTGAAATTTGGTAGCTATAGCAATTCTTGTGGCCCAAAGGCGGTGGTGGAAGGACAGAGAGTTAATTTCAGAGTTTTTCAGGTCAATAGATTATTCGGACAGGTGGATATAGTCATTTAGACAATAGTCTAAGTGACTATATCCCCCTTATCTCCTGAAAAAACAAAACAGATAATATTCCTTTGCCTATATATTGCAGGAAAATCATGCAGAAGTCCATGATCTTTAACACATTTTTTTTTTTAATCCGGCAGAAGAAAATGGCTCCAACAACAGAGTTATTATAGGTACGTACCTACGGAACCCTTTGTGGGCAAGTTCAATTCGTACTTAGCCGTATTTTTTTTTTCAGCAATTCGTATACCTCTCGAGCCGGTCGATAAACATAATAGCTGAGCGCAGAGCCTTTTTCACTGTCAAACTATTATCGAATTTTTCCTCATATAAATAACGTACAAAATCAACTAACATACACACACACGGGTGTGATCGCTTCGATGCCCTTCAGGAATTAATTGTTAGTCTTTGTGGTTTCACCTACAAAGACTAACAAATCAGTCAAAATAAGAACAAAAAGAGAATGAAAAATACTGAAATTATCTCCCACAAAAATACCGTTATTCTGATAAGTGAATTCACTTGAAAACAGGAGTGTGAAATAAAAGCGAAAGTTGGGACAAATTCGTGACTGTACAAATTGTTTTAGATATTCATCGTAATTTTGTTAATTTTTAGATTGGTTAAAAGCATGAGCAGAAGCGAGTGTAATAAGAAATTTAATGGTTTTGATAATAACTACGGGTAATTAAACACTTAAGACTTACGTACATCTAGACGTAATTCTTAATCAAGCACAGGACAAATGACAAGAAACTTAGATTGCTTTTGTAACTATTGTGAGACAACTCAGAAAAACGGCAGTTCCAGTTCAATATACCTACTTTATTATTCGCTTGTATCAATACAAACTTTGCACGAAATCAGTTCAGTTTTCAATTATTATAATCATAAATTAAAATATCTTCGGGTCCGCAATACTTTAGCAATATTTAAATAACAATATTTCAAACTCCCTGAGGTTTCCCTCCTTTTTCTATCTTTTTCAGCCCGTTCCAAAATATAGTGTTGCCAACCCTAAAGTGTTGCAAGTTAAATGTACACATTATTATTATATTTTGTAACACTATGCATACTCTCCCTAGCTCAAGTCATCGTTTTTCTGCAATTTTGCCGTTTTTATTTGGGGTTAACGCAACAAGTCTTCTTACCCATACTTCTAGTCGTTGGCTCATGAGTTGCTCTATTTTGAAATAATAATCTTCCACACTGACCATGCATATTTTCTCTCCAAAAATGCCCTAGACACTGGAGGGTCGCCAAAAAATATCGTAGAATAAAATATAAAAATGTTTATTTGATATTAGACACACACAGAAATAATAAAAAGTTAAGTTTAACACAATGAGAATTATGTTGAGCATGTCCACAATAAAAATCTAAGGATTTTTGAGCTATTGCATAGCTTTTATCGCGGGCTCTGAGCACGGCAACCGAATCAAAAAATTCCGTAACAAAAATACACCCCGCATCGTCTTACTTCGTTTCAGTTCGGCAGACTTCGGCACGGTGTTTGTTTTTCTTGACGTTTCACTTGATTGACGTGGCTGACCCATAGCCTAAAAAAAAAATGCATAAGTTGATAAAAATGTTATGCAATAGCTTTACCGCGGCAGTCACCAAGTGCTACACGTATTTTTATTTTATTGTTTTCTATGCTGCTACGTCTGAAATGAAAATTCATTCTTAATTTTGTGTGACACAAATCTATTCGAACATTCCAACTACACAACGACACACAACTCCAGAAATCCCACGCAATCATCCTTCTTTAATAATTAAACTTTCGAAAACTCCTACTTTACACTCAACCGCTAAAAGTTCTTATCTTCCACCACTCTCCGAATCAACAACGGAGCATGTCTCAAAATTATTCTCTGTTCGACCCTCATCATTAAAAGTTGGGACGGCCACGTCAGCCTCGCGTATTGAGTTAATGTTTTGCTCCGGTGTTATAAATACGGGTAACGCAATTATACGTGTACTCATGGTGTGTTAGAATTACGTTTAGTTCTTGAAGCCAATCTATCATCATTATCATCTGGGGTTTGACGTTTAATTTTGGGTAGGTGTCCTTGAACGAGTTTCTTAGTGAGTGGAGTGAAAGCTTGGTCTTTTCCTTGCTGATTTTAGAATAGCTCCCAGAGACCTCTTGCGTGGGTACGATGAATCGTTCCCGTGGAAAATGGAAGCCTCTGGTTGCTGGATGCTGACGATGGTAGGCCTCACTAGGGTCACCTGGCTCGTAACAAAGATCCTGTCAGAATCGGGCTCCAAACAGTTTTTATTTACTATGTTCCATTGTTGCGCAAGAGTTGTTCCTTCTGAGATCAGCGGGGTGTGTGTTCTAAAGTTGCGGTGGTAAAAAAAAAATACTTAGTTTTTTTTACCACCGCAACTTTGATATTATATAATGAAAGCGAAATGTAGAACCACCATGTCCTGGATTTAAAAAAAATAATAAACAGGGTGTCAGGTTCCTACATCATAGGTGGAAAGTGTGTTCTTGGAATTTCCTCTTAATTTTGTTTTAAACTCGTAGATAACCATAAATCGCGTGATGCAGGATTTTGATTTCTATTCCTTTATTGTTCCATAGATGTCGCTAGTAGTCTATGTGTTAGCAAATTAAACTCCAAGAAATCTGACATCAATCGACCTGCAGAGATAAGTCCTGTGTCGTTTCAATAAATAAAATAAATTAAAAAGTATTTGGGAAAGCTATCCTTAGGATTAGTTTAAAAAACGAATTTGGAAACAACCACAGTAATTGCAAATTATTTTTGCTATGACTTCTTTCCGTTCCAATAAATTCATTCAATCTTAAGACTTAAAATAAAATCTTTGCCTGTAAAATTATTATTCTTTTTTATCAGAGACTCATTCTAACTTAGACATTGTTCTCACTCTCGAAAGAAACCAACTTTCTTTAAAACTTCGCAGTGTTCATCGTGATAATACAGTATTATTATCGGATACATATTTCCCGAAGTTTCGATGTATAATTAAAGTTTTCGAAATTAAAAAATCAGATTGAAGATTGGATGCAAAAAATGGAGTTTCGAGAATATGAGGAGAGGAGGGCGGACTAAATTAACTACTACTAGTAGTCAAATTTATTGTGATCGAATTTGTGTTTTTACTGGTATTTTTTTAATTATGCCCTGGATGGATTGCTTCCCAATTTATTTGGAGCTTTTATGTAAAAATCCCAAACGACAGATGGGTGTCATTTCAAACAGCGTAAGCTGTCATTTTCAATACGTTCTAACCATAATATTTTAAGTAAGTTTCATAATTATTATCATCACTATCATCATCATCATCAGAAGATGAACGACAATCCTTCATTTTGCTTCCATCGTTTGCCCGCGGCTCTCACCATATCGTCGGTCCACCTATCTATCAGAGCAACCTACCTACCCTTCGTCTTCCGGTTCGTGGTCGCCAATTGAGAACTTTTCTACCCCATCGGCTTACAGTTCTATTGTTGAAATGTTGACTGTTTAAGAACCAATGCTAGCTAGCTAGCAATGTTGCGTTATGTAGGTATATTCTATATCTTCTCCATCCAATATGATGAGTTACGGATGAAATCAGGAACAAGATAAACCTCGTTACCGCAATGTTGGTTAAAACGCACGCGCGTAAAATTTATACGTAAAACGCTGAAGGCTGTCTTAAACTGACACGAAAATAATAACAAGAAACCATTATTAAAGCGCAAATTGACTCCATACGGTGCAAGCTTAGCTTTAAAATTGTATTTTGCACTCTAACTGGATACGCTAAGCTTGTGAAATTGGTATTATGTGCATTATTTAAAGTAATGAAATCAGTGACTTATGCCATGTCAGTTTCTGTGAAAGGTTCAATTATGTTTTAGTTTTTGTTACCGTCTTCATGGGGCGTTCTCTTTCAAAATTTCATCTAAATAGCAGTTTTTGTGTGAAACAATAACAAACATAAATCCATTCATCCACTTATCCGTCCATTCTCGCAAACATTCGCTTTAGAATTTATACTATTAGTAATATAAAAGATCAGGCCATTAATAATGACTTATGCCCATAACATTTCCGGCATGGAGTTCGGTGATTATCTTAAAGGAACGTCATGCTTAGACAAAAAACTTTTTCAAAAAAAAATGTGACCGTCTTCAAAAACAACCACAAAAAAGGGTAAAATAACCTACAAAACTTTTCTTTCGGAAGTCGGTGACTTTTTTTATTAATTTCATTGTCTCTTTTGCCACCGACTTCCGAAAGAAAAGTTTTGTAGGTTATTTTACCCTTTTTTGTGGTTGTTTTTGAAGGCGGTCACATTTTTTTTTGAAAAAGTTTTTATTTTACTCTTTTTAGTTTAAATATTCAACCAAAATTCTTGTCAAATACATCATTTTCTTACATGTGCACTACAATTTTGTAATCCGTAGCACCGGTAATAACATCGTTAACATCTCTTTAATTCATTCCCTATCTCAAAAACTACTGAACCGATTTTGATGAAATTTGCAGTATTCCCTAAGTTGAACGATACCCCGGGCACGCCGCAATTGCGGCGGTAAGACCCCTCTTTGAGGAGTGGCTGGAGAGAAGTCATGGCGTCCTGACCTACCGCTTGACGCAGGTCCTCACCGGACACGGAAGTTTCGGGAGGTACCTGTGTCTGATGCGAAAGGAGGAGACGCCTGGGTGTCACCACTGCGAAGATCGCCCGGAGGACACGGTGGAGCATACGGTGCAAGACTGCCCAGCTTGGGCGGAGCACCGACGTGTCCTCACGGCTGCGATAGGCGGAGACCTCTCGCGCCCAGCATTGGTCGCGGCCATGCTGCGGGGCGAGACGGAGTGGGAAGCGGTCGCCTCCTTCTGCGAAGCAGTAATGCTCGCGAAGGAGGAGGCGGGCCGCGAGCGAGAGAGGACAGAGTCCTCCCTCCGCCCCATCCGCGGTAGTAGACGCCCACGGCGACGGACGTCGCTAGATGATCTCCGGCCACCGTAGGCGCGGGCATGCGGGCAGCGAGTAAAGGGCAACTCGCTGCCCGACCAAGGACCATGCCCGGGTCGACGGCGCGTTGTGTCCCACGCGCGCCTCAAAGAGCGTCAGCATAATGACGGGGCCCCCCTCTCAGAGGGCCAAAGCCTGCCGGGGTCGCGGGATTATTTCCTTACCGTGACCCTGGAACAGAAAGGGCTATTGAAGGACACCGTGGATTTTAGTCAGTAAAAGTCTGACAGTCCCTCCCGCCCTGCCAGGGGTTGGAGGACTCATTTGATGATTTTACCACGCTAAAAAAAAAAAAAAAAAAAAAAAGTTGAACGATACCTAGTACAACAAAAAAAGAATTACTTGAATCGGACTTGTAGTTCCGGAGATATGCAAACACAAACATAGTTTTCTTACTTCAGGAGTTGTACCTTCCATCATCAGCCCAGGTACATGAGATGATGATTTCCATACGCAAATACTTGAATTACTTCATAAGATTTGCGAAAAACTATGTGTCAGCCAATAAAATTTGAGGGTTGCCCTCGATTTCTCCAAGATCCAATCATCAGATCCTGAAATGGTGACAATGGGACCACACGGGAAGCACCAGCTTTCGAATAAAAAAAGAATCATGAAAATCGGTTCACCCAGTCGCAAGTTATGAGGTAACAAACATAAAAAAAAAAAAAAAAAAAATACAGTCGAATTGATAACCTCCTCCTTTTTTTGAAGTCGGTTAAAAAAGGATGTGTTAAGAGCGTATACGGCAAGCGAAATTTCATACAAACTTGTAAGTGCTAATTTTTCGAAACAACAGAAGTAGAACCGATTTAAAGGACACGTGTCTAAAAAGTTAGTCAAAAACAAAATTTCATATTTGAAACAATTTATGATGAATGGTCACCCATCCACGGACCACCCTCGCCATGCGCGGCTTAACCTTGAAAATCAGCTAGTGTTCTTATGTAGCCACGACCTCCTCGAACTAGGGATATAAAGTATTAATTAATATTTAACAGCATCTTGAACCTCAACTTGCTTACCTCAACATTTCATAAATTTAAACCTGCTTTAATTAAAAAGTGAAGTGAAACAAACCAGTTGGAAGGTAGCTTGCCGTTAATTCATACTGTTTTAATCTAATAATTACTTACGCCCTTTGCTTAAGCGGCTTTGCCAACTCCTCAAGTAAGTTGGATTTCATTCATTTATCATTCTGCGTTTTCGCATTAAAACGACTTATTTAACTTTTTCTTTAAGCGGCGAAACCTTTCTTTATTTCTTAGGTACGTTTTTTTTTTGTAACTGCGGTAATTGAGATCCTAAAGTAATTCATGAATAGATTTTTTGTTAGTTTTCAAAATTGTAATTTGTTAACATGATTGGCGTTTTGGCTGAGTTAATAATCGACTGCTGTATTGCAAATCGCCGGTTCAATTTACGCACGGAACTAATATTTTATGTTACATACTCGTATCTTACAGAAAGCTATTGAATAAATTTTAATGTTTGTAAATGCATTATAAACCGTTAAAATTTTAGTATGGGCAAAGTTTAAAAAATCGAGGTGAGTACGTTTGTTTTATTTCAGGGAATTATAATTAACAAGTTAGTCATTTAAAAGAAAATACCTATAGAAAAAAAAAAAGTAGATCTTTGAAAATAATTTTTAATAATGTTTAAAAAAAACTATATTCTTTTTAATTTTAGATTTCATTTCCGAGTTCCTATGGTCACCTTCCAGCTCCATCATCAGATCAGCTCCATGTCAACATAATATTAAATTGTCACGCGATATACATCTACCTGTCAGCTCAATCGGAAACCGGGAAATGGTTCAAAAACTTGCAATATTTGATTCCAGACAACGGGACAGGTGAAGCTAAAATGCTTGTAAAATGCCTGTAAACATCTTGATTACAGTCGTTATCGGTTTGAAAAACGTTTCTAAAAAATTAACTCTACTAAATAAAATCGAACTTTATTAAACACTTCATTACAAATTTCTTGAGGAGGGACGAAAGTACAATTCATTTTACCTGTAAGTTTGATTACTTTTGGAAGCAAGAAATAAACTGAAAAAGTAATGAATGCTTTAACCAAAATTTTTCAAACAACTTATGTACTTTGATAAAAATGTTACCTACTGAAATAGAAACTCATTATGGATGGAAATGTGGTGTGTCTACCTTGATGGTGGCTGTACACTCTATGGTGAGAGCGAGATTTAAATAAATACCACTTAGAAATTTTTCTTCGTTGATTGAAAAAAGAACGGTAGTTTCAATACATTTTGATAGTTGAGTGAGTAACCGTATGAGCGTCGTTGATCCTCGTAAGTCATTAAAATGACCTTATGATACGAGGATAAACCTTTTAACTCCTGAGGCCTTACCACGAGCTCTTAATACGATCCAATTTAGGCTGTGGGAAAGAGATGGTGCTAGACGACTTGTATGGCTCTGTCTCTTGCCCACAGCATAAACGCGATCGCGTTAAGAGCTCGTGGTAAGGCCTCAGATCTTAACTCCTGTTTTTTGCGCTTTAAATCTGTAAGATCTGATTTACACTCTGATCTTCATAGTCAGGGGCATTACAGTGCGTATTGTTAGGAGGTTCTTCTCTAAAGAACCCTGACCATCGGTAGCCCGGACCCTGTTCCTTATAGTGTACTACTATTAATTAATATTTTATTAAAATAGGTATTTAAAAATGAAGTAGAACAAGTAATGAAAAAAATAATAAATGGATAATAATAAAGTTTTTGAAAATAGCTACCTACCCTCTTGAACAAAATGTACCCTATGCCTTATAAAACAAGCATCTCTATACCAAAGATACAACTACTAATAAAAAAACTATACCGCATCAAAACCCATATTGTAACAACCGTATCGTATTGTGGAAACGTAATCGCTTCAGCCCTATCTGTCAGACAACCGCGATATAAGAAAAATCTTGGCTATGTAGGTCAACCAGCGTATGAGGAACGAACCCGAGATAAACCCCTGTAAGTAGGGTAACCAAGTAGTTGAACAAATCGAGGTATTATGGACACAAGACTTTAGTGTTGTCTTTGTCTTCATTTCAGAAATAAATAAATGTTTCCGTTCGATATTCAAAAAACAAAACACAGACAATTAACATGCAATTTTTATTAGTACGAGTATTTAATTAATAATACAATTAATTATTAATAATCTTAAGCAAATATTATCATACTCATATATCGCTTTTTTATAAATACGTAAATACTTTTGCTTGTAGCCTAATTTAGTAGTAATAACTTTTTATTCAATAAATCACGGGTTTATATAAATAATCCCGGAATTTGGGGCTTTTCCACTTTATTATTTCGCTGGTGTAAGTACATGAATAACTCTACTTAATTAATTACTAAAACCGACCTCTACTTATAAGTATAGACACTATGCATTAGTATTGTGACACACATGTTGGGTGCCACATAAGTCTTACTCACTACTCTTATTGGTCGAATAGCAGGCCTTTGGTCTGCGATAATAGTTTTGTACCCTAGCAACTATGCAATATGGCTACCCTACAGTTACATGCAAGTAACAAGGCGAGCTCGACGTCGTATGACGATTCTCATCACGTTCAAACTATAGAATATAAATTGTTTTGCTTCGTAACAAGATCAGTGTTGAACTGGGAATTTTTAGCGTTAGAACAATTAAATTACTGTATTACTCCCATCTTTTGTATTTCATCCTCTTTTTTACAGATTTCTTCATTACGAATTAATCATAATAAAATAAGCGGGTAGAATACGGAATCTCGGTGGCCAAAACGCCGATAAATGTGAATCTGATGCTACGAAATTGCGATGCACGTAATCGCGAAAGATCTTCACTGCGATGCTAAAGTATATTACTTCGATGTACGTTATTGCGAAAGCTTACTACTGCGATGCTACGTTACTTAGATGCACGTTATCGTGTAAGATATGGCCTTACAGGAGATAATTATTCCTAGTGTGAGACAAAGTTAACTTCGACTTCGACTTTCTCGTGACCGAAAAATTATCCTTTTCCCATGTTCTGGCATTTTTTTTTCGACAAGGACTTAAAATTTCCAACAGCTCTAGTCTTTCAATAGGATTATAATTTGTTGTTGTCAAATACCTGAAGAAAAGGCGTCTAAAACTTTCTTAGCGTAAATAAAACCTCTTAAATTCAAGTTTTAATTTCCAGATGACACCGTAATCCTGTTCAGGAAATTAGTTTTCCGAAACGCTGTCCAAGCACTCAAGTTGCTAAGTACAACACGTTCGCTAGCCAAATACCCACTCAAATTACTACCTAAATACAACGCTACGTAAGTACGTAACTACGGTGCAACCGCATTCAATTAAGCTAACAGCTCGGTCTTGTCGTCTATGAAAATATAGGTCCCGACTACATATAAATAATGCACATCGGTCTTTGTAAAGGAATAGTTTGTTTCAGCTTTGTATGGAGTTATTCTTTATCGCACGCAGCTCTTTAAATCCCCTCTGTCCTAATCATGCACAAGAAAGCTGTCATCGGCCCCAGGCTTTGAACGATTGAGAAACGCCTATGTGGTGGAAAGGCCATCAAACAGTATGTGATTATAGCCCAAGTAAACCCATATTTGGATACCTGGAATGTTATATTGGTTCCGTCTTTCTTTATTAAAGTCTCGTGTCCTAGCTTTTCTCCCCAAGTCTTAGCTTCAAGCCTGCATACATGTCTAAATATGGATCCATAGTATTGTACCAATTTTATTCTCGTCGTTATCAATTTGGAACTTAAGAAATAGGGTGTATTTTAGCCAGTTAAAGTTTGACCTTTCGCTCCACCCAAAACAGGGAGGAATAATAATTGGGAAATTATATGTGCGGCAACAAAAGTTTTCTTTAGCACCTGCAACCTAGCGTCTTTTTTTATATGTGAGCGACGAGTTAATAGAACAGCTTCAATTATATTAATTCATCATCTTTACTATTCCAACAAAATATCAAGAAACCAGCGTCAATTTACGAGCGTAAATTAATATGACTCCGAGCTACCGATAAATATATTTACTTCTGATTTGATAACTCAGCGACTAATGTTGTAAGTGAGCTACTTTATATATTTTAGAGATTCAACATCTGTCTGCTAATAAAATCAAAATCCAGCCTCAAAATTAGCAATCAAAGTTTTTCATTCAACAACTAAATTAATAAATCATATTCTTTTTTCGTGAAAGTTTGCAACACAAGCGCGGGAGCAACGACGATATAATACTAGACTCGTAATAACAGGCGACCGATGTCTGCCAACACATTAGGCAAAAAAGTCTTATATCCGTCTCATTTCTGTCTGTGAGCCGTAAACATACGTTGAGACAGAACAGACCTTGAGTTAGCCAATCACAACGCAGTACCCCGCCCCCCTCGCTTACGTAGTACCTCAGCGAGTTGGCAGAATAGTTTTGTCCGTTAGATCGTGCAATGCGTAGTCTAGTATTATATCGTCGTTGCGCGGGAGTGTACCTGACGCTCGTTGGGAATCAGAGGGGCGCGACCGGCCATTTGCACCAATGAGCGAGCTCTTTTTGTACACCAAATATACTGAATGTGCACCAAATCTAAAACTCGCTTTAGCAAGATTTCAGGGACACCCCGAAGTTCGGTTTGGTTAGGTTCCTTTAAACCTTGTACACAGAAATAGAAGCCCCGCGAAGCGGGGCTTCGTCGACCCTGCTTAGGTAGATTTTTTTTATTACACCTCGTTATGACATATTTTAATGAACATATTTTGGTGCACATTCAGTATATTTGGTGGAACACAGACAAAATTAGGTAAATAAAATGGGAATAAATTGAAGTACTATTAAATAAATTGAAGTACTTTTAAATACCATCCATAGTCAATTACTTATGGTAACATTATAAATAGATAGGCGAATACATGAAATTATAGCTTTTATTGACCATTATTTGATGACAATATTAAGGAAATTTTATGTTCAAATATAGTAGATTCACTCATCAATTACTTATGCTAAAGTATAAAAATAACGGTGACTCTATGAAATTAGAGTACGTTGATATTATTTTATAGATGAAGTTGATACACTTATTAGAAGCTGGCAATGAGTAGACATATCACAAATTTAGTTGCTTAAGAATTATCACCATGTTGCGTCATATTAACAGTAGCTTGTTTTACAATATATGGTCGCTTATAAACCATTTATTAGACGCTAAAAGTTTGTCGCTGACCTATTAATTCATTAGACAACTAAATATATTTGCAGACGAGAATGACATTTTAAAGAAGCTGCCTTAATTAGCACCCATAATAATTGTGATGATAAAAAGTAAAGGAAATGACAGCAGAACTACCATTGACAAACCTTCAATACAGTTTCCACCCTTTCCTATTTTGTAACCGGTTCCTCTTCTACTAAACACATGTGCATCTTTCAAGCACGTTCGGAAGTAATCGTGGCTCGAGGGGTCAAGAATAAATTACCGTCTCCTTTTTTCCCCTTTTTTTAGGGTACTGTACAAAATAGGGTGAAAACGGACCCGAATTAGAAGTTAACCTTGTCTGGCCAAAAAGGTACCAATAATTCCGTATTGAACTTACGGCGTGTGTTATCCCTGCGACTATAAGACATATATTATCTGTATGATTCTTAACAGGATAGGTAATAAAATGTCTAGCATAATAAAATAATAACGGTCCGTTCATGACATATCCGCTATGAGCCGTGTCTTAGCGTGGGGCGTACGGCGAGGCGAACATGGTAATGTTTGACACACGCCACGAGCGACGGGAGGCGAGAATAAGAAACATTTTGTTCGCGACGAAGCGTCACCATCAAAACCTAAGTGTTTATAGTGTTCATAGTGAGAAAATGACTAAGTAAAATTATAGACAGTTACGTGAAATATAGTGTATATAGTGTTTAAATAGAACTTAACAGTTAAAAAATTCGTTGTAAAACCGTAAGTACAGTGCATTTTGTAGCATCAATTGAGTGGGCTTATAGTCATAGTATAGTTTCGTTTTTTGTGTATCCAGGTAGCCTAGACTGAGACCTAGGCCTGGACCTAACTTTTAAACCCGTAATCCGTTCGAAAACCCACTTATTTGACGTTGTAAGATGTCCTGTACACAATTTGTTTCTTTAATAAAGATTATTTTTTTTTGTGTCTATCATTATTCAGGCCCTAGACTCCTGAAATACCTAGATATTTCGTTATAAATGTTAGATCACGTTAGGCTGTTACCCAGGCTACCTAACGAGACCTAAGTCTGTGGAATAACCACCAAACCTCCTGAGATAATGACCTATGAAAATGTAATTTAATTAAAATTTTTAATAGTTTCTAGTTTTAACTCGTCGTAACTTTTCAGTCCCTTCAGTTACAGTCGGGGTCATTATGTCAGGAGACAGGCAATTTCATAAGGATTATAGTGATACCAAACAACATGTAATCCATTTTTAGTACAATAAGAAAATCGATTGTTAAATAGTTTTAAGATAGTAAAAATAAACAATAAATCAAGGAAGCGATTTGCGGCTCTCGTTAAGGTAAAGTTCAGGGGTACGATAGTAATTCGTAATTTCGATCAAATCGTAGTCAACGGTACGGCACCACATCTTCTCTCTCTCTCTCTCCTGAAGACTCAAGCAACTCGCTTCCTGAAAACTTATGAAGACTTATTGGCTGTTTTATTTACTCCGCATCCACAACTTCGTTCTACAAGTCCCTGCTACTCAAGACTTCAGGCAATAGCATAAACAGCAAGCAACCATCGGTGCAGGACGTCAACGCCGCTCCGGACAAGCTCATCGTATCGTCGTGTGTCCGGGCGATAACGTCCGTCCCGCACACATTTCTACTTATTCGCGCCGCACGTCGCTCCGCTCATCGCTAAGACCAAAGTTGTGAATAGCTGCAATAGCTGGATCAAGCGTTTGGTTTACAAAGCAAGACTTTTAGACACGGTGTTTATTGTTAAAAGATTCCTCTATCAAGAGCCCTGACCACCGTGCACCGGTGTGCGGTGTTTTGGACCCTGTTCTAATGCTGATGGCCTACTTGGCTACTTATTTCTTTATTTAGAGTTTTGTTATTTAAAAATGTAATCTACGTTTAAGGAAAAAAAAACAATAAACCTCTTCCTTCATGGCAACTAATTAAAAAACGTAAACTTTAAAAACATGTGAAGCTACGGAACCTTTAGTGCGTGGCTCAGTATCAACATTGACTGTGTTTTTCTTAATTTTCTTTCCAACAAAAGAACAAATAAATTGTCTAGAAGTTTTCTTCGTATCTCATTACATAGAAGCGTTTGAACAATGTTAATGAGTCGATGATGTTTTGTTTCAGTTTCAGCGAAAATTGTTGAAGAACGCTTTCAGGAATGATGGACTTTCATTTGAAGATTTGTTACTTAATTTACTTTAGTATCTTAAATGAAGATTCTCGTTCTTTTGTTGGTTTTCTTGTTTCTTTCTGTTATGTTTATTAACCGCATTTCTACATTGTTTTGTTAATTATTACGTCTTTCAGCCATTGCGGTTGTCGCATACACTGAACGAGCGACTGATCGGTTGCGTGCGAGCGGTAATCGAACCCACGAGGTTCGATTAAAAAAATAAAATAATTGGTTGATCTTTACAGTAAAAGTAGTATAAATTATAATGTTTAAAGTTTTTGATAAAGTATTCATTTATGGATTTATTTCTTATTGATTTTCTTACTTTAATTAAAATAAATAAAATAAGAAAATCAATCAGCAGTACATAGTAGAGGAAAATCGTAATCTCTTTACTTTAAATTAAATTGCAAATAGTCAAGCAATTACTTTCTCCTATAGAATCTGGGGGCACGGCAGTGCCCCCGCCAAGACGAGCCAAGCGAAGCGCAACGGCACCACCTACGTTTTCTCGAAGTGTTTCGTCGTTTTTTTTAACCCTCATAGAGTTGGTTTCCGATGTACCAGATAGTTCATATTCTCAGAATATGATGTCATCAATAGTCTTATTAAGCATACAAAGTCTCAATAGAATAGCTATAATACTTTAGATTTTATTGATATCTAAAATACACGGATTTCGTCACTGATTCACTGATACACTGACGCACTGATGATCATCAAAATGTTTGGCTACTTCCTGAAGTGCTAGAGAGCTGGAATTCGGTATGTAATCTAAGTTTAGTATACAACCAACAAAAAAAATCACAAACCTATTACTTTCACCCCCATCCCCTAAAACGGGCGGTTGAAGTTTATATGAGACCATAAAATGTTAGGGTACTTCCTGAAGTGCTAGAAAGCCGAAATTTGGTATGAAGTATCCAAAAAAACATCCCCCATTCCCTAAAATTGGGGGGGGGGGGTGGAACTTGCCATGTATATATGTTTGTTCGGGTGTAATCTTTGAACTCAATTTTGAAATAGAATTATCTTCAACCGATTGAGCTGAAATTCTGTATACACGTTTAGTTTTGATTACAATGCACGATTAGGTATGTGACTTCATCCTAAATCCAATATGGCGGACTATCTAAGATGGCAGAATAGTTGATTTTAGTGCATTTCTACAATATGGATATCAAATGAAAGGGCTGGTTGTGAGAAACTAGAAAAATGATGTGACGTCATTACAAATCCAATATGGCGGACCATCTATGATGGCGGATTAGTTATATTTAATGCACTTCTACAATATGGCCATTAAATGAAAGGGCTCGTTGAGAGCAACTCGATGAATAATGTGACGTCATTCTAAATCCAAGATGGCGGAATAGTTATTTTTAATGCACTTCTACAATATGGGTATCAAATGAAAGGGCTCTTTGAGAGCAACTTCAAAGATAATGTGACGTCATTATAAATCCAATATGGCGGACCATCTGAGATGGCGGAATAGTTATTTTTAATGCCCTTCTACAATATGGGTATCAAATGAAAAGGTTCGTGGAGAGCAACTCAAAAAATAATGTGACGTAATTACAAATCCAATATGGCGGACCATCTAGGATGGCGGAATAGTTATTTTTAATGCACTTCTATAATATGGGTATCAAATGAAAAGGTTTGTTGAGATCAACTAGAAGAATAATGTGGTGTCATTATAAATCCAAGATGGCGTAATAATTATTTTTAATGCACTTCTACAATGTGAAATCAAATGAAAGGGCTCGTTGAGAGCAACTCGATGAATAATGTGACGTCATTCTAAATCCAAGATGGCGGAATAGTTATTTTTAATGCACTTCTGCAATATGGGTATCAAATGAAAGTGCTCGTTGAGAGCAACTCGAAAAATAATTTGATGTCATAAATCCATGATGCTAGCAACTAACAAAAAGAACTGAAATCCCACCAAAAACATTTCATGTAAAGTGTTGCCAAAACGAGCACATAGGGTTTGTCCTACAAAAAAGATATCAGATCTTATATAGAACCAAGCTTCTGAATCTACACGGCTTAACTCTACCAACTCTAACTTCACAAATTCTACACATTAGCAAAAATGTATGGCTTGGCTGTTTCGTTACTTACTTCAGAAACTAAATATTAGCATCACCTCCACGACGGTAGCGAAACGGTGAAGTCATACATTTTTACTGATGTGTAGAATTTGTGAAGTTAGAGTTGGTAGAGTTAGGCCGTGTAGATTCAGAAGCTTGGTTCTACATAAGATCTGATATCTTTTTTGTAGGACAAACCTTATGTGCTCGTTTTAGCTACACTTTACATGAAATGTTTTTGGTGGGATCAATATTTCCCCACTCCATTCCACTTATTACGAAGAAAACCGCCTTTTACTTCAATCTACTTGAAATACTTCAAATGTAGAACTACTTCAAGTAAGAATAACGAATCTTGATTGTGCAAATGCAGTCGAGACGAAGCGGAGGAACGAAACGGCATAGATGTCTTTTGTTGACACTCAAAGGAACTGTGTCTTTTTAAAGCATTTTCTAGAAATGCTTAAGAGAATCGTGATGTAACTGGTTTTCTTAAGACTGGAGAGGAGCAATTTGCTGCTGTTTTGTTACTGTTCTGAGCTTATTTTTAGCCTTTTATTTATGTAACTGTGTGCAGTAGAAATTCCTTTTTTAGTGAGGTAAGATAAAATGTTCTTTTTGTCACGGAACTTGAAACGGACCTTTTTATATGCGCCAATTTTATAATGTATTTCTTTATCTATTACCGTTCCGAGTGCAATGTTAACTTTTTCAATAAAAGTTTATCATGAGAATGATATACAAGTCAAATAATTTGTCTGCATTTTGTATGTCTACCAAAAAATTTCAAAACAAATGTAGCCCAACCTAGCCATTTTCTTGTTTGCTATGATAATCTCTAATAGGTGTTACAACGAGCTTCTTAGAGATCTACATTATAAACTACATCTACACCATAAACTTGAAAATCTAGTTATAAGTACAAACCGTAGTTTCACCATAGCACTAATGTTCTTCCATATTGAATTGAACTTCTGTCGATGTTTTTACCTGAAACAAAATAAAATAACATTAGAATTGAATTTTTGTGCCAAAGCTCGAATAGCAAAAAGAAAATGCCTTTTTTAAGGTCGATTTCTAATTGATGTAGTTAAGTATTTTCGATAGAAAATAACTAAGTCGCTGTCACAAATAAAACCTATTTTATACACAATCGCAAAAGTAGCCTTAAAAGGAAAACGATCTCCCATCGCAAAACCTTACAAGTTGCAAAAGTCCATTGTGTTTCAAGAAAAGAATCTAAAATATCATAACCGAAGTATACAATGTCACAATCAGAGTGGCCAGACTTCATAGGATAGACAAGAACGGAAGGTCAACTGGTTGTAAAGAGTAAACCAGTGGCCTACCATGACGTCAGACGTCGATAAAGCGAGAGAAATTCCAGTGTGGAAGAGAGACAGAGCTATACAAGTCATCTAGCGCCACCTCTTTCCCACACCGGAATTAGGCGCGGGTCACATAGAAAAGACGTAAGACGAGGACGCGTCGCGGACGGCTGAAAATGTATGAGAGTCGCGTCCGCGCCCCGCCTCTTCTGTATGTTTTACGTCGCGACGCTTCTATACATTTTGTATGAAAGAGACGCCGAAGAGACATGTCTCCGCCCAGTCTGCGTCTTACGTCTTTTCTGTGTGGTCCATGCCTTACTCTCGCTATAAGACGTAGTCGTAGGCCAGCAGCTGGTGCATCTATAAAATATATATTTTCTCTGAAACTATACGACCTCGGCCTTCTCAGCGATTACTAAGTTGTACTCACCGATTTGCAATAGATTTTTGAGTAACTAATAATTACGTTCTGTATCTGGCTGTTTGATTAGTGAGTTAAAATTCGTAGTTAACGGCAATTTTTTTATTGGAAATAAAAGTAAAATATAATTTTGTCAATATGAAACTTACCCAAAAATTATGTCATTTATTTATGTACACAAAACACATAGACAAGAGAAACAAAGACAGATGAAAAATCACAAAGGTGCTGCTTATTTCATTAAAAAAAAATCTTCCAATGGAGCAACGACAAAATTTGATCATTGTCATAATGTATTTAAAACGTGAGTGCTTGCGTAAGGATCCATGTCTCATTTTATATAACTTACTGATGTGAATAAAACCAAATATATAAACGACTCGTACTTATAACAATCTCTTTTCAACGTTAGTCACGTGTACCTGCACTCACGTGAAGCATGCCTATTCATGCGTGCGTTTTCAATCGCTGCATCAAACTATCCTTCTGAACTTATCTATTCCATGTCAAAGGCTTTGCAGGTGACCCAGTGAGCGTGTGAAATCGTTAAACCGTCCCAGTTATGGCAGAAGGCACTCAAAATGGGCAATTCGGGTCCCGACCGAATAGATCCTTAAATCCCTGCGGATATGAATATGAAGATGTGCAAGTTTGTATTCAATTTGTTGGGTTATAAATTTATAATAATTTAATATAGTATTTTTGTTTTGTTTTGTCGAAATTCTAGATGTTTATTTATTTTTTGATTCTAGATTAGGTTATGGTGATGAAGAGGGATGACACCCATGTGACTAAGAGAGTGATAGATATGAATTTTAAAAAGACGACCAAATAAATTATGTATGAATTGTGTGAGTAATTATATGAAAGAAAAAAACCGGCCAAGTGCGAGCCGGACTCGCCCATAGAGGGTTCCGTAGCAGCAAGTAACATAATATAAAAGTTCTTGTAGTTGGTTGTAACTTTGAAAGGTAAATTGCGGTTTACGATAATTTATGACGATAAAAAAAAACTAATTACTAGATCTCGTTCAAACCAATTTTCAATTGAAGTTTAAATGTACATCATATATGTATTTTTTTTAGTTTTATCATTCTCTTATTTTAGAAGTTACAGGGGGGGACACATTTTACCACTTTGGAAGCGTTTCTCGCGCAAACCGTTCAGTTTAGAAAAAAATGATGTTAATAACCTCAATATCATTTTTCAAGACCTATTCATAGATACCCCACACGTATGGGTCAGGCGAAAAAAATGTTATAATTATGTTAGAATTATGTCGCAATAAATTGAGGTAACTGTTGAATGTTTACTCTTAGAGGAGTATGCATGAAAGAAGCAATTCTTCTTCTTCCTCCGCGACGCAACGTGTCGACACCCGACGTGCAGAGAGCGCGTGTCGTCGCGTCGGGTGTTCATAGTGTGATTCTGGTCATAGAAAACAATACATTTGATTTGACCCAACACGCATCACGTTTCATCGGGTGGCGTCGGGTGTTAATAATGTGTTTCCGGTTTAAGAACTCGTATGCGAATTTCACTACATTGCAGTATTTGTTTGATCAACTGAATTCGTTGTACCTATAAAGCCCACAATGTAACGCATCTCGCGTGCGAGTTATTGCTTCGCCTAAATGAGGCTTAAAGCTATTGTCAAACAGACAGGCGTGACGAACGCGAAGCGAGGCGTTTTTGTTTGTAATGTATGCAGTTGTTTGAAGCCCGTCACATAGACTATCGGATTGCTTTCGCTATGCTATGTGACCGGATTCAAACAATTGCATACATTACAAACAAAAACGCCTGCTCCTGCGTTCGTCACGCCTGTCTGTTTGACAATAGCTTAAATGGCAGGAGAGTAAAGAAGATGATGTTACCAATCAAATAAATGAAAGGTTTTTACAATAACTGCTTTCTTTCATGTCGATAACGACAAGTTTCTATTTTTAAACCGAGCAAAACCTACTTTTTTCTTCTGTTTTTATTTTGTATAAAAGTCATCAAACGAGATCTTCTTCTTGTGCCTTCTAAACTAAGCTGTTATTACAAAGTGAAAGCTGTCAATCTACCTCCAACACCTTGTACATTCAGAAAAGCGTTTATAATACAAACGTTACGAGAAGATATGTTTTACCCTTGTTGAGCCAACATTGAGACAGCTTTTCAATAACATCAAAACATAAATTTCAAGGTATCGACACTTTTATTTCCAATTCACATAAAATTCTGAACGGCAGCAGCAAAGGAAAGGCACCTGAGTGGTGCCTTTCAGTAACAGCTGCATTTATCGAAGTCAACACGGTACGAACAAAATAGTGAAAATGGCCCAAGTTTCAACTCAAGTTAACACTGTGCCATCGTATTCAAAAATGTATGCACTTTGCAGGAGTTTCTAAATTGAACTTTGTTTGGGTTAACGTAGAGCTTGCTTTCTTTTGTGTAGGAAAACGTTAAGCATGGTCGTATTTTGTGTTTTCTGGTGATTAAGCTGGAGAGAATTTGGAATGGTCTCATTTAGGAACATATTGACTCAACGAGGAGAAACGGAATTGTTACTTGTTTGAAGTTTGTGATTTGTGTCTTTTCTGCCTTAAGCTTTTTTATTTACATTTTTTGCAGCCTATATACATATATAAAGGAAGGTTCAATCTATAGTATACATTTTTTAACCTTGGTACTTCAAACATAAATTAATGAAACGTGGCGTTTTTTTTTTGCGAGTTATTGTTCTTTTCACAGATAACATTAGTCGTTCATAATGATAAATATAGGTAGGTACGAGAGCCTTTTTCACATTTCAATTATTCATTGTAGGTATAATTTGTTTTCCCTAGTAAGTCATGACACTTTTACAATTCATTCCTCACAAAGGTGTTCTTAAAATGTAACATTTGTTTCAAAGTTAAACGCCCGTGAAAAACATACCGGGTGAAAAGATACGATACAATAAGTCATTGAACAATACGAACAAAAAGCTTTAAAACAAAGAACACAAATTATTGTCATTATTTTCCTGCATGATGTTTTAATAAAATGTCTATCGTGATGGACAATTGGACATATCTCGCTCAACTTTATATTCAACTGTTTGTCGAGTGATTGAACCAACGAACAGGAGAGGACTATTTGTTATTAATTTTTAAGATACAATGTTTGTTCGATATCTTTTTCTTTTTTAAGAAAACTGTGCCCCACACTAGGAATTTCTCCTGCATCGTGGATGCGTTTACAAACATAGAAACTCACAAACACCCAGACCCGGAACAACTGCTTGCAGATCATACAAATATTTGTTCCGTGCGGGGATCGAACCCGCGACACGCAGCACAGCAGACCAATTTTTTTTTTTTTTTTGTTATATTCCACAACTATCACACAACGCCATCTAGTCCCAAGCTAAGCAGAGCTTGTGTTATGGGTACTAGACAACTGATAAACATACATATTATATATTTCTAAATACATACATATTATATACTAGCACTACGCCCGCGACTTCGTCCGCGTGATTTTCGAATTTTGCCTTTGTGAATTTTATTTCTAGTCCCGGCCACCCTCTATATGGGATACTGTTGGAAAAACCCAGTCAATATTCAACAAAAATTCTATCAACCCGCATTATTCCGTCTTAGGTAACACCTAGGTCCTAAAAATTTAAGACTCCTAACTATCAACCCCAATACAAACTTTTAGGGCCGAATTTCGTATCATCCTCTCTTAGTGAGAACCTGTATCCTAAATAGAACCCCCCTGCAATGTTGAGTCCTCTAATAACAAACACCAAAGACAACCCCTAAGGGAACGAATTTTGTAAAAACCCGCCGTAGTGAGAACCTAGGTCCTAAAACAACCCCCATGCTGAACTCCTAGCATTTGTAGTAACAAAGTTTCATACAAACTGTCAACCCCATAAACAGCCCCTTAGGGGTAGAACTTCAGAAAATAGTGCCTTGGTGTACATTTACGTCATAAAAGAACAAACTTGCAAAATTTAATAGTCCTAGCATTTGTAGAAACGAAGTTTCATACAAAATATCAACCCCTTATTCAACCCCGTGGGGTCTATTTTCACAAAACACCCGCAACTACGTCTAAAAAAGAATCTCTATGCAAAATTTGAGTCTCCAAACTATCAACCCCGAAAAAGCCCCTTAGGGGTCGAATTTCGCAAAACCGTCTTAGTGAACATTTAGGTCTTAAAAACGTCTAGCACTTGTAGTAACAAAGTTTCATACAAACTATCAAACACAAAAACAAACCCCTTTGGGGTCGAATTTCGCAAAATCCCGCCATGGTGTCCATCTAAGTCTTATAAAGGAACCCGGTGCAAAATTTGAGGCTCCTCGCACTTATATTGACAGAGTTTCATACAAACTGTCAACCCCGAAAAACAACCTCTTAGGGATCGAATTTCAAAAAAAAACCCTCTTAGGTATTACTTACGTCCAAAAAAGAACTCCTATATAAAAATTTGAGTCTCAGTTCTATCAACCCCAAAAACAACCCCTTAAGGGTCGAATTTTACAAAATTTCCACCTTGGTGAGCATTTACATCTTAAAAAGTACCACCATGCAAGATTTGAGACGCCTAGCACTTAAACTAAAAAAGTTTCATACAAACTATCAACCCCAAAAAAAAACCCCCTAGGGGTCCAATTTCGCAAAATCCCGTCATAGTGAGCATCTACGTTCTAAAACGACACCCCATGTAAAATTTGGAATTCCTAGCACCTGTAGTAGCGAAGTTTCATACAAACTATCAACCCCAAAAACAACCCCTTAGGGGCCGAATTTCGCAAAATCCGTTCTTAGTGCTCACCTACGTGGTATAAGGAGGGCTTATGCCAAATTTCAAGTTTCTAGGCCCAGCGGTTTGGGCTGTGCGTTGTCAGATCAGTCAGTCAGTTTTGAATTTTATATATATAGATAGGATAGCTTCTGCACGCGACTTCGTACGCGGATCCTGTTGCTTATGCCAGCGACGACGGGGTCGTCAAAATCGAAGATCTGAAGCGTCGAATTCTAAGAGCCTGGGGACGGGAAAACAACGGGATGCGCGAGACGATTCCAGACCTTTCATTTTTGTGAGTCAACAGGAAATGACCATCAGACTAAACAAATCTTGCTAAGACGTCATTCCTATGTATGTATATTAAGTATAGTGTAGCTGGGCTCTTGGAGCTCCACATCAGGTGTTCCAGATCTCAATTTTCATACGTCAACAGTGAGTACTCATTAGGCTGAACAACTCTTGCTAAGACGTCATTCCTGTATATGTTATAGTGTACCTGGGCTCTTGAAGTTCCACATCAGGTGTTCCAGATCTCAATTTTCATACGTCAACAGAGAGTACTCATTAGGCTGGACAACTCTTGCTAAGACGTCATTCCTATATATTATGTTATAAAGTAGCTGGGCTGTTGGAGTTCCACATCAGGTGTACCAGATCTTCAATTTTTATTGGACAACAGAGGTTGCTCATCAGGCTCAACAACTCTTGCTAAGACGTCTTTACTGTATATGTTATAGTGTAGCTAGGCACTCCAGATCTTCAATTTTTATACGTTGACAGAGAGTACTCATCATGCTGAATAACTCTTGCTAAGACGTCATTCACTTATATGTTATAGTGTTGCTGGGCTCTTGGAGTTCCACATCAGGTGTTCCAGATCTTCAATTTGTATACATCAACAGAAGGTGCTCATCAGGCTGAACAACTCTTGCTAAGACGTCATTCCTGTATATGTTATAGTGTAGCTGGGCTCTTGAAGTTCCACATCAGGTGTTCCAGATCTTCAATTTTTATACATCAACAGAAGGTGCTCTTCAGGCTGAACAGCTCTTGCTAAGACGTCATTCCTGTATATGTTATAGTGTAGGTGGGCTCTTGAAGTTCCAGATCAGGTGTTCCAGATCTTCAATTTTTATACATCAACAGAAGGTGCTCATCAGGCTGAACAACTCTTGCTAAGACGTCATTCCTTTATATGTCATAGTGTAGCTGGGCTCTTGGTGTTCCACATCAGGTGTCCAGGATCTTCAAATTTATTCTCTCAGCAGAAAATGCTCATCACGTGGAACAATTTTTGCTATGGCACCATTTCTGTATCTCTTATAGTTAAGCAGGTCTGTTGCGGTTCTGCATCAGGTGTTCAAGTTTCCAAGATAAATTATAGCCTATATGTTAACGGGACTTAATACCTATACAACGAAAAAAAAAATATTCAAATCCGTCCAGTAGTTCCGAAGATTAGCGTGCACAAACACACAGACAAACAGACAAACAGACAAACCGACAAACAGACAAACAGACAAAAAAAAAGTTAACTACATTTTCGGGTTCGGCATCGATAAAATAACAACCCCTGCTACTTTTTTTTTGTATATTTCCATTGTACAGACACAACTTTTCTACAAATTTATTATAAGTATAGATATAGATTTCTAAATACAAACATATTATCGATATATTACACTCAGACACACAACAAATGATCGTGCTCATCACACAAACATTTGTCCTGGGTGGGAATCGAACCCACGACCTCCGGCATAGCAGTCAGGGTCACTAACCACTAGACCAACAGGCTTGCTCAGCCACTATGCCAAATATGCAGTATAGGTGGGTAGGTATTTTGGGAATGCCTAACGCCGGCTCCACACGTTGGCCGTGTTTGACGAACAGAAGGAGACGGCGCTATACCAGAAAGCAAGACGCAAATAACTCTATCTCGTTTCTTAGTATAGCGCCGTCTCCCTCTGTTCGGCCAACACGGCCAACGTGTGGAGCCGGCGTTAAACTCATATGAGGTTTGAAATAAAATGTATTCTACACAATGTAATCAGCGTACAATACGTAGCGGTTATTTTATAGACCAATGGAATTTCATACATTGTTTCAATATTTCAATTCATAATCTGTCAGAATCCAATATCCACAGCCGCATACATTAATAACTCCGTATTATTATCATATTTAGCGTAAATGAAAACAACGCGACACTATTTTGGAAACAGAAAAAATTATAAAATCTTTAATCACATGATTCCAATTTTAAAAACGTAACGTCTCACCTCCCAAGCTGCCATTATCTTTTGTCAGCAGCTTCCAAGGAGCATTCGACATAAAAAGATTTGAATTCGGAATGCAACACAAATAGAAAATCGTGTAGTGAGCAAGGAATGGTGCGGTAAGTGTAGGCGGTGAAAATCAGGAATATAACCTCTTTTGAATGTTGTATGTTCAGCTGTATGGGTGAATGGAAAGAGTAGTTTCAGTATATTTATAGAATGGAGCTAGTTTTATACGTATATTATATCTTTGTTCTGTTGTAAAGAATAAAGAGGAAAGTTTGCAAAATTTTAACCAATTCCCAACGATGTCTGCAACTCAGCTATTTTATGTTTTAGAATCTGACGGTTTTTACCTCTGATGGCTTTCCACTTTCTAAAGGGTGAGAGGACTTATAATTATGATGAATTTACAACCAAAAAGAAACAAAAATGGTAATACAGTGTGCCGAACGTCTATTATGAAACTATCTTAGGGCCTACGCACAATTGCACACCACGTTTTTTAAACGCGGCGTCGACTGCGCTAATTATTTTAATTATCACTCAAAAAATATCTGTTCCTAAACAATAACGAAAATCCCGTAGGTACCCAACTTTACATAACTTCCCGTCTTCAGTATATGATTCTAATAATCTTTGATCGAAAAAAAATATATGCTGGCTTTATATGCATGGCTTGTTTTTATATGACATAAGGGGTATATGAGACCGCTTCCCGGCTGTCCCTAAATCCGAGGCTGACCGCATCCGGGGACATCTACTGCTTCAGCGGTTTGGTGCCGCACTGCGTAATTATGTGTCCCTGCCGTCAAATTTGGAATTTCATGTACTTTGTTATTAAATTTCAAGTAATGAAGGGCAGGTCACGAAGAATATTTTGCAGAGAGAAATTGAGTAAATAGTTTTGACAGAGAATTTTAAATCTGAAGACCTGATGTGTAAGTTAGGAACTAAAATATCCAAAATAATTCTGAATAAAACACACTCTGTTCCTTAAAATATTATTTGCGTTCTAGGGCTGCGGTAACATGGTTAAAGCGTCCCGTAACCCTAGTAGGAAAAAATATTTTTTGTTAGTAAAAGAACGGTTGGCACAGTTGCTGAGCGATTGACTGCTTCGTGGCGTATGTGGGTTCGATTCCCACACGAAACAAATAGGTAGTTGTATGATCGAAAAGTAGCTATTTCGGGTCTGGGTATTAGTGTATGTTAGTTTATTAGTTGCTAACGCATCCGTTAATGCTTGCAAACATAATAATTATTTTGTTAAGCAAGGTTGCAAAATTGTTTTTTGCTAGGTACAAGTAATTGTATGTACTGTACTTGAATTGAAAACTGAGCAGGCGGAGGATTCTAGGATTGTTCAAAAAACCGTTATAAAAATCAGACTTTTTTAATATTTCTCAAGCCATAATAATAACATACAAAAACTTTAGTATTCGCCGTTAATGAGAGGAACGTGTAGTGTTAACTTTGACGTCGTATGATAGACGATGTGGTAAGTTAGTTGATGGAGCGAGTCTGCTCTCAATCAGATAAAAGGAAATTGAGCTTAAAGTGTGTTAAACTAGGATGATATTTCGTTTGGATCAGTTACTAAAATTTTGCAAAGTTTGAGTTAAGATTGGTTACTACGTGACTTAAAATCTGTCAATTCTTGGTAACTAAATGTTTTGATTAATATTTTTCGCCTTTTTTTATAGAAAACGTGAATTTTTCACCTCTAAAGTCGCATTTCCAATAGGCAAGTTTTGTATACAAGTACGACGTCACATTTGTATACAAGTTCCTTAAATTGGAAACATGTTTTCGAGAGTAGTACAAGTAGCTGAATGTATAAGTTTAAACTTGTATGCAGGTTTGTTCAAGTTGCATAGAATTTGCAACTTGTATACAAGTAATTTGTTCAATGGAATCGCGCGTTAACTCTAGAAAAAGGGAAACAATAAATGCAAACACAGACGTTGCCGTTGCGTTGATTTTTAGGACAAACGAACAGAAACTCCCTAATAAACATAATTATACTCGTACTTGTCGGATCTTGGTTGAGTCCCATTAAGCCCCATTTAAGACAACATAAGCGCCTTTGTTTGACGTTGTGCTGAGTCTAGAGGTAGATATCTGAAAAGCACCACAGTCCCATGGATCGTCAGTAATCCTTCGGAAGTGGTGGTAGTGACACAGCGTTCCTAAGGAACTGCTCTGTGTTTCCTTTTAAGTTCACTCTACACACTTACACTACTACTACACACAAAAACACACTGACCTAATATCACATTCCAAACTGCTTATTGGTGTGAGGTTTCATTTGAATTGGTTCGGCCATTTCGGAAAAAAGACTAGAAGAGTATGAAATGCTGTACAAATAATAGCCTGTGTAAATCTCCGTGTCTCAAATCAAAAGTCCTACAAAGGCATGTCTTATAAAATTATTCCGTTTTTATTTCAGTCTCAGGAAACGCAACTCCATTTCACGATCAGAATACAAATCCAGTTCCGGGAATAATTCACAAACACCTGCCAAGATTCTAGGTACTAATTAAAAGGGAACTTTCTTTCAACTTTTAAGGAAAGGGTACACGAAACATTCGTCGTATTTCGTAGTCACGTACATTCAACCACACGTAGAAATCACAATTTTATTGCAACGGCCTTTTTATTTTCCAGCAGTAACGGTAGTTTTGAATTTCAAATGTTACTACGTTGTGCGGTTGACCGTACAAGTCTTTATGTAACTGCCACCGAAAATACCTTCTGGACCAAATTGGTGTTCCAAACTGCTGTAACGATGTTACTATTTGTGTCCCTTTCTAACTTGTAGAAACTGTCTCGCTCACTCGTTCTAGTTCCGAATTTGAATTCATTATGCTGACACGGTTAGAAGTTTATAGTCAGATTAATTTTAGAATTCAATTGAAGAAGCATAGTGTGAAGTGAACTGAATTCTGAATAAAGGGTGTTGAAAGGAACATTTATTAACATAATTTATGTTTCTAAAATTTATATTCAAATGTATTTCAAAAGCATATAACTGGATGTACTGAATTCGAAGGTCGCAGGTTCAGATTCCGCTGGCAGTTCAGTTTTTTTTCCATAGAAAATCTTTGAAATTCGCGACGTATAGGTTAATGCGTATAATATTTTAAAGTATGTAACTAAATAAATCTATGCTAAATTTTTACATAGTCACAAAATTAAAACTAAACAAGGTTACTCGCTATGGTGAACCGTATTCGTAGCATTTCTGTAGCCAATATGCGTAGCACTGTCAGTGTTATAAATACGAGTAGCCTACGCGCGTAGCACATGTAGCGTAGCCACGCGTAGCACTAAGTAATGGCGTAGCACAGAGATTGTCTCTCAACTAATGAGTCAAGAGGTAGATAATTGCATTGATACTATAATTACATTAGTTTCATAATGGCCATGGTGACAGAATAGAAAAACACAAAATGACAGAACAGAGACAGATTTTACCCTTATAAGCATCGTTATCTATAATTACAGAAAATAAATCTTTCTACTCTTTCTTTCTTGTGTAAAGTGCTTTAACAATATTCATTGATTGAAAAAAAAACAAAAATACGTGTTTATTATATTTAATTACTCTAAAGATATTGTGAAACAGACAGGCGAAGCGAATGCGATCCGAAGCATTTTAATTTGTAATTTAAGGAATTGTTTGAATCCAGTCATATAGAAAAGCGAAAGCGATCCGATAGTCTATGTGATAGGCTTCAAACAATTCCATACATTACAAACAAAAACGCCTCGCTTCGCGTTCGCCACGCCTGTCAGTTTGACAATAGCTTAACTGAGTTTTTGAATTAAATTAATTCAGTAAAATACCTTATTGAAAAATGCTTGCATATAGTAGCCCAATTCATGATAAAGCTTATATGCTATTTAACAACTCTTTAGATTCGACCATACAAAGAAACGGTAAATAAAACCGTAGGATATAGTAATAACTTTAATACACCGGGAAAGACCAGATGGTATCTAGTTTAAAGACGGTAATTTAGAATCCTTTTCAAGGCAGTAACTTTAGTACTAACTTCACAAAAAAGTTTTATATCCTTGCAATAAATAGCACATGTTGCAAACCTCTTTTCAGTTTTATAGGCCACTACTCCAAGACAAGTTTTACTATCTTCAATACCCAATAAATATTGGATTACTGGTTTGAATTATATAACAAAAATATACTTCGTTGCAAACAAAGTTATGAGTATGAAACAAGATTTTATTTAAAAAGTATATTTTTCAAAGAAACTGCAAGGAAGGACTAGTTTGTGTTTTCTGAAGAATTTAATGCTCAAGGGGCTTTATGAGTTAGTGCTGCGTATGAAACTTCATGTCGACGCGACGTACGGTTGAAATGTACTACGATAGATGTGAATGAAGGAATCAATTTATGCTGGAAAGCTGCTTAAATTGAAAAGTACAATTCGTTACTACGTTAATTATGTTTACTTCGTCATTACTGCCCAGAATTTGATCATTTTTAGATTTGCTATAAAACGGAATAACAGAGGTATGCGAGTGGTTATTTTCATAATTAAGAATTTTTTATTTTATATCAAGCCCAATTTTGTGATTTCTTAAACCCGATCACATTGCCAGATTCGAGCATTTATTTGCAACTTTTTGAAATCTCGTGGTTACCACAACAAATCGCAAACTTTTCTTGTAAGCCTTTTACCCCAACATTTACACCCCTGACCCGGCCTCAAATATAACTTGGGGGTCGGATTAAATAGGGTTCAATCAGGTAACCAACACATATTCGCAGTGCTATCTCATAATTGTATTATTGGAATAAACGATATGTGGTGTCGGTATATTCGGGTAAATGAATTATTTATTGGCTTGGAGGATTTAAGGTTTCATTAATTGGAGTATTATGATAAGGCTTATTTTGTTTGACCTTAATTATCTTTCATGATTATTTGAGTGTTCGGTTTTGGATTTGTGCCAGCTTAAGCCAGAAGCTTACTTTTAAATGAAACGATATTACATGATAATTAAAAACACTAGATTATGGATCCAAAGAATATAACCCCTTTATAATAAATGTTTAAATATACATACATTTAGTACATAAATGTAATAAACATTTATGTACTCTAAAATTTACACTAATTTATGTATAATAGACACCAACAACATACTTGTACAACTGACTGTTAATTTATTTACATTATTTATTGTTTCACTAACTCCTTTCTCTCCTCATGTATTAGACTTATGTATTATTGTGAATATCTAAAAATCGTTTTCATTCAACTACTTATTTCAGTGACAGTTTTTATTCCAGATTCGGCTTTGCGGCAAACGTTTCATCAAATTATCAATCAATTCAACCTTTTGATTGATGATAGCGCTAATGGTTCCTTTTCACACTAAAAAGCTATCTGTGTTCAGGGACGGTTTCTTTAATATCGATATTATATCATATTTTATAGATAAGTGAAATATAATGTAATTTATCATTAATACCTAATAATATAATCCATCCAAAATTTGCATTGAAAAGATATCTTTTAGCAATACTTTATGTTTTACCATACTATGAAAATAGTGTAGGTGTAATATAAGGAGTTCGCGGGACTGTAAACTGCGGCACTAGAACGCAAAGTACAACTAGAACAGATTAGTTTTCGTCAGCCAAATCTGACAGTCCCTGTCCCTGAAGAGTTCCCTGTTCTGAAATATTGAGATGTTGATTAATTTATGACGGAAAAACCTTTTTGGTTGATTTGTTTTTACATGAATAATACCTGTCAGAAAATCTTTTTCGTGATAGTACTTTGTTATAAACTGTGAATCGCCTTTTTCACGTGATCTGATTTTTTCTTCCTTATAATTACAACCCATTCTGCATAATGATATAAACAAACCATAACCTAATTACTCTCACACTTACTAATTAGATCGTCACCAATTAATATGCAAACCTACATAGAATTGTGTTCAGCAATTATTGTATCTATTATTACACTACAAAGGAGCTTGGAGCAATTGAACGCCATAACGGAATATCGGATGCAATTGACTTGAATATAAATTGCTTGAAGATATTAGCTATTTGTGGTGAAGGTAGAAACTATTTGAAATATAATTTCTAGCAGGGCTGCGCATATTTTAGAAAGCACGTAAAGCCGTTTTTCTCGGCTGTCTTTTGTAGATATTTGACAGTCGTTACTGCTAGTCAGAAGCTCTAAAGTCTGACAACCACTAAACATGGGGGATCGTATTACCCAGTTTCTGGGTTGTGGAGGTCCGATAGGCAGATTATGTTGTCCCACACTAGGAATTTGTTCGATATCGTGAGTGCGTTTAATTATTTAAACTCACACACACAAACACCCAGACCCGGAACAACTACTTGTCTTGCAGATCAAATAAATACTAGTATTTATTCCGTGCGGAAATTATCGACACAGTGAATTCACAACTTGCCCGTTTTGGCCTACCACTGCTCCAGTTTCACTAATAGTGCTTTTAATTCCCACACTATTTTTGTCCAAACACTGTTTAAACCTATAAACGTTGTTATAACACCGAAAGTATTGATACAAAAAAAAAAAACAAAATGACTACTACCATAACAAAAGAAGAATATCCCAAAAAATCTGCGCCTTTATTTTTCAAAAAAAGAACGTAACCAACGAACATAGAGAGACCATTCTCTGGACATCGACATCAGACAGATCAATGAATGGTGACGTCAGCAGTCTGGCAAACGTTGAACATCACGACGGATGTAAGGGATCGTAGAAGGAAACTGGATAGGGCAAAAAGTTTGTTTGCTTAATCCATCATGCAGTTGCTACACAATTTGTGTATAGGTTCTCTGATGTACAAGCTCACGCAACGCGACTTAACACGCGTTAGTTTTACTAGTTTCCTTATTGGTAGCCATTTTTTTCTGAATATGAGCCACATCAAACAACTAGAGATGAACACACAACACATCATGTTGTCTAAAGGTCATGGCACACAATACCCGCACGGCAACGGCAGGCACGGCTCCAACCCAGCAGTTAACTTGTTATTCAAATTAGAGCCTTGAATCATGTGTCGTGTAATATATTTCATAATGTCAATATGAAAAACCCAACGGCGGGGAATCGGCGCGCTTACCGCTACCGTACAACTCCCATCGCAGCCCGCGCGCTGCAAGCGAGCAGACGGGCGGCGTGCTTACAGCGTGCCGACCGCGTGCTTACGGCACGCTGACTCCGAGTTGCTAGCGAAACAAATGCCTTATAACAATAATTATGTTCACGGTGACAGCAAGCTTGCACCACGCAGACGGCGCGCGGTCTGCCAGCTTACACCTCGCGGACGACGCGCTGTTAGCACGCTAACGGCTAGCCGTAGCCTAAATTCTAGGCTGCTGCAGCTGTGCAGTTGCGGTACCTACTGGTATATTGTGCCATGACCTTAAGTATGATTAAATCGGCATGTGCTAGAACCAAAAATTCGAAGAGAATTATGCATCATCTAACAACCCGCACCGGGCTCGCGTGGTGAATTACAGCCCACTCTCTCACAGAGAGGAAGACAGAAACCTGTAATTTGCATGGTGTGCATAGTAAAATGAATTCTAATTCCGTCTATCTTACATATAAAATAATCCTTATATTATCATCATCTGCCTAGCCTTTTCCCAACTATATTGGGGTCGGCTTCCAGTCGAACCAGATGCAGCTGGATATCAGTATTTTACATGGAGCGACTGCCTATCGGACCTCTACAACCCAGTAACTGGGTAATACGATACCCCATGGTAAGACTGGTTGTCAGACTTTTAGAGCTTCTGACTAACAGTAACGACTGCCAAAGATCTACAAATGACAGCCGGGACCAACGGCTTTACGTGCTTTCCGAGGCACGGAGGAAACTCGCTATGACAGATGGTCACCTATCCACAGATCAACCTCGGCAGGCGTGGCTTAACCCGGAAGATAGGCCTGTGCGGCTGTAATTATTTAGCCAAGAGCTCCTCTACTGTTATAAAATAATCCTTATAACAGTGAAAAAATTATGATTTATCATAATAAGTATGGTAAGCATATTATAGGCTGATTATGCTTATGCTGTGCTTAGTATAATAATTTATTTTTGTTGGGTCATATTCAACCCTTTCCTATGAACGAGCATAACGATATTTTGTTTGCAATAATTTGTCCTCTACTTGTTATTTCTATACTCCTGGTCCTGCACAATTGTACGGACAATCGTGACGTGCTTCGTATGAAGAATCGGCGTGAATTGTAGGATCTCCTTTGTTGTCAGCAAGAGAATTTTATTTTCCGTTTTTTTTTTTTTACAGTAACTGTTTTGAGAACTGGCCTTTCTATACATACTCCTGCGTTCCCCTTCTTCCTTATTGTACATGCTTGTCATGTGATATGAAGTAATTTTTGTAAATTAATTACGATCGAGATTAAAGCATTGTTTTCATTTGCTCATAATGGTCGAAGGTAGGTTAGAAGTGCTAAGAAAACCTTGAATAATCAAATCAAATCAAATCAAAATCATTTATTTCAAATAAGCCAGTTACAGGCACTTTTGAATTGTCAAAAGACAAAAAAATAAAAATAGTTCAAAAATAGTTATGGTGCTACAGTCCCAGTCACAAGACATAAAAACTGTGAAAGTAAAAAAGTAATAACCTTAGAAACACCATATAATTTCGGTGATTGTATTGATTTACCCTTTGTGATTTTATTGACTTACAACATTATTTGGACCGAAAACAAGAATTGATTCAGCAAAATAATTAAAAAAATATGGAAACTGACATTCGACCTTCGACTCAATATACTGCAGTGTGTACCTAATGTCTTAGTATGAAATATTATATACGTGAAATATAAATAAGCTGTATCAGATGCTTTTCATCTGAAGCGAATTACACCTAAGAGGATTCTCACAAGACGTGGTGAAGCATTATATGGAGAGGATTTAGCTTTATTCACAAAATATACAAGCAGAAGGTTCAAAATTCCATGATACATCTGTTTTTGAGCTTCATAAGAAAAAAAACGACTAAAAACAGTTTAAAAAGTTTACAGTTAATGTACATATAAAGCATTTTGTCCATTTTGTACTCATTGCTATATACATTGTAATAATAGATAGATGCATAGAGCAAACTTAGACTAAGCATAGATGCGCTTCATTAGAAATTGAAACTTATTGATACAATATTAATGTTCTTTTTTATACGTTTTGGTTATTCACAGTTGTTTGCCGGAATATGCACATTGATTTTATTACAATTAGGTTTATTTTCGAGGAAACGTATCTGAGGTAACCTGCGGTCTAGATCTCATAAAAAGGAAATAAACCAAGTCATAGATCGATTAGTATTTTTCGTTTTATATTCTAATGGCTTCTTGAGATCAAAATCGCACAACCTGCAATATTTTCTTCAAAGCATCTTTGTTTTTTCTTTTCTTGGATTTTTAGTATTTTCATTTGAAACTTCTGATTTTTTTTCTCCTTTGTGTTCCAGAGTAGTGTGAAACTGTATGAAATCCTAAATAGCTTTACATATAAAGTGAAACTCACTAGGTCGCGGAAAAGAATCACTCTTCTATGATGGTATGATATGATAACCTTTTTGTGGCACGACTGTACGAGGAAAAACATATTTTGAAGGAAAAATGTAGGACTATTTTCTGAAAATCTTTCCATTACCGTTTTTTTTTAGATAAAGAACCCAACAAAAACTGATACCTGTTCCTATAACCCACAAAGCGTCCCCATTATTATTCAAACTACCCTACTTTAACCAACAAAGGCCCACAAAGATAAATAAAAGTAATCGAATCTTTCCATCCCTTTGAGCTTTTTATCTTTAATAAAAAAAAACTTAAAGGTTCCTTCTAGGTAGAAATAAGGCATCTTTACTCAGACAATCATTTACTACAAAATTTTTCATTCAAACCCAAATTCGTTTGAATTGATTTGAAGCGGAAAGTTGAACAACTTCTTTGTTAAATCGTTAAGTGTAGAAATGAGAAAAGAGCGGACAGAAAGGGTGTCTTTCCGCATCAACAATTTGCCTTTTGTTGAAAAAAGAAAGTTTCCTTAGAAGTTACATTCATCACAACAAGTTGTAATGTGATCGCTTAGCCCTGACGTACTTTTGCGACAGTTCTTTCAATCGAATGAATGTAAACGTCTCTTTTTTCTTACGTCTTTATAAGTCTCTTATTACTTTTGTATTTTTATTAGTGTTGCTCATTTTTAGCCACTGCTATTTGCTAAATTAGTAGGATTGCTGTCTCGTAATTTAAGACGAGATATTGTTTATTTAAATCAAGACGCATATTAATTAATTACTGCTTTTAATTGATGCGTCACCATAGCAACCTATCCGCAGAGCATGTATATATTCTTAAAACTACCAGAGGGTTCAACAGACATCTTACTATGTCATCAATCGCTGTAATACAACTGATAAAAAATATCCTTGAATTTTAAGTTGGTAATTCACATCGTTAGTTATAACGAGTTGCGGAGACCTCTCGCGCCCGGCATTGGTCGCGGCCATGCTGCGGGGCGAGACGGAGTGGGAAGCCGTCGCCTCTTTCTGCGAAGCAGTCATGCTCGCGAAGGAGGAGGCGGGCCGCGAGAGAGAGAGGATACCGTCCCCCCTCCCCCCAGACGCAGTGGTAGACGCCCACGGCGACGGATGTCGCGGGACGATCTCCGGCCACCGTAGACGCGGGCATGCGGGCGGCGAGTAAAGGGCAACTCGCTGTCCGACCATGGACCATGCCCGGGTCGACGGCGCGTTGTGTTCCACGCGCGCCTCAAGGAGCGTTAGCATAATGACGGGGCCCCCCTATAGAGGGCCACAGTCCTGCCAGGGTTGCGGGACATACGTATACCGGGACTCCGGTACACAAAGAGCTACCGAAGGACACCGTGGAATTTAGTCAGTACAAGTCTGACAGTCCCTCCCGCCCTGCCTGGGATGGGAGGACTCATTTCATCTTTTTACCACGAAAAAAAAAAGTTATAACGAGTAAGTTAGTGATATTTGTTCTGTTTTAGGCATTCTTATTAGACTGAAAAATCATTTTTAATTCTAGTAGTCCTCCTAACCATGTAGACATAGCAATATTAATTATAAATTGATTCAGCCCATTTGCCAACGAGTTTTGAGATTTCAATAGCGTCAATCCAACCCTGTAAATTACCTAAACATTCAAACAGGAAAGGAAGGACACATTTTATTCCGTAAATTAACCTCACTGCATTGCTGTGAATTAAATTTACCATATATTATTTTCATATAAGCTTTCACGAACAAACATCAACAAAGTAACAAAAAATGTACCAGAAATGACATCCATATTCAACAGAGAATTTAGGAGGGCTCTGTAAAATGAAGACACTGCATACATAAATCCTGGCTTGTCAGTCGCACCGTTTTGGGAACAACAGTGAAACGTCCGGTGTGGAACATTAACCTCGACCTTTATAGCCATGAAGAACATTCCCCTGGGTTTAAACCTATAATGGATTGTGGATTAGTGTTTGAAGAACTTGCAGGCAAAATGGAACTGTGCAACTTGAAATGAAGATTTAAACTATTTTCTTCACAAATGAAATTCACAGGTATATGTAGATAATATAAACCCTAACCCCAAAACCTTATGCAGTGAGAGACGCCCACGGCAAGGGACGTCTCTGCACTATTTCCGGCCACCGAAGGCGCGGGCATGTGAACGGCGAGTAACGGGCGACTTGCTGTCCGATCGTGGACCATGCCTGGGTCGACGGCGCGTTGTGTTCCACGCGCGCCTCAAAGAGCTTTCAGCAAAATGACGGGGCCCCTTTAGAGGGCCAAATCCGGCCGGGGTCACGGGGCTAACGAGTACCCGTGGCCTCGGAACGCTCGGCTCGGCTATTGAAGGACACCGTGGATTGTAGTCATTACAAGTCTGACAGTCACCAGGTGAAAAAAAAATACAGATAATCAACAATTATCAACACGCCACACACAATAACTAAGTCTCGAAGCCAGAGATAAACGATAGGAATTTATATCGACAATACATCATACCAAGAGATCCCGCCCTCTATATTATCATGAAATATGGACGAGAAAACTCCAATAGAATGCCATAATGTGGGTATTTCTGTATGGAGTATGGAACAATGACCGTGAATGCCAAATACTTCTTGTGAAGAAGATGTAGTCAAAAACATGATGCTTACAAAAAATAAAGAAAAGGTTTTGTATCTGATCATATGCAAACGCAAAATTAACCCAAATAATGCACATTTTCCTATAATTAACAGTGATCAAACGAGTACGAATATTAAATCTATACAAATTAATATGGAAAAAATATAATTTTCGGATGGAGCGCGTCTAAGTCTTATATTTTCCCTAAAGATTTAGCATCACACCCTCACGCAACGTTAGCACAATCTTAGATCCAAAATATATCTTTACGTATATCTTCCCCAGAGAACGAAAGAAAGATAAATAAACCAAGAGACACTTAGTCATTATTTAAAAGTTTTCTTATCGTACGTAATGCCGTGAAATGGAGCGAAAAGTTTATTGTTTTCAGTCTAGACCAGATTTAGATCCCTATTTAGATGACAGTTAAATGGAAACTGGGTAATCTTACCAGCTGAGTTGGTTTATTGTTTACTAGCTGCCCGCGACTTCGTTCGCGTTGATGTCGGAACTCAACAATGTATTTTTTTTTAAACAAAAGATTTTTTCTAAAATAAAAGTAGCCTACGCTACTCAGCTACCTGCCAATTGCAGTCCCGTCAAAATCGGCCCAGCCATTTCAGAGATTAGACATCACAAACTGACAGAAAGACAGACAGACAGACGAAAATTGTAAAAGATGTTATTTGGGTGTATGTACCGTATATATTATATTCGTGTGCATGAAGTAAAAAACGGTTATTTCAATATCACAAACAGACACTTCAATTTTATTTGTATACCTACATATCATGACATCTGTCTAGCCTTTTCCCAACTATATTGGGGTCGGCTTCCAGTCAAACAAGATTCAGCTGAATATCTGTATTTTACATGGAGCGACTGCTTGTCGGACCTCCACAACCCAGTAACTGGGTAATACGATACCCCATGGTAAGACTGGTTGTCAGACTTTATAAAGCTTCTGAATAACAGTAACGACTGTCAAAGATCTACAAATGACAGTCGGGACCAACGGCTTTACGTGCTTTCCGAGGCACGGAGGAAACTCGCTATGACAGATGGTCACCCATCCACAGACCAACCTCGGCAAGCGCGGCTTAACCCGGAAGATCGGCCTGTGCGGCTGTTATTATTAAGCCACGAGCTCCTCCTATTTGTATACATATATGGATGTATAAATAATTTACGTTATTTTACTGTGGAAATGTTATACACACATCAAAAGTGTCTAGGGATCAAGCATTTTTATGCGGATTTCTTGAGATTGAGATGTGGCTTTGTAATAAATTTATGATTTTATAAATTTATATGGATCCTTTTTGGTGCATTTCATAATTTGAATCAGGAACTGTAAATCAAATTCGAGTAAAAGATGAAAATCAGCTGTCAATATTTTCCCTATAAAAACATACAACGCATTGAAGACATTATTAGTGCTACTGTTTCCCTACTACTGATTAAAACGAACGTCATTATGGAGCGGCGACGTCATTTAAGCAGGGAAGAAATGCTCAGAGCCGTGGGAATGATAGAAGCTGGTTCCCGGCAACGTACTGTGGCTTTAGCTCTGAATACAAGTCAGAGTGTTATCAGTCGACTTTGGACACGTTACCGAAGCACTGGTACCGTGGCTGAGCGCCATGGAGGACGGTATCGCTGCACCACACGGAGACAAGATCGATACATTCAAATCTTAACTCGAAGAGCTCCAACAATAACCGCCATGATGTTAGCCGTGAGGCTTCATCACTCTTCAGGGAACTTAATTAGCGACCAAACAGTCAGAAACCGCTTGCATGAAGTGAACCTTCATTCCCGAAGACCGCTACGGGTACCACCTATAGCAATGCACAATCGTAGGATTCGATATCAATGGGCTCTTGAACACAGAAATTGGGCAGAAGAACAATGGCGTTTCGTGTGCTTTTCTGATGAGTCTCGTTTTGGTATGAGACCGGATACAAGACGTATACGACACTGGAGAACCCCTGGACGCCAACAGCGATTAAAATCCTGCCAGGAAGTCCATCCTTATAGTGGTGGAACCATCATGGTATGGGCGGGTATTTGGATCGGCGGAAGAACTGAGTTGATTTGGATCAGAGGCAACCTCAACGCTCAAATTTATGCTGAGACGATTGTATCAGACGTCATCGTTCCTCTAGAAGTGCAAATCGGTCCCTTATTTCAGTTAATGCATGATAAGGCACGACCGCACACCGCAAGAGTTGTAAGACAGACTCTCGCCGCAGCTAACATCAATGTCCTGCCCTGGCCTGCTCAGTCGCCAGACTTGAACCCGATTGAGCATGCATGGGATATGCTACAGAGAAGAGCTCTGCCGAATATGGAGGGTATCCAGTCGCAAGAAGACCTTTTTTAGTTGTTGCAACGAACATGGGCGGCCATTCCACAGCGTGATTTGGATGAACTCATTTTGAGTATGCCAAACCGATGTTCTTGTGTTGTTAGTGTTCGCGGTAGAAACACGGATTATTAATTGTTTAAGTTACCCAATAAAATTTTAAAGAAAACTGTTATTTCAGTCTTTTTTTCGAACTTTAATGTTAGTGGTTCAAATGTCAAAAATCCCTTTATTAGGAAAATGGCAAATTTCTTTATGAATGCAAAGGTGACTTGGTTTATCGTTACTGTGACAAACGATAACACTTTATTTGATGAATCCTTAAAGAACATTTTAATTAATATCAATCAGGAGAAAAGTTATTGCAAAAATATATGTTGATCCCTAGACACTTTTGATGTGTGTATTTTAGTTGAGACTGAGATCTTTGAACCTTGAACTATCTAAATATTCCACACGGTCTTCAACCAAGAACTGGAAGACGTATCCTCTACTATATGGAAAGACTAGGTTAGTTCTGGTTTTTTTTCCAGAAATCCCCACATAAAAATGAAAAATGACCACCAGTGGGGATCTTACTTTTTTTTCACAAATTCCCACTCTTAAATAAACTCAACTTATTGATGATTTAAAAAAAAGGCGATTTAAATTATAAAACAAAAAATGAGCTCAATCAATTTAACTAACGGATGATACACCTACTGTTGGTTTTTGATCTATAACCTGATTTTGTTTGTTTTTCTGATTTTGAACCAGAAGAAAATATTCGATGTTAAAGGCACCCCGTGGTTCGGTTTGGTTGGATTCCTTTTTATCTCGCAGACTTAAAAAATCTAACATTTTCCATAAAGTTTTGTTAAAATAAAGCAAATTTTAAACTTGATTTGACTTTTGCCCCTTATTTGAATTTATACCAGCATTTTCTTTAAAAAATCATCCCTAGGAATGTTATTTTTAAGCAAAAGATGATAAAAGTCGATTTAAATATGCACGCTTATATTCTGAGACACGTACGCCTTAAAAGCGCCATTACGCGTCGTCTTGCTAATGTCTCCCATTTTCTGCATGTCTTTTTATTTCTCCTTATGTCAACTGTAATCATATGAAATGACTTTTATATTCCACGTCGAAAGATTTTTAAAATTTTGCTGTGAGGCTTTACTTTTGGGAATGTATGTTGGTATGTGGTAGGGCAATAAAGTTTAAGAGGTCTCGCAGGAAAATTGCTTTGCATTTTCATTTTAAAACGCATTTTATGCCTTACTCATTTTTATTTATTTAATTCTTGAAGCACACAAATGTACAGAGGCGGGTTTATTTCTCCTTTATTTTTTTATTTTATCATTTATTTATTGGGGAAAACAAATATTAAGGAATTGCTATCATAAAAAGATAGAATATAGGAATCATACAAATGTGAAATCAACCACGTTCTCTGCAGATATTCAATGATACAGTTTAGTACATTTCAAAACACCGTATAAATATAGGGAGTTTAAAAAAAAATCTTGCAGTTATTTTTAACACCTTATATAATAAACAACTTACTTTCAAGTAGTTACCTATCCACTTCACTCCATGGAGAACCGTTTTGGATGGAGTAAAAACGTGAAAAAAAAGATGAATATTATACGAATAGTAATCTAAAAATTAAATACATATTCCCAGGACTTATGCAAACAAAAACTTATTTTCATAATCATGGTGCAGCAGGCACTGAGTGACTGACTGTGTCGCAGTTTCGATTCCTGCATGGAACAAATTGAATGACCTTGTTCTCGGTTCTGGCTGTTTGTACATCTATTTGTTTAAACTTTATGAACAAGTTTAAAAAAACATCTTGTACAGCGGCGGTCTTAATGCCTTGGGCATTATCTACCAGTCTACTTAAGGTGATACTCGTACAGAGACAAAGACAAAAGATGCAACATAAGTACTAGACAATGTGAGTTATTTTTTTTTGTAATCACACCCACGAAACAGGACAAATGCGAGGTTTTTCTCCTTTACCCTAAACTATTTTTACAAAAATATTATTTAAAAATCTTCACTCTTTTCTGCAATAACTAAAAAGTATTGTTTTGGCACCACAATCTTATCTGCAATGCCTAATGTTTCCTCATTTTATTTTAGTACATAAAATATATCCCATTTCTTACCCAAATATCTATTTTGTATCACTTTACAAAGCCCAAAAGGCGGATTTGAGCCACAATATTTTCGTTTATTTAGATTTTTTGTATGTCTAGTCCGCTTATAAAAGGGTCAGGGCTGTAACTGAACCCGTTTATGCATAAAACCTTAATTCATTCATATTGTTTGGCAAACATTTCCTTTTATTTTCATTAAAATGAAAGGTTTCGGTATTAAGGGCTTATTGTATACGATCGTAACTGATATAAGACTGTTGGTTTTATAATGGTTGTAAAAGGATCAATTTTTTTTTTCTTGCCCTAGTGTATCGAAAGGTTACCCGTACCGTATTTTTCTTTTAAAGGATATTTACACATTGTAATTGTCTTCTATTAAAAAAAAGATACCTAGTGATTATAGTTATGTTTATATGAGCAGTTTTAGTCAGAGTCAGAACGGTGAATGAAAACATCGTGAGGAAACCGTCATGTCCTAGAACCGAAAATTCGAAGACATGTGAAATCTACCAACCCGCACTGGGCCCGCATGGCGGATTACGGCCCACCCTCTTTCGCAGAGAGGAGGCCTGTGTCCCAGCAATGAGAAAATTTTATTGGCTGATGATGATGATGATGGTGTTTATATGGGAGTCGTCACTCTGTTGTAGATAGTAAAACCTATCAGACGGATATCGCTTTTTGTCTGATAAGGCCCACTTGCACGAACCCGAGTTATCTTTTAAACTCAGAGTTAATTGCTAACACGAGGTTAATAAATTGACAATATTGTATGACAAACTGTCAATTTAACCTTGTGTTAGCAACTAACTCTGAGTTAAAAGATAACTCGGGTTCGTGCAAGCGGGCCCAAGTTGTTTATTCTGTTGACTAAACGACGTTATTTATAACTTTTACTAAGAGGTATTGCAAAACCGAGGTCACAATTATTTCCTTATACGTATTACCAGGTAAGCATGAAAATTGGACACTATTTTAATAAACGTCAGTTACTTTACAGAAATATTTTAGGACTGTCTTAACATTTAAAATAAAGCCTATGTCATGTCAAATACAAATTTCAATTTACATTCAAATTTATTTTTAAGTATTTCAAATTCAAAGTCAATATAGTTCAGTAAATTGGATACTAAAAGTTAAAACTCTTTCTTCATTTGAGATGTCTTAGGTCTTGACTTTTGTCTACGTAAGAGGTCACAAAAGACATGATCGACGTTTGAGTTCGCTTATCCAAAAGAAGCTCGTTCATTTTACCTTTGAAAAGCATTTTTTTTTTATTTAACGGTAAGTTCGCCTTAAAGCACTATCTCTACTGATGGTAAGACTGTGAAGCACGCTTGTCTAGAAGTAACCTATTCACTTTTAGCTTTGAAGACCCCAAAGATATAGCTATCAGGAAATACTTATCGTGGCAGCGAATACCACTCCTTAGTTATGCGCACAATAAAAGGATTTTGAAATAAATTAACGGATATTGTAAAATGGCGTTTGTCTGAAGTCATACCTATGCCAGTAGTAATAGCTCGTTTCCCATTTTTAAAAGAGCCCTTATTATATTCAAAGAATCCAGTCGAAATCGACAGGAGGCAAACTGAATCGGAGTCTTTGTAATATTTCACGACATAAGAAAAAACTTTTTTCCTTTATTTATTGCCTGACCAGGAAAATAAAGTGTCTGAATATTTGAAACCGAAAGGTTCCCCAAAAGTTATGGTGATTGGGTTTTTCGTAAGTTATTTCCCATCTTTTCGGGAAGTCACAAGTTCGATTTGTGTTTAAAGTTTTGAAAGACATCTTGATTGTGGAGTTATGTCCTTTCCTTATCTGATTTGTAGCTACGAAGGACTGTTGTACCTACCTTCTATAAAACATGTATTTTTTACTTTGTTTATTCAGGCTAAATAAAAACTTCCCCAAGACAATCGGAACAGCGTAAAAGTGCCCCTTCAAGCAAGATACATTTTCTTTTCCAATCTTTTTCTCAGTAAAGCTCAATCCCTCTCACGGAGAAGAAAGAAAGATAAGAAGTGCGAGCAGTGCAGCCTATTCTCTGTATCACTTTAACAAATGAACTACAAATATCCCCAACATGTTGCTGTACCTGACTTACAAACCAATTGGCATGAATGAATCAATGCACTCCAGCATGCAGTGGCAGCGGTCACAGTGCAACCGCAGCATGTATTAGGTCTACACTGGCATCCCATCAAATGTACACAAACATCTGATCAAAACCGCATGACGTCACGTCTTTGGACTAAACTAGTATAGATTCTGTCTGGATTTATATTTTGGGGGTATGAGTAACAGGTTTTTTGTCCTAAATTCAGTATCAGAATCTTACCTTAACTTACTTCTTACTATAATATGAGGTTCGTGAGGATGGATAAATGTATGAATGTTTGTGGCTCTTTCACGCCTAAACAAATGAACGGATTTGGATGAATTTTGGTGCACAGATAGTTCATAACCTGTATTAACACATAGAATAGTATAAATATTTTTATCACGGTTTTATGTTCCCGTGGGGTAATAATCGAGTTGTAGCGGGTGAAGCCGCTGGTAACAGTTATATGTTTTAAACTTGCAATGTTGGGTATCCTAAAGATTGTAAAAGACGTAGACTAACCACCTTAATAAGACTCTATTTACGAAGTATTTAAAGAAATATAAAATAATGCGCATTATAAGTAAAATACACACTAAGCATAACATTCAATTTTACTGTTAAGTAATTTACAGAAAGGGTAAAGTCTACCTAAGGATTATACACAAACAGTACCTACGATTGATACAATCGACAAAATTGAATTATGACCTTAAACTTATTTTTTACCCGACTGCGCCAGGAGGGTTATGTTTTTCGAGTGTATGTATGTATGTATGTATGTATGTATGTATGTATGTTTCTGTGTGTTGCTCTGCAGCCTAAACGGCTTGATGGATTTTAACTTGAGAGGTGTCGTTAGATTCATCTTAAACGTGAGAGTGTCACTGGGTACATAAAACTGGCCAAGTGCGAGTCGAACTCGTGTGCAAAGGGTTCCGAACTAAAAATTTATTTTTAAAATCTCTCACATTCTATCAAGTGGGGTATCAAATCAAAGATTTTAAAAATGGTTTACCAAAATATGTATAACTTATATGTTTCAATTTAATTTGGACTGATAAATGCTAACAAAAACTAAAAATAGTAAAATAAAATAAATATAAAAAAAAAAAACAAAAAACCCGACTGCATAAAAAAACTAAAAAGAAAGAAACAAGCCCAGTAGTTTAGAATTCACTCATTCACACTCACAGTCGGGGCTCCTTTGGAAGATTTGATTGCTATAATTTGAATGGGCCCCGACTGTGAGTGTGAATGAGTGAATTCTAAACTACTGGGCTTATTTCTTTCTTTTTAGTTTTTTATGCAGTCGGGTTTTTTGTTTTTTTTTTTTTTTATATTTATTTTTTACAAACTTTTCATAGCAATTAGGTTCACACACATCGTTATTTATTTATGTACACAGATTACACAAGTACAATAAATAACATTTAAATAAAAGAACTCCTTATTTCGTTAAGAAATCTCTCTTATCTCATCTATAAAATATAAACATACATACTATAAACATATAAAATGTATTTATACGATAAATATTTTAAAATAAACCTAATACATAAATATAATACATTAAATTACAGAGGAGAGGTAATAATCTTTGACTTGTTTTTTTAAAAACAGAGACAGTTTTAGAGTCAAGTATTTTAGGTGGAAGTGAGTTCCACAAACGTACTGCATGAATGGAGAAGGAGTAAAAATAAAAGTCAGTTTCGTATCATATCGTTCTTATAAATACCTACATTTCAAAATACACAGATATCTTTTCAATTTCAAAGTAACAAAAAAAACATCACTAAAAACAATTCCCGAAATACAAATGAACAGAGAAGAAGAGTCGCCTTGACTTCAAAGTATTTCTGTTTGTTTGAAACAAAAATACTTTTCACGCTGGTCCAAATTAGCTGAGTTAATTTACCTCCTGACCTCTGAGTCTGATTAAATCGTGAAGATCCTGTGTTTTTGTAGAACTCGGCTTTTCGTTGCTCGCTTTTTTGTTAATTGATTTAAATGTTTGCTTTAACTTTAGCTAATCTTTTTAACCTACTTCGGGAAAAGAAGGAGGTTCCCAATTCGTCGGAATCTTTTTATGTAAATAAAATAAATTAAAAGAAATAGATAATTCAAAATAAAAACTGTACGCAATGAGTTACAGTTATCGCTGTATCATCATCATCATCATCTCAGCCGTAGGACGTCCACTGCTGAACATAGGCCTCCCCTTTTGATTTCCACTTATACCGGTTGGAAGCGACCTGCATCCAGCGTCTTCCGGCGACCTTTATAAGGTCGTCTGTCCACCTTGCTGGTGGACGTCCTACGCTGCGCTTGCTAGTCCGTGGTCTCCACTCTAGTACTTTTCGACCCCATCCCCATCGCTGTATGATTACTTCGTAATAAACTGTTGGTCAATAGGTGGATCCATAATCAGTTCATAAAAAAATCCGAGTAACTAGACCCTGAAAATATATATTTATATTATTATGAATGGGAATTAATGTTTGATTTTTTTTAATTCGAGTCACTTTATTAATAATGTCGTCATAACACTCCCATTCTGAATTAGGACGATAACAATATGTTTTATAGTGACCCAATCCTCCATTTTCATTCGAAGTATAATCCTAATACTGCTCCAAGTTTTAAAAAAAATGTCAACAAGTAACATTTCTAAAGGAACATCGAACATACATTTGAATCCAATTAAAAAAATATGAAATTGCCCGAAATTACATAATTTGTACACAAGGCTACACATAAAGCTGTGCAAAACTAGTATAAGCTGACCGTTCAATGTGCGGAAAGATCATATAAAGCGAGTCCAAGACAAACTGGTTTTGTATATCTTGATGTGTGTATAATTATATTTTTCCATTACAAGCCTTTTCTTTACAATCAGTTATTGTTATATCTTCAATCATAGATATTGCTGAATTGTTCAATGACCTCACACCATAATCAGATGATGTAAGCAAAAATGGTACAATACAACATGATTGTTCTGGTTTCAGTTTTTTTGCAGATTGAACACATTTTTCGTAACTTCTAGATTTCCATGAACTGACAATTCGTAATGTTGTTTAAGAATTTTTGTTCTCATTTTTAATAGATTAACTGAAACATTTTTATGTCGCAATGTACTAACCAGATTAGAAAAAGGCTAATTCAATGAAGTAATCAACGCTGAAATATAAACGTTGTACGGTTTACGTACATACTGCCAGACTGCACACGCAGCAACCTACTTTTTGCATCGTATTTAAACCTTGCTCAATACAATTTGAGTTAGTTGACAATTAATTACCTACTACGAACACCGCGGATTAGCATCCAACTCAAACTTAGTTGTGATCGGTATATCTAATAAACTTTAGTGCTACAAAATCTGTGCGTGTTACGTCAACTCATCGCGACCGCAACTTCAACTTAAACCTTCTTACAAATACTGCAAGTGTAAGGTGCCTACTACTACGGGATCTTACAAACGTAGTCTGTACAAAAAGCTTTGGTAGTTCCAAAGCTGTGAGTACAGCATCAAACGCACAAGTGTTACTCACCACAACTTTGTTTATACCAGAAGAACAAAATATGTTTCCATTTGGCAAAGTCTCTTTCCATTTGCTTTTACTTTAGCTTTGACATTGTCAACCAAAGGTATATGTTTTAGAACCTCTGTTTTATTTCGCCAGTTTTCTTCGAGTTTAGGATTTCTATTAAAACTGATTCTTTCATCTGTGTTATGAGTTTTGTAAGAAAAGATTTCCGAATCAGTTTTATTGTCAGATTTTTCATTGTTCTAACAACTGGCGAGGGCTAACTTTACTTCCCCTGATAAGTACTCCGTTTGTTGCATGATAAAATCATCCACTCTCATTGTACCACTACGACTACGTAAAAGTAACTTTTTAATGTTTTTAAAGTAGCTTTCTACGTTACTACTGCATGGAGCTTTATCTGAAGAACACTGAAGATACTGACATGTAATGTTTGACCATAGTGGTAATCGAAATATCAGTTTGCGGAAGCTGTTTTAAAATCTTGGTAAATAAAACATATTTTCAAATTCTGTGTTTTCACTTAAATCACCACACATTATAATTACCTCTGAGTCAACAAATTTATCAAACCAAGAAACAATACTGCCTTCTATAGCCAAATTATCTTCTTCAACTATCTCGTCTTGTTTAGGAGTACCGTCTGTTATAAACGTCTGGATATATCTCATTTTTATCTCTCAAGTATTTTAAATCCGTCTTGGCTGCATCGCATTTGCTTATGCTGCCCTCCGTTAATTATCTGCCGTATTTGTGAATGTAAAATAATAAAAAATTTAATGATTATTTTACTTGAGTTATCTTAGGTTGCTTAACTTGTACACGATTTCAAACACAATAAATATTTCACATAGAAATGCTTAACACGTGTATCTAACATTTCAAAACATAATAGACCGTATACAATTTTTACAAAATGAGAGGGGTTTGACGCAGTCGTACTAAACACCTAAGATTGCAGCGTGCTTGCAATTCCAAAACTTCGTAACAAGCAATGGTTTAAATATTGCCGTGTTGTTGTAAATTTTGTGAACGCGTTAAGGCCAGGTAATCAGGAATCGACCTATTTTTGATTCAACAATAAACAATCAAATATTCTTTTTTTCGATCCGAAAAAAATATATGTTGTAGTTCAATGAACTATCTAAATTAATTTGCAGTTGAAAACGCGATATTTATAACTTGCCTTGATAAAAAAAAATCGCGAAAATAGAGATTTTTTTAACGTTTTTTCAGTGGTACTTGAAGTAGACCATGCTTTTGGTCCTAAAAACATATCAATAGATAGGTAATGATGTTTGTCAGAGGAATTTCCGGTTACTTTTTTTCTAAATATTTCTGTTTTTTTTTACCCTTAACTATATAACGACGTGCCCTACGTGCATTGCTTCAGTCTAGCGATGGGCCGAGTCGACGTTTTGATAACTCGAGTAGCTCGAGTTGACCCGTTAACCAACTCGGGCTGCAGCTCGAGTTGACTCGACTCGTCCTGCCCGCGTCGTCGCGTCGTCCGTCCGAGTCAGTAAACGCTCAACTCGGTGCATCGTACGGCGGGTTGAGAGTTTGCTAAGTTCACGTTCATCGGGTCGAGTCCGACGGGCTGCGTGGCGTCGAGTCAATGATAGTCAAATAAAATTTAGCCCGTGTCCCAAAAGAATGGTAATATTTTTACTTAGTAAATAATAAGAAGTTAAAAAACCTCCACGCAACACTTTTTTTACTTCCATTATTCATTCTAACTATTTAAGTTACCAAAACAAACAAAACTTAAACTAATAAAACTGCAACAAAACAATAAACAGCGTACTTAACAATAACAAAAAAGTAAAGAAAACAAATAAGCGAGTAGGCTTTCTAACTCAAAACTATATGATCGATCACAAAGAGATTTATAGGATTGAAAAAACTGCTCGTATACATTTTAATAATTATCTTTGCCGTCTGTAAAGAAGCCAACTTCGAGAACTATCTCTTTCACTCGCGGCTCGCACGTTCGGTCTTTCGGGCTGATTCGGGCCTTCGGGCTCGCTCGAAATCGTTCGGGCCGCGCCACTGGCGGGCTAGGCGGTTCGCCGCGGGCCGCATAACCCACCGCACAGAACGCCGCGCGCGCTCTTCGGGTCAACTCGGGCTACAGATATATTGACTCGGGCTGACTCGCTCACGGTCCGACCCGAGTTATTTGAGTTAGATAACTCGAGTTGCCCATCGCTACTTCAGTCGCCCGCGAGGCGTGTCCGAGGTAGGACCTGTGTCGCTTTTGCTGGCTCGCGCCATTCCCCCCGCTAGTGATCGATATAATATACGTAATATCATTTATTTCTGAGTTTTAACCATTTAGTGTAATTTTGTAGCCACGTTAACAGGAAAGCATAAAACGCAACGGTTACATTACAGACACAGTGCAGGCGGCATCAAAGTATATTTCTGTCACTGTCGTGTGACAGAGACACCATGATATCTTCGATGTTTCTCTCTTATGGTATCTTTGTCTCTATCTAATCTGCCACATAAACTATACAACACTGCTCTAACAAGTCATACACGAAGTTTTTAGTACTAGGCGATCATAGATATGAAAGAGTTTCTTTGACATTAGCTTATGTAAACAAACATTTTATTTTCACGAAGTTCGTTCATTCATTTTTTAAGGGCATTTTTTGACGATCTTACCAGGCAAACATATTACGAAAGATATCATCACGGCGGGCGGTGTTTCAAACTATTTTAGACTTTCAAAACATAAGGGGCAATTTACACTGTCCTAAATTCAGGCTCCGATATTCAGGACGTCCATAATTCAGGAAAGTGTAATTGCATTTAGGACGAGTAGCATCCTAATTAGGACACGATTTAGTACATGCTTTGGCGACTAAGTTTCTTACTCTAAATCATATTCTGAATATCGGATCCTGAATTCAGGACAAGTTATGGCCCCTTATAAATTGTCACGGCCGGCGCGCATCGCTTCACTTCAGTCAGTAAGGCTGCGTTTCCACCAGAGATGTGCGATGGAAAAGTGTCGTGCGAGGATGTTTAGCTGTGCTGTAAAAGGTGTGGTTGTTTCCACCAAAGCTGTGCATGAAAATGTGCCTATGAGGATGTGTAGCGTAGCTGTGAAATGTGGCGACGAGGGTGCGGTGTAGTGGGAGTGAAGACACAACACATCCCTCGCAACATATCCCACTTACACATCCCTCGCAACACATCCCTCGTACATATCTCTCGTACTATCGGCGCCATTTAAGCATGACCATTTAAAAATTTTTTCGCTTAAACCTTGCGGAGGCGCCGAGCCACGCCCCCTTAAAGTGTGGGCCTATCAGGAAAGCGTCAACATAATTAGTTGCAATCTGCGCTACGCAGCTTCGTGACGTATCCTCTGTACATTTTTTTTGCGAATTTTTCTGACAAACTTTGGCGCGCGGAACTTTTGAATAATTGGATACTAATATGAATCGCTTAACGTGATTCATAATTAGTATCCAATTAATTCTAATTCGTTAATAACTTTCTTGAAAAAAAAATTTAATCTTATTTTTTCAATGCCAATAGAAACATTAAGTATTACTTTCTCTTATTTACGAATATATCGAATGAGCTTCAGATTAGTTTGATTGAAAAATGATATCAATATCTTGGAGAAACCCGAACTCCCATTTTTAGTTATATCTCAATATAACAAAGCAATTAGAAATATCAAAAGGTATCAAAGAATTTTAATCCTTTGCCGACGAAGTTTAAAGAGTGATAATAACAAAGCGCATTAGGTATTATGTTTGTAGCTTTATTTTTTTGCTAAAAAATATAAACAAAAGGCGCCCGCCTTTTGTTTGCATAACTAATTTCTTTGTGTCAAATTGCATGCCGAAGTAAAAACATGCTTTGTTCTAATATCTATATTATGACAAAAGAAATCGGGCCCGAACCGCAGTTTTATAGTCTGTCATATATAACACCAAAATAGGTGTATATAAAGGGTAAAATAGATATAATTTTGTTTCAATTAAAAGGTATCCCTTTTCAGCTAATAAATATTTTATGAATATCTGTTTGTTTTATTTAGTTTATGTATAATTGATAAACCCTTAACATTATTTCATTTTTAATTAATACCTAAACGATAATAAGATTTAACAAACAAAGTTCTAGTTAGAAAAAATATTATATTTAGATTAGTAAAATATTTGGGTGACCGAGCTCCGCTCACGACTAACAGGCAAGGAATTTTCATAAAGATGAAATCCAGCTAGATCAGATCAACTTTTTACCTGCTAAGCCCTCATTTTAAATTTCAAATTTAACGGGATTACAAACACTACGCTAGCTTACCTATTGCCTGTCACTATTATAAGATTTTTTTTTAAGTTTCCTATAGCAAATAAAAAAAAATACAGAATTCTGTATAACTATTCCGGATTTCCGACACACAAACACAACGTAACGTAAGCCAATTTCAACAAAGTTTTAAAAACAAACATGATCAGTAACGCAGGCCAATTTAAATTAAAGTATTTTTATAACAAAATAGCAGTTTGAAAAAAAAAACTCGTTTGGTGTGCGTCGTCCGTCAGTGCGCTCCGCCGATCGGTATTGTATTTCATTCATTATTTCTATACAAAGGAAACGGGGCGGGGCTAGAGAGCGTGTCTATGTTGTAAGTGCAATCAAAAATGAGCTTAGTGGTGGTAAAGCGGCGGTGGACGCGATAGTACACATCCTTCGCAACACATCCCTCTCACACATCCCTCGAACAAATCCCTCGCTTGTTTTGTATGCGCAAAAATCTAGCTCCGCTCAGCCGTTTTCACCAGAGCTGTGCTGACCAAAGCGAGGTAAATGAAGCGATTCTATTGGTTCTTTACAAACACATCCCTAGCTACGCATCCTCGCACATCTCTGGTGGAAACGCAGCCTTATAGTTTGATAGGAGAGTCGTAAAATTTGCATGCATTTGTCCCGATAGTACCAGGATTACATAAAATGTGAAAGATAAAGCTTCGTCCTCTGCTGTATTTTATCAGAACCAATGAAAAATCATGACATAGTTTATGAACAGCTATTTTAAATGTTTACTCAGCGGACCGCGTAGCCGAACGGAAGAACGCCGGGACTGGTAAGCTACGAGGTTCGGGTTCGATCCTTACTTGATATGATATTCTTTTTGCATTACATAAAGATTTGTTATTTGTTTTTTATTTTTTTTTTCTAATAATATGTTACTTTTACTTTTAGTGCACAAGTAACTTGTGCTTTAACTTGGATACACTGTTTTTTATTAAATAAATTGAAGAGAGATGAATTTTAAACATGTTTCAAAGAATTTCTCGAAATAAAAATGCATGAAGGTATGCAATAATATGCCCGTGTCGATATCTCCTTGAGACGCTTTGTATTGCGCATTTTTCAAAAATAAAAAGTTTTTAAATTCCAGCTATGCTTATAAACTGATAGAATGTCACTAACCAGCAAAAGTACTAGGCTAGTATAAGATCAAGGTGGTATGTCTTGCACTCTGACGCCACGTGACACGCAGCGCGGGGATAAGGTAACTCTAAATGGCCTGCCAAAGTACTAGGCTAGAATAAGCTCAAGGTGGTACGTTTTCCAACGGGGTCAGCGAAGTTCATTTGAAAAGCGCTGTGATGCCACGTGACAGGAGGGGGGGAAATCACTCTAAATGCCTGCTGCGCTCTAAGATATGCGCCCCTTAACAGCAGCTCCTATTAAAGCCGGTGAGTCATCGCATATAACGTGTGTTGGCCACATCATCGTACCAATCCATTTTCTTAGCCTTTGGTATAAATTATCCATCGTCTGAGTGGCCGAAATCATTTGCGCAAGAGGAACAGAACTGTTTTTCAACTTTAAAATAATGACATAAATAAACAAATGTTTACTTTCGTATACATTCAAGGGGGAGGAATATTTTTTTTGAAAATCGATCCAGTTGCGTCTACACTTGAAATAGCCTGTGAGTGGAAAAAATGCTTTTTGTATAAACTGCAACTGCAGCTCGGTCCAATAGTGACCAAAAAACGGAAATATTGATACAGTTCTAATTACGTCTTTAAACGAGTGTGTAAAGGACATCATCCACAGGGATAATATAACGATTTTATGAAAGCGTTTCTTACATTCGTTTCGGTATTTTATATTTTTAAGAGATTTTAAATTTGGATTATTTTTAAGGTGGATCCCGCGTTTCATTATGCATTGATAGATTATAATTTATTTCTTACTATAATCGGGTACTGATTTTGTAATTGTGGAATTAATTGATTTTTTATGGGCTGTCAATTTGTTTTTAACTTAACAACTGTGAATTGTTAAGTTAAAAACAAATTGACCTTATCAACTCCATCAAACAAACATTCGAGAAAAACATTCCTATCATTTCTTCTAGTAATGATAAGTATTTTATCATTACAGATTTTACAGGTACCTCTGCATGTTACATGACAATCGTCGGTAACAGAATTATTTTTGAAATTCCAAATACATTTATTAGTAGTTCTTGTTCTTAGATTTAGGCATGTATCTTCTACTTTGATATTTGATTGCAGGTTTTTTCTGGATCGTTCCTTTTCCCAATACGCAACTCAGGATTTCACCTCATGCCGCAAATTTAACTCAATTTCAAATGATTCCGAATCAACATTATTAATGCTTTTGTCTCTGAAATTTAAATCTTCTTTTATAAAATCGGTACCGCTGCTGACGGTACTTTGTTCATTATGTTTAAAATCACCAAATTTTTTTTAGAAGAGGTCTTTTTACAGAAAGATATAAAGCTTTTGGTGTCATACGATATGACAAATCCTTGCTCACATCTTTATACACACTGGACTCACTGGTTGGAAAAATTTTAATACTATAAAATAAATCTTTGTATTTTAAAAACACGTCCTTTTGTTCCTCGAGACACACTGACTAATTTTTTTACGTTTCGTCGTCATTTTACTTTTATATACTAAAAAACTCAGAGGTTGGAAAGTTTTTAATGCTATAAAATAAATCTTTGTATTTTAAAAACACGTCCTTTTGTTCCTCAAGACACAGTGACACATTTTTTTTTACGTTTCGTCGTCATTTTACTTTTATTTACTAAAAAACTCAGACTTTTTAATAAACAGGAGAAGCAACTCAAACCGAGTTAAATTATTTAGGTAACAGTGTTTCTACACTGGCGTCCTTATATTTATTTTTTGTAAACTATGATCACTAGTTTTACTACAATAAGGTTAAAAAATTAAAAACGTTTCAAAAGTCCCTGCAATTACGGTCACACGCACTCTCAATTTTGACATTCTAAGCAGTAAAATTTTAATATAAAACCTGTTTAACAGAAAATTAAACCTGCGAAACATGGTACTGAAAAGCAATAAAATAAATTTTGAGGCGTCTTCGATGGCGCATTGGTACAGACATTTGGCGAGAGTGCAATAGGTCCCGGATTGGTTCCCCGGTGGGGTCAATTTGGAATTGTATTGTAATTTGTAAATTGCCTCAGGTCCGGTACCTTTACCACAGTGGTAGGCGCCCGCGGCGTCGGACGTCAGCAGACGATCTCCGGCCACCGTAGGCGCGGGCATGCGGGCAGCGAGTAAAGGGCAACTCGCTGCCTGACCATGGACCATGCCCGTGCCCCATTTCCTTACCGTAACCCCGGAACATAACAGGCTACTGAAGGACACCGTGGATTTTAGTCAGTAGAAGTCTGGAAGAAGGGGTGGGAGGACTCATTTGATGATAAAAAAAGGTCCGGTACCTTTTTTAATTCTTATTTCCATAACACAAGTGTTTAAGCTAAGTAATTGGGATCAGAGGCATTACCACGAGCTCCTAACGCGATCCAGTTTAGGCTGTGGGAAAGAGACAAAGGCTATACAAGTCGTCTAGCTCCATCTCTTTCCCACAGCCTAAACTGGATCGCGTTAAGAGTTCATGGTAGGCCACCAGATCAATTAATAAATGTTGTTGTCTGATATTTACATATTCATTTTCTATTTAAGGATTTCTTAATTTCATACGTGCATAGCATTCGAACACTGGCTATATTCAGAATTCGTTATAAACACGAACATGATTTTACTAAATAACTTCTATGAAATCTGTTTAGTTAAATTTTATTTTCTCCGTCTATCTGTAGAAATGGCTACAACACATTCGTTTTTAACTTTTTTTAAACGTGGTAAAATCATCGAGTGAGTCCTCCCGCCCATACTGTCAGACTCGTACTGACTAAAATACACGGTGATCCATCAATAGTCCTTTACGTTCCAGACAGTCCTACGACCCCGGCAGGCTTTGCCCCAGGGTTTGAGCTGTCAGCAATCTCAATCAATCAATCAGCAATCTCGATTGCTGACAGCTCTTTAAGGCGCACGTGGAACATGGCGAAAAACATATATAAGGTAGCGTGGCTAGTGGTGAAGCAAGCAAGACGATCTCCGGCGCGCCTACGGTGGCGAGTAAAGGGCAACTCGCTGTCCGACCATAGACCATGCCCGGGTCGACGGCGCATTGTGTTCCACGCGTGCCTCAAAGAGCGTCAGCAAAATGACGGGGCCCCCTCTCAGAGGGCCAAAGCCTGCCGGGGTCGCGGGACTTATCTCATTAAGTCATTACCGTGACCCCGGAACATAAAGGGCTAGTGAAGGACACCGTGGATTTTAGTCAGTACGAGTCTGACAGTCCCTCCCGCCCTGCCCGGGGTGGGAGGACTCATTTGATGATTTAACCACGCTTAAAAAAAATGGTAGCGTGGCTACAGTACAACACTCCTTTCAGTATTTTTCAATATTCTTCATAGTTTCGGAAATAGCCATCAACGCCCAGTTCAAAAATTCATTCTGTATATAAATATTCTTAGACAGAAACCAAATACGTTGATTTTGACAAAAAAAACACATTACATCATTTTTATAGCGTCGTCGCTATCGAGAATCAAATTCTGAGAAGTATCTGATATAAATTGTACATTGTGACAGATTGGATTATTATAAGATAAAATCGTGTACCTACAACTTTGTTTACTTTATTTTTGCATAAAGACATCATCATCAGCCTATAATGTTCCCACTGCTGGGACACAGGCCTCCTCTCTCTGAGAGCGAATGGGCCATAATCCACCACGCGGGTCCAGTGCGGATTGGTTGATGTCACAAGTCTTCGAATTTGGTGGTTCTAAGACATGCACGTGAGCTAATGTGCGCGCCACTGAGCTACTGCGCGCCTTTAAGCGACTGCGCGCAGATAACACGTACGCGAACACACACACAATTATTGTGTGAAAAAGGAAATAGGGACCTGTTTCGACAAAATCACTGCACTGTGGGCTGGAAATCGGCTTTCATAGACTTAAGGATTTCAATTTGCTAAAATATCGTTTGGTAATCCAAATTATATTATATTAAGTTAAAATTGACAACCTAGTTAATTCTGCACAAAAATGAAATAAAAAAATAGATTAATTATGCTATTGTGAAAAATCTAATGAAGTCTTAAATATGGTTATAGTAGTAATTATTAACACTTGTTTCCACACTTCTTATTTGTTACCGCTATTGTTTTTTTTTTTTTAAATCTTCAAAACATAATATTAATTAATTTTTAACATAGTATTAAACGGTTCTTTTTAGTGTTGTAGTTGAAGAACACAGATTTTTAACAACTCTTAACATAAGTAGCTTTTATCTCCGAAGAAGTAGGCAGAGATTTATAATATACTAGCACTTTGCCCGCGACTTCGTCTGCGCGTGTTTCTAACTTCAAACTTAGTGAATCTAATGCCCGGTCACCCTCCTTATAGGATACTTTTGGAAAATCAAAAAATACTCTAGTAGTTTTGGAACCCATTCAATACAAACAAACAATCAAATCTTTCCTCTTTTTGAAATATTAGTGTAGGCAAACTGATTTTCCGATGTTCACCCTGCTAGGGATTGATTTTTGAAATATAAATAAATACGCATTCTTTATTCGATTGAAAGATAATTTATGCCCAGTTTTGTTTTTATAGAAGCAAGCAGTAAAATCTTTCCCTTAAAACTTAATCACGCTTTTTCACCAACTTGGGGGTGATCTTAGAAAACCCCAAAAACATCCATTTAATTATTTCTGATCTAGTATATAAATACTGATTTTCACATTAATCAACTCACGCGTTGTGATTTTCCCATACAAACTTTAACAACCCTTAGATTACCAATGGAGGGTAGTTTTAAAAAACTAATGATGCTCTTCTTTTTTATTTACTTAAATACTCATATTCGAACCAAGTTCCAAGTTTATAAACTTAAGGGATAAGATTTTACATCCAAAGGTTTTCACCCCTTTTCACCCCCTTATAGACGAATTTTCACAAAATCTCACTACATGATAAATTGCAACTGCCGATCAAAAATTAGGTTATACGTTTAGCTGTTAAAGATTAAAACCTTTAAACTTAAATACCCATTTTCACTAACTTGGGGGGTGATTTTCAAAAATCCAAAACCACGTGTTTAATTGTTTCTGATCTAGTATATAAATACTGATTTTCACATTAATCAACTCACGCGTTGTGATTTTCCCATACAAACTTTAACAACCCCATAGATTATCCACCCACCACCACCTACCACTTCTATTGCTCAGACATTTTCCTTCCCATACAATTAAATGATCCTTAATAGACACTAAATCAAATAACATCATAAAAAAGGGGTAATTTTTTTCGTTCAAACAATTTGTATGAAAAAATATTTTGCATTTGACCAACTTCCGCCGTCCCGATTTTTTTCTTGTGATACAATGAAATGATCCTTACGTGAAACAGAGTCGAACGGCACTAAAAAAAAATGTTGGCAAATTTCACTCATTTCTGTAGACAACTCACACTTGACCAAAAAAATAAAAACGCCAAAATTGTCAATATCAAAAAAGAGCTAAAGGTTTCTAAGATAGTTTTCCCGTATGTACAGATAGTGTTTCCTTACGGATTCGAATTTCTCCATTTTGTCCCATTTTAAAGAAACACCCTGTATATAGATTATTCTCAAACTTAGACATGTGTGAGCCAGATACTTTAATCAGCACTAAAAGAGTGTTAAAACTTTGCATACAAATGAGTGTGTATGAGCAATCAACTTATGAAATTTATTTAAATTTTATAAGTTGATTGCTCATACACACTCATTTGGGATGGATTTCCATACACATAAAATACACAGATGTCTACTCTTTTCTCTTAAAATGGCAACGAATAACTAGAATATAAAAACCATTTTTGTTTAACCTTCTTGTACTGTCTCACTGCTGGACAAAGACAATACTCATAAACAAACGAAATAAAAGGAAAGCAAAAAATTAAAATTTTGTCCCGTTATCTTGTATTAAACGACACTGTGCGTCGCACATACAGACTCTGTCACTCACAAAATCACACATTTTTAATTCAGACACACGAGCAGTTGGTTTAAATGGCCTCTAAGATTTTGTTAATATTGCTTGTAGCAGAAATATTTTTGACTATGTCGTCAACTAAAGTGATATATAATCGCAATGATTTCAGTGATGTAATTGTAAAAGTGAAATATTCCACTACTGTGACATTTTTTGGAGTTTTATCGAGGAGTAAAAGGCAAATGATAACTGGACAAAATAGCTGTCCTAAGGGATGGGTATGGTTTAAAAGTCAATGCCTTACACTTGAAAAGTAAGTACTCATCTAAGTACTTATTTATTGATTGATTAATTTCAGTATTATTTGGTGTCATTATTAACATTAGGTTTGTAATCATCGAACAGAAACAGGAGTTATTGGTAACTTTGGAAAGGTCATTTATATAGAATAAAAACATTATAGAACTAAGCACACCCCCTTGGTGCACACCACCCCAGCCAAGCTAGATCAATTCAAGTTTACTATTTATTTTTTCGAATTATGACATCAATTTCTATTGTTTATATAATTGTGTGTCCAAACTGCTAGGCCCCGTATCCCATACTTTTCTATTAATAGTAGTTTGTGTGATAGGAAAACGAAGGCTTTCGCCGTGTCAAAAATAGGTCTGTTGCCGGTTGCGCGATAAGTAGACTAGTGAACAGCTTTGCTGATCGACCAATACACGTAAACAAGCGCTGCCGTGCTTACCGTTTTTGTACGAAAGGTACTCTATTCGTTTTTTGTCACATTTTAAAATACATGGTGATTTTTTAGTCACCATCCAAATTTTAATATATTAATCTTTGGCGAAAATAATTGAATACGTGTTTTTTCTTTTTGATACAAAAAGAAAAGATTGATACCTAATGTCTAGAAAAATTTTGGACGGTGGTAAAAAAGTCACCCTGTATAACGTAAAATGTGATAGAAAATGAATAGAACATAGTACATGTCCAATTGTGCAAATATTACAGCTTACTAGGAACTAGGAAAATTCAAATCGAGCGATTTTTATTACCAAACGTGCGTAAGGAGACGTAAGAAAATTATATTTTTGGCTAAATCTTTTATAGAAGAAGTCAAAAAAAGTTCTATTAGAAAAGATTTGGGTTACAAGAAAGACTGAATATGATACAATTTGTTTTAGATAGGTTTGATTAGAAAGAGTAGAAGGTATTTCTGAATAATAAATTATGACCGCAGGAAATTATTTTCAAACGATTTGTGCATTTTAAAAACCCAAAAATATGAGCAGAGTGCGAAGATCTGATAACGGTGCAAAAAAAAATGCATGGAGATATGACTTACATAATCTGTATCATTCAACTGTAATAAAATATCGAGATAAGAAAATAAAGCGTTCACCTGTTGACATTGAACTTTATATCTTCACTGCAGCCTTAGTAGTTCTTAAGGAGACATAGTTACTACCAGAAGAATTGTCTGAAGGGGGTACACAGTATCTTCGGGTCTACGGGGCTGTCTACTGTTGATAATTGCCCCAGCAGTGATATTCTGTGACGTTCACGAGCCCATTCACGCAAATGAGTGCACTGTCGCGAGACACAGTTCGAATTAGGAACGTGACGTTAATAGAATTTCTTAATTATGGTGTCTCGTTCAGAATCCACAATGATTTAATATTAAAAAAAAAACTTCGATTAAATGCACTCCCTTGAATGAAGTGAAGTCGTCAACGTTACAGAATTCTAAAGTTAAATTGAAGGGTAGACCATAAGGTGGACTTATTTTAAAGCGTCGTAGTGTTTTTCGGAACGTGTCGGTTACTAAGTGCGATAACCCGTGAATATGTGCAATGCAAATAGTTCTGGACAAAAAGTCAGTGATAAAGTGTGTAAATGCCAAACAGACACGCTTGCAAACCTGACCGAGTTCATGGACACTATCGGTATGGTTAGTTCTGTTACAACGACGATATAATACTAGACTCCTATTAACAGGCGACCGATGTCTGCCAACACATTAGGCAAAAAAGTCTTATATCCGTCTCATTTCTGTCTGTGAGCCGTAAACATACGTTGAGACAGAACAGACCTTGAGTTAGCCAATCACAACGCAGTACCCCGTCCCCCTCGCTTACGTAGTACCTCAGCGAGTTGGCAGAATAGTTTTGTTCGTTAGATCGTGCAATGCGTAGTCTAGTAATATATAGTCGTTGTAAACAGCAGTAATATTGAAGGGATATAGCCATAGGTAAACGTGTAAGGTGTATACGCTATAATTATTTTTGGCAAAACAATCAGATCAACTTGTTATTTAAGACATTGCACATATTGTTTGACACATACTCATGTGGCACAATAAAAATCATTCTATTCTATTCTACATATTAGGAGACGTTAATGCGCTAAATCATAAAGTATCGGAGACTTGAGTCGCGTTGAGGGCCTTATGAAAATGTATGTTTAGCGGGACGTTGTCGGTGCTATTTTCATAGTTAGGCAAGCACGCTTGTTTGAAGTTTACGATACCACGTGGTACCCGTCAGCTGTTATGACAATAAAGTTGTAACGACCTACTACCACAATTAAACTCATATAAGCATTTTTTGTTCAATATTCTAGTGAGTTTTTAATATTTACTGTTATGTTTTGTCTCAATAATCTGGCGATTTTTTTAAAGGGCTTTGTGCCTTTTGTACCAGTTCCTTATTCGCCATTTTGATTTTTTTTCAAAACGGCGCACACGAATGAAACATTGATAAATCGATAGATCACATCAATATAAACATAAAATGTAAGCGGCAAAACCTCGTAAACCGTCACGTTTCCGAGTTATGAGCTGTCAAAAAGGTTTTGCCGCTTACATTTTGTTTTTATATTGATGCGATCTATCGATTAATCAATGTTTCATTCGTGTACGCCGTTTTGAAAAAAAAATGGCGGATGGCACCTGGTACACGGCCCATACAAAAAAGTTCAAACCCCTTTACTATTGCTTTGTTTTTTTTTCAGGTATAAAATGATAATGGAAGAAGACGAAGAGTAGAATTAAATTCATTTCTTGATGAATTGTGATATGAAATTCTGAACAATTTCACCTAAGATACAATAGTGGTACTTACAAAGCAAGTTACTTTCAAGGCCGGAACGTAATACCAGGATAAACGGAATCAATATGATTGATGCCTAAGCTGCCAAGTCGAACTGGATTTAGTAGAATATCAGTATTTAACATGAAGCGACCACCGATCTGACCTCCCTGAACTGGGTAATACGACACCCCTTTGTAAGACTGGGTCTCAAACTTTCGACCTTCTGACTAACAGTAACGCCTGATAAAGATGTTCAGATGACAGTTTGTAACCAATGTCTGGACCTAAAGATTCGTTCAGCCCCTCTGACGTGAATGAGTAACAAACTTCCGTTCATCTAAAAATAAAATAAAAAACCAGGTAGGTAATGATACACAAAGTTTACCTCAATTTTTATTGTGAAAAAATGTTTAGAATTAGTTTTGTGTCAATAGAGTATAAGGTACAATGGGGTTGACGTATCCATGTGGATAAAAACCCCTATTAAATAAAGTATTTAAAAAAAAAAATTGTGAAAAAATGTTATTCATGATTTGTAAAAAATCTTTTTTTTTCATTGATGCAGTTCGACTTTCTGTTTAATAAGCATAATAAATCCATAATATTTACACAATTGAGACCCTGACCTACTATCCTAGGAGACAGAATGGACTGTAAAATATAACTACAGAAAAAAATAGCAAAAAATCATGAACGGAGGACAAAAATAAATATATGTCTTCATATTTGTTGACATTTGTAATACAAAATTTAGGCAATAATAAATAATTATACTTGATGACTTTTTTTAAATGTTTTATCTGTAAATTTCATCAAGAATATGTTATGGTAGGTATATGAAAGGAGCTCGCCATTTGGAAAAGCCGTCACAAGCAATGTAAGTCGTCACAAAAATACGCCACGACGCAGCATCGACGGCCGCTACGTCAGCGTTTAAAGGAACGACGCACGCCAAAGATACGCCAAGCTAGCGTCCCGCCAAGCCGAACTCTCTGTTTGTAAAACCCTTTACATACCACGACCTATCAAATTTTCCCAAATTCCCCTTCTTTTTTTGTAATAAAGTTTGAGTTAAATGTTTGTAAACGCTCCAAATGCTGGAGCTGAATTCATAATTTGGGTAAAGTTTCTTTTTAAACTTTGCCCACACTAGGCCCCGGAACACCTACTATGTCATACAAATATAATTATATTAATAGCTATTATCCGCGACATCGTTCACGTGATATCCGTGACTTCTTTGATTTTGTTTTTTTTTTTATGTCAAAAGGTACTTAGTTCCCTTTTTTTATAGGTGAAGGTTAGCTAAATATCCCTGGTGCTTCAACTGAATTAAATGTTGTTTTTTTTATTGTAGTAGCTTACTTTCAGTGGGTGATCGCTACTGTTGGCTTTAAGACACGGATAAGCAAATTTAGTCGAGATCGAGATCAAGATTGCGACGGAAATTATTCCCACTGGTCAACTGATGGCATTGACTGGTGGTGAGAATCGAACCCACAACTTGTGACTTACTGGTCATGCAATCATCCGCTAGGCTATGCACTCCGCTGAAATATATTCAATAGTAGTAATTTGTCAAACAAAACTTACCTAATGCTAATATCTAAATCAAACAAGTATTACATGAATTTACTGCGTAATCCATTTGACATTTACGCAAACATTGTTCCAGTAAATACGACAAGGTATTACTATTAATTCTATTTGAAACTAGAATTTATATACTTAGTTAATACGTTTCGAAGCTTATAAACTGCTCTAAAATTGTTTCATAATAAATTAAACTATTTAATATCAAACTAGTTCAACAAAATGTAATTTGCGTTGCAAGAGAATTGAAAACGTATTTTAAATTGTGATTAATATTAATACCTAATTTTTAAACCCGTAAAACAAATAAACACCCTAATAAAGCAACAAAGATCGTACAGAAGGCAACTTGACAGTAATAATCTACTCTTTGACAACATGATCTACTTACTGAGGCCTACGCATAAACTTGACGCACGTAACGACTTAAAATCTCCTAAGTATGCTCGCTTTGAAGCACCAATGTTTTATCACGCACCATAAAAGGAGCTTAAGGCAGCGTCTGAGAGCCTCTTAGACTCATTGTTGATCTAAGGGCATCAATTTAGAGATCAACGTTTGGTTTAACAAATGAATTTAGGTAATTTTCTAGAGTAATTCTCGTTGTGTTCGTAATAGAGAAGATTTTGAACTGACACTAAGAATTTGTTTTGTGGTCTTTAAAAAGCCTTTTTTATGTTTAACGAGCATCTTTAGTAAATCAGCTTAAGCACCATTATGTGCCTAAAAAGTGATTATTACGGAATCGTTTAGCTGGTTCACTCAGCTGGCTATTTGAAGGACTTTGCTTGGCATATTTCTGTGAGATCGAACCCACAATGAAGTGATAGTGATCTGACAGAGAACACTCTGGCACAAAATATGTGGTGTAGCCCATAGAATTAGCAAGCTGAAATGCCAATTTTAGTCGTAGATACAATGACTGTTGGGATAGACATGTCCTTGAAAAGAGGCCGTGAATAGACAAACATAAGATGAAACGCCCTCAGGCTAGGTGAAACGATGATCTTCCAAAGATAGATAAGAGCTGGATAGGAGTAGCCGCGATCGATTGGAGAGGACTGTGACCGGCAGTAAACTGCTATTGGCTGATGATGACTGATTGTCACAATATTTTTAGGCATCGTACTGAAACCGGTCATTATTATTTCTAAGGGGTCTGCCTCGAATATTGCAGTGAACGCAGCAGCGATGGTGGCGGCGTGGGCAACGCTGACCCGTTCTCGACCACCCCACTGCCGCGTCTTTATTTTCGAGGGCAGATCCCTTTGATTGTATGCACTAAGGTGTATGACAAGAATCAGCCAATTCATGTTGTGTCCAACAGAATTTCTAAATTAAAGATAATTCATAACATAAAACAATAAAACATATAATAATGTGAGAATAATATGCAAAAAAAACATTAAGTTTATTTTAATCATTTACAAGTTTCTTTTATGATACTTAACGTTAAAGTTAGAAGCATTAAGGGTCAACTCCATACAATCCTTTTTTTTTCAGTGTATGTCTTGTGGAAAACTAATTTTACCATTACATTCTATAATTGTTTTCCTTTTTAATGATATATCTTTGTTGAGTTTATGGGCCGAAGGTTCAAGGTAAACTTGGCAATACATTTTTTGCCGCTCCCGCTTTGCCGCCACCACAAAAATCGAGACAGAGGCCTAAAAGCTAAAACTCCACAGGCTTTTGCACAGCAGTAGCATGATCAATGCGAGTACCAGTAACAAGGAAACTTCCAGATCTCGAACATACATAACTGGTTGAATGTTTTGGCTTATCCACAATACTAGCAGCCCGTCCCGGCTTCGCATGGTTGGTCATAGCCTATGATACTCAGAGTGAATGTAGCTTTCTAAAGGTGATTTTCTTTTAAATCGGCACAGTATTCTACTATAATTATTATAGAGCAAGAGCCCGTGAACCCCAGACCTACGTTATTTTATAAAGGCTGAAAGTTTGTCAGCGGATGCTCCCAACACTGGTAAGAACGATGACCATTTATGGAGTTTGGGTTATGGTGGCTTTGGCAGGTAAACGGTACTAAAGATGCGTAAAATATAAGTTTACTTACGTCATAGTATAAAAGCTGATTTTTATATATAATACTCGGGTAACGAGTAGATGATGTGTCCTCATCAGCCAGACACTTATCATGGTGGCAACCCCTTGCCAGACACCATTAATGTTCACGAAATTATAAGTTTACTTACGTTATAGTATAAAAGCTGATTTGTTTAAATAATACTTGGGTAATAATATGTAGATGATGTTTCCTCATTAGCCAGACGCTTTTGATAGTTCCAACCCCTTGCCAGACAAACATTGTAAATAGCCCAGTCAACTGATGTTCAAAACAAGGTATAGAGGGAAAGTCTTGGAACACAATTTTTGACTACGCAACTTTGTTTGGACTAGTTAGGAGGAGAACATATCGAAAATCCCCATCCCTAGCCCTTGAGCTAAGGGGGAGGGAGGGGTTCGTAGGTACCACTTTTTGGTTTTTCGCTTATATCTCGGAAAGTCGGAAACCATGGGTCCTAGCGACATAATACATATGAACAAAACAAAAGCCGAATAAATTCTCTATAAGTTTAAATCAGTAAACATTTCCAGGTCTTGTTTAGTTTTCGAGATATCTGCTCTTGAAAGTCTGTAATATTGGTTAAAATAATTTTTACCTCTTTGCATGTGGACAGTTGTATTTGATGTCGCCAAAGATCCAGAAAACAGCATCAGTGTTTCAGACCCTCCAAGTTGCGCAGAATGTCATTTTAATTTATATTAGGTACATTACAACTTAAGTCGTATTTCGTTAGATTCGAGTCGTTTTATAAGATTTGACCCAATTCTGTTGCCCAGATATTATCCTTCTCATACAATGAAATTATCCTAACATGACACTAAACCAAATAGCATCATAAAAAAATAAATTATTTTTTCATTCATACTCATTTTACACACATTTAGGAGTACTTAGGATCCAAGAGCGAGCGAAGCGAGCTTGGGACTTGGGGCACCCCGACTCGGACAGGTTAGGTTCGAAGGGGATGGCGGGGTCTACATACCAATTTTTATGGACACCTCGCACTTGATCAAAAATTAAATATGCTAAAATTGTTAACATTATAAAAAGCTAAAGGTTCCTAAGATCGTTTTTCTGTAGCTCTTATGGAAGCGGATTTCTCCTTATTGGTCAACTTAGAATCAAAACCCTGTACATGTACCTACCTAATATGTAATTATAATCTAGAATGAGTTTCTGAGCTATTTTTACTGCTCCCTCGGTGGAAGGAAGACAAAAAATATCAAGCTTGATGGTGGCTACCGCGAATTCAAGAATTTGTTATAACTTTGTGAGCACTGTAAGAGACCCTTTTAGCTGGAAGCTCATATCGCTTCAAGATGCAGGTTTCACTTTGCTTAGTTCATTGTAGGTGGTAAAGGGAGGGTCTGAAAAGACTGCTCCTGCTTTCTGGACCTTTAAATTGGCGATATGAAATACAACTTTCCAAATGCAAAAAGATAAAAATGTTTTTTTCACAATATTACAGACTTTCAAGAGCAGATATCTCATGAGCAGATATGGGGAATTTATTCAGCTTTTATTTTTTTCATATATATTATGCCGCTAGGACCCATGGTTTCCGACTTTCCGAGATATAAGCGAAAAACCAAAAAGTGGTACCTACGAACCCCTCCCTCCCCCTTAGCTCAAGGGCTAGGGATGGGGACTTTCGATATGTTCTCCTCCTAACTAGTCCAAACAAAGTTGCGTAGTCAAAAAATGTGTTCCAAGACTTTCCCTCTTTACCTTGTTTTGAACATCAGTTGACTGGGCTATTTACAATGTTTGTCTGGCAAGGGGTTGGAACTATCAAAAGTGTCTGGCTAATGAGGAAACATCATCTACATATTATTACCCAAGTATTATTTAAACAAATCAGCTTTTATACTATAACGTAAGTAAACTTATAATTTCGTGAACATTAATGGTGTCTGGCAAGGGGTTGCCACCATGATAAGTGTCTGGCTGATGAGGACACATCATCTACTTATTACCCGAGTATTATATATAAAAATCAGCTTTTATACTATGACGTAAGTAAACTTATATTTTACGCATCTTTAGTACCGTTTACCTGCCAAAGCCACCATAACCCAAACTCCATAAAGGGTCCATCGTCTTACCAGTGTTGGGAGCATCCGCTGACAAACTTTCAGCCTTTATAAAATAACGTAGGTCTGGGGTTCACGGGCTCTTGGGCTATTAGGTACTCTCTAATCACTATACGTATACACGAGGATTCGACGTTCAGCTGTTTTGAGCACTTTATGAAACGGATACATGGATTGCTTCCTTTGACATGAGTTTGATATTATCCTCTTGGGAAATTACTGGAATCCTAGTACTACAAATATATTTTGAAACTAGACTAGATATTTGATCGAATACAATCTTATGGAAGAAGTACCACACGAACGATGGCCTATAATTTTCGAACTGAACTATTAAAACACAGGCGTCCATTATGTGTGAAAATAAAAAAAAAGACGCGGCAATATAGTCGTAATAGCAATTATTAAACTCACATTTTTCACACGTCATTACTACTATTGTGTTTTTGTGTTCATAACCCCATAATGGTGTTTTCATAACCCAATAAAAAATCATGAAAATAAAGATTTTAATCAACTTATTTCTTCTCGGATCTCAATCATAATAATATGAGCCTTTGATACGATGTTACAGCTTATAAACTCAAGATTCATGGTTCAAAATAATGAGGGCTATAAAAGAACACGTTTTACACTTATGTTTGTAATAAAATGTTTGTTACATAGGCATGTAGATGGTTTAATTAGAATTTATATTAAAATCTATATTTAAACTAACTTTTGGCCCCTGCCTCGCTTGAAACTTTCCCTACTCCGTTCGTCTATGTTACCGCCTCCAGGAACCCTTATATTTGTACCTAAAATTCATCAAAATCGGTAGTTGTTTAGGCGTAAAAGATTAACAAACAATCTCACTTTCCCATTGAAAATATTAGTAAAGAATCTGAAACACTCTACTACCACTTAAAGGAACATTTATAAAAAATTCTAGTTAAAAAAAATAAAGACATTAAGTAAGATACATAGAATCATATAATTAGGTATATTGTGCGTACAGTTTGGAAATAAATAACAGACTTTGCAAATTGAATTATTACTTTATTCAGAGAGTAAATAAAGGTTTATAATAAAAAAATACGAAATAATATTTGTTGTCTTCAAACACAATTTCTTAGTCTAGACCATTAAATAAATCTCCATCAATATTACATTAAACTATTACTATCTAAATAATACCATCAGATAGGTACCTATTCTACGAGTAGTAAAGCAATTTAAATTTTCAGAAATCAAAATATTTATTCAACAAAACAATATAAACTGGAATACAAACGCAAACAAATTTTCGTCTCAAAATTTCATTTTAAACAGAATCCGAGCTAAGATTTATTTAGCCTATTCAAATTATGATTTAATTTTGAACAACAAGCCTAGGGAATATTATAACAAGAAATTTAAGGAGTTGAATGTAAAGACGTAATTTGTCATTTTATTTTCAGCAATACGACATTAACTCCAAACAAGAATTAATTCTGTCTCCTTTGTATACAAATTAAATTGCAAGCAAAGCATTAATTTGCTTGAATATTATGATACACTAGCTGTTGCCAGCGGCTTCACCCGCTAAAACTCGAAAATTATCCCACGTGATCGTAAAATCGGGATAAAAACTATCCTATATGTTAATCCACGTTATAAACTCTTCGTGTAGGTACTAAACATCCAAATTCCCCATCAAATCATCCATTTCACTTGAAGCGCATATTTCCACTAGAAACATGCAAATATTCATTATGTAAAAGAATACCTTCATGATATTCGGCATTAAAAAACATACAAATACTACATAATATTTTATAATACGTTTTTGTTACTTTATACTAACTACACGTTAAGGGTTTTTTTCACCCTTCATTACAATACCAAAACCGTTCTAAATTGAAATGAAACAAAACTTCATTTACTTTAACTGCCCATTTCTTATCCATCTAAAAGAAAAAAACCTAACAAGATCATTAGGTATCTCGTCAAAATCTATCATCGTAATAGTTCTGCAGGTGCGCAACATTAAAAGGAGTTCAATTGCTCTGTCGTTGACTGACCTCACCCTTGTAATGTCAAATAAGGTCTTAGAAACGTCCTATTTACGAGCAGATTATGCTCAAGGTCAAAAATTTGATCTGAAAACTAGTTTTATGCTAAATATTTAGGCGCAGCTATTAGTTCTCTTCGGTTTAAAGTTTTGGATTTTGAATGTAAATGTTTGGAGTAACGGTTTTATTTTAAATGAAAACTTTCCGCATTTTAATGACTGTTATTTTAATTTATAGGTACATACTTGGTATACAAACAAGGTGGCAAAGCGTCCAGCGGAGCGTTCGAATCAGCTAAGCGTGCAAGCGGCAATAGAAACACGCTTTCCGTGCCTTAGGACTTTCGCGAGTGTCATTCGCTTTACACGCAGCGTATTGTTACGAGTCGCACCGTCTCCGCCGCCGCGCCGCCACCGCGCCGCTTAGCTGTGTATAGCTTCGCGATATCGCACACCCGTCAGAAGCCAGCATAACACACTTTGCTTTGGTTAACGCTCGGCACTCTGGCCGTACATTAGCGCAGAATGAAACAGCAGTGATTTATGTATTTGTGGTGAGTTAGGTCCTAATTTTGGCTATTTTCAGAGCAAGTTAGGTTTGTGTGGAGACCATTAAAAGAAACAAAACAGTACAGGTTCATCTACAGCAATTACATCTTGCTGGTCATTTGACTGGTTTGCTTCTTCATATGGTCCAGAATTTCTAAATTATACTTCTATAGGTACTCTGTAGTTTACCTTGGGAGATTAAGTACACTGACCTACAAGAGTATCTAACTAATCTATACTAATATTATAAAGAGGTAACATTTGTTTGTAAGTTTGTATGTTTGTAAGTTTGTATGTAGGGGGTAATCTCCGGAAGTAATGAACCGATTTAAAAAATTGTTTCACTGGTAGAAAGCTACATTATCCGTGAGTGCTATAGGCTATAAATTATAAAGATATCATACATATTAGCCGAAATACTGCCCAACGAAGTGGGCACGGGTCAGCTAGTTTAATATAAATGCGAAAGTTCGTGAGAATGGATGAATGGATCTTGTTAGGTTTTACAAACAAAAACTATTCAACATATCTGGATAAAATTATAAACGTATTCCCGTGGGATATTTCTCAACATAAATCCGAGAGAAGCCGCTGTCAACAGCTAGTCTATAATATAATTAACACAATAGCCAAAAAGACCTATCGCTTATCACCCAGTACCCAAATCAGACACGTTCATTGAACTCGAAACCCGATAGCAAAATTCCGTTCCAAGAAACGTTTACCCAACACTACTCGTATACCCATCCAGGTCCTGATGTGTCCTAAATCGCAATGAGTTAGTGATGTCCGGGGAATACCGAGTACTTTACACTCTCATAAAATACTAGTTTCGGAGTATTCGGAGTGAACAGTTGTCACCACGGTTCCCTAGTGGCGTAGAGTTGTGACTGTATTTTATTATTAGTTTTGTGTTTATTTAAAGGGTTGTTCGTAATATTTTGAGTATTCTACGTGATGATCAGAGGTCGGAATTAGGTAGTTATTTTATTTAATTTGGGATTTTAGTATTTGCATTGAAAATAATGTTGATATTAATATGGATCTTGCTGGGATTTCTAAGTTACTCTCGTGTGGAAAACAGTATTACAAATAAATAATAATGAAAAATAGAAAGACAAATAAGTAAAAGTAAAAAACTTTTCTATATAATTAATAAGTCACTGTATTTTTCTGCTCTTTAAAAGTAATTCCGGGATTTGGGGCATATCCTCTTTATTCTTTCGCTGTATGAAATCAATGTAAGTGCCTACATAAATAACTCTACCTAATTCCGACCTATGGTGATGATATTCAGCGTTTTCACATTAGACGATAAAGATATCTACACGATATCGGTGGAATTGGTAGTTCATACAATTCTAGGGAAAATGAGCAAGAAAAGACGAAATACCAGTGTCATGTTGTTGTCGTTATAATTTGAAAGCTCAATGACAAGTGTTACAATTCTTAATCGTGGTTGCATTTTACAAACATTGAAACTAACATAGGTACACGAACACTAGGATTTGATTGTAACATTTGATTGAATTTTGACATAATTTAAATTTGATTTTGATTTGACATTGATTTAATTGTGATTTGATTTTAATTTAATGCAGTTTCGATTTAATTTAATAATTTTAATTCAATTTTGATTTGATTGTAATTTAATGTAATATTCATTTAATTTAATAATTTTATTTTTAATTTTGATTTGATTTTTATTTAATTTTTAGGGTTCCGTAGCCAAATGGCAAAAAACGGGACCTTATAGATTCGTCATGTCTGTCTGTCTGTCTGTCCGTCTCATGTCACAGCCCTTTTTGACGAAAGTATAAGAGCTATCCTGTTGAAACTTGGTAAGTAGATGTATTATGTGAACCGCATTAGGATTTTCACACAAAAATAAAACAAAAACCAAATTTGGGGGTATCCCCCGTACTTAGAATTGAAACTCAAAACATTTTTTTCGCCTGACCCATACGTGTGGGGTATCTATGAATAGGTCTTAAAAAATGATATTGAGGTTACTAACATCATTTTTTTCTAAACTGAACGGTTTGCGCGAGAAACACTTCCAAAGTGGTAAAATGTGTGTGTCCCCCCTGTAACTTCTAAAATAAGAGAATAATAAAACTAAAAAAAAATATATGATGTACATTACCATGTAAACTTCAATTCAAAATTTGTTTGAACGAGATCGAGTAATTAGTTTTTTTTTGATCGTCATAAATCGTAAACCGCAATTTACCTTTCAAAGTTACAACCAACTACAAGAACTTTTATATTATGTTACTTGCTGCTACGGAACCCTTTATGGGCGAGTCCGACTCGCACTTGGCCGGTTTTTTATTTTAATTTTGGTTTCATTTAATTTAATTTGCATTAATTTTGTTTTAATTTAATTTTGATTTTTGGTTGTTTTATCATTACTAACATAGTTATGAGATTCTTGTTTACGAACCCACTATGAATGTTATATAAGTACCTATCCGAATTAAAGAGTATTTGATTTTATTATTTTATGTATAACAAGAACAATAAATATTCGTGTCGCGGGTGTCCCGCGAAATGCTGCGCCGCTGTCGATCATTCAATCACACTGCATTGCATGCCGTCAAAATGCTTTGCCCACGTTGACTACTGAGCTGCGTATCGATGAGTGTTTGTGAATTGAATATTTTTAAATTCACCCACGATACAGAAGACGTTCTCTAAGTGGGGCAAAAATTCCAAAATAATAATTTCAGCCATCCACGGACCGACCTAGGCAAGCGCGGCTTAACCTTGAATGTCAACGAACTGCACAACTATTATATTTTTTTATAAAAATGATCACTTACCTCTCAAGTCCAATAGAATTAGTTGATGTCACAAGAAACATTAATGATACAGAATAATTTACTTACTCTAATTAAAATAAAGTAATTACGCATCACGTTGATGAATAATTACTTTACGTAGAGTCAAAACTAAAACATAATTAACGCGAACTAAACTACGTCACACGAACTGAAACTAATGAGTACAAAATCAGTGACATTTGAGCCTAAATCAACGAATAACATTTATAATTATAATGTTTTAATTAAATGTTGCGAACACACATGTAGCTCGTAGTTAGGGGTGAAACATTTTCAAAGTACATCAAGACACAGTCTAGAAGGCTCATTTGGTACTCTATTACGCAATACAGATCTGACATCGGAACCTTCGTATTATCATCATCATCTACCTAGTCTTTTCGCTGTCCGACCATGGACCATGCCCGGATCGACGGCACGTTGTGTTCCACGCGGGCCTCAAAGAGTGTCAGCACAATGACAGGGCCCCACTTTAGAGGGCCAAAGCCTGCCGGGGTCGCGGGACATACGTATACCGCGACACCGGTACATAAAGGGCTACTGAAGGACACCGTGGATGTTAGTCAGTACAAGTCTGACAGTCCCTCCCGCCCTGCCCTGGGTGGGAGGACTCATTTGATGATTTTACCACGGTAAAAAAAAAGAAAATACACAGACCCAGAACTACTACTACATCATACAAAAATATTGAACCCACTGCTGCGCTAACCGTGCCGTCGTTTGTAATTACTCTTTTATAGAAAAACTACTAGAATAAATTTGGATGAAATTCTGCACAGAAATAGTTTGTAACTTGAATGAACCTATAGGGTCCTTTTTATCCCTTTTTCATAGCATAAGTTAGTTCGGTCATTTAGTCATGATCCAATTAACATTTCCAACAGAATTATACTCCTGTAACTTAATAGATAACCCTATAAAAGTTGTAACCGCCACTATTTGGCAAGTCCAGGGACAAACTTCGAACAAGTTATATTGGCTTTAAAAGGTAGTATTTACTTAAGGTACCTACAGTTCAAGTTGACGAATTTACTTTGGTATGTTCATGAGAAGTTACTGTTTGAACTCTGTGAATAAGTAACCCTGAAAATTCCCATAGGCTTTGTAAGGGCATAACTTGTACGTAATATGAATTTAATATGGATTGGATACTCCACTATAGAACCCACCGGAACTTTGTACTTGGAATATACAATACAGAATATACTATACTAGCAACATGTCATAGCTTTGCGCAGGTACATTTTAAAAAATATAGTATAGTATGACTCTCTAGTGCAACAATTTTAAAACCTTTATAGTTTCAAAAACGTTAGGAGAAACTTTTCAGCCAAGTTCAAATCGAAGTCACAGCATTTAAGTATTTAATTAACATAAATTTAAGACGCAGTGTTAATTTAATTCCATCCGTGCGTCCATGAGCATACTTATTCTTTTTTTGCCGAGTATTTGAACTGAATTCAACTAACATCTTCCAAAAACAATCATCAATGAAATTAGCTAAGCACAACTAAGCTCCAACGAACCACTCAGTAATTTGACCTGAATTCTCTTAAGGGGAACTATGCACATAGACAGACTTCCGCACTATAACCTCTTTAATCCCCTTTGTCCCCTAAAAGCACGTTAAACCAGTTAATCCTAACGGCCCCAATTTTCATCGGACATCCCTACTTTCCGGGATTCAGATCTGATTCTCGTGGAATGCTGTGTATTCCCGAATTTTCGGCGCTGACTGTCGGTAGTTTGTAATTAGAAAGGGGTATCGAGGCTTAATAAAGGTAAAGCAAAGATTACTGTTGCGGGATATTTTGCTATTAAGGAATAATTCAGTGCCAATATTTTTGACTATGCAGTAAAATGTAAGCTCAAATGTGAACACTTAAAGAAAATGCATTGCTAAGCTTTAAGATATCAAGTATCTACGTCCTGTGCATGTGTTTTGTCCCGTTAAAAACCATGGGTAAAGAACCATCTTGAATTTTGAAATTATCACGAAATAAAGATCTAGACAATTTTTTTTTTAAGCTGATGCTGCTCACTACTGCCCGCTTTGACATAACATTAGCAGTAGGTTTGACCTTTTACCTACACGAAGACAATGCACAACAGTCCTACATCCGGCTCCAAGAACTCGAAGTAGAGTTTTTTGCCCGTTCTTCTCCATAGAGATCTACTTCTTGGAACGCATCTACGGTACTTTCACAGTTTTTATGTCTTGTGACTGGGACTGTAGCACCATAACTTTTTAGTGTTTAAATTATTTTTATTTGTCTATGACAATTCAAAAGTGCCTGTAACTGGCCTACTTGAAATAAATGCTTTGATTTTGAATAAAATTGAAAAATTGTCATCAATTCCTATTTTCTGGTCTAGATTAATTTTCAAGTGATCAACACAAAATTGTATAGGACCAGATCAAATAATTGTGTCAACATTTTGTATGGTCTTTTTTCCAAATATATGTATTAGGCTCAGCTTTCAGTATAACCGGATATGGCTGAATACAAATATTTTACATGGAGGAAATGCCTATCTGACCACAACAAACCAGATTTGTTGTGTAAAAAAATACTCCTTGTTTTCTTAGTAACACAATATCTCTTGGTAGGACTGGCTTACAGACGCACTACCAGTAAGAGTTGTCAAAAATATTCTTATCACTATACCACGATCTAAATTGCGTGAACAACCCTAAATAAACATCAATGTTTTATATGTATTTATGTATAAAAGGGTCCTATAATATTAAATGGTCTGTACCAATTGTGGTTCTCAAAGTTGACTGGATTACGACCCACTTAACAAAAACTTCCAAACTAGCGATTCAGTTCTTGGTTTACTTTGACTATATGAATAGGAGATATTATAAGATATATGAGTAGGTCTGTTCAAAAAAGATTAAAGACATTTAGTTTCAATCAAATTAATCCTACTCCAAGGATTATTATTTTTTTATCAGGAGAGTGGAACAGTCTTCATTTTGAAAAAAATCCCGCCATACAAAGGACACGTCCAAGATTTTTCAACGTATACTATAGTTTCTGACTATCCCCAGAGGGAAAAGGTTAGTTATGTATGTATACTATATACAAAGTTGTTCCCTACATGTGAGGTAACCCGTCCAACGTGTGACTTATTAGTAAATAGGTCAATTACCCAGTCGTACCACGCGCGCAGAAGCAGCCGGTAATGTGATTGACCTCCCTTGCCGTTACCATACCAAGGGGAAGGGTAGGCTTATGGCAGGTAATAAGCTTTTATTTTAATGCAAGAAGGGTTTTATAGTAGACTAGCGACCCGCCCCGGGTGCAATCTCTACTATAATTATTATGAAAAAAATTGATAAATGAAGAACCGCTCGACCGATTTTGTGCAAACATCACATGAACCATCTACTAAATAGTCCGAACAAATCCTGAACACTTGATTTGGATAGCTGAGCCCGTTCTTGAGTTAATTTAAAGAAAATTACAACGGAAAGTGGCATTGATTTTAAAATTATATTTTTTTTCATACAAGTGGGGAAAGTTTCTTATTGCATTAAATGAGCGTTACATTTTTATTAAACGTTGCATTTTTATTACCCTACGCAGTGACTATCGACTAGACACCATCATCATCATCATCAGCCTATAATTATAATATCCACTGCTGGTACACAGGCCTTCTCTCTGTAAGAGGGAGTGGGCCATAAACCACCACGCGGGCCCAGTGCGGTTTGGTAGATGTCACATGTCTTAAAATTTTTGGCTCTAGGACATGCCGGTTTCCTCACGATGTTTTCCTTCACCGTTTTGAGAGCAGTGGTGATGAAATAAATTACACAAAATAATGCGCCTGGCAGGGTTCGAACCCCACGAACTTCAATTCGTAAGTCGGGACCGATACCACTGGGCCACCACTGCTCACTGCTGTGACTAGACACATCTGATGGAAAAAATCAGGTGACAGGACCTATATCAGTCTCAGTACATAACAGCAGCTTACTAGCCGTTTTCGTCCCACTGCTGGACAAATGCTTCCCCTATATTCTTCTAAATGGTCTTTTCTAGTGCCACTTCGGTCCAGCCATCAAGGTACCTACGCATCTAGATCGTCCTGCCATTTGAAGCCAGTCACATAGGCTATCGGATCGCTTTCGCTTTTCTATGTGACTGGATTCAAACAATTCCATACATTACAAATAAAAACGCTTCGGATCGCATTCGCTTCGCCTGTCTGTTTGACTATAGGCTTAAGTGCATATTTTTGCCCAGTGACTGCGGATTACGTGACCCGAATTAATTTAAATTATGCAATAAAAACAACAATTAACTGCCAATAGTTGCATAAGCACTGGAATGTGGTTTTGTGGTTACTGAAATCCGAACAAGCTACAACTTTATTTTAATTGAATAGTTTAACTGTGGAAACACACTGCGTCCAACATAATTAAATAAACATGCAATTAGTTAGAATTTATCCGATAAAATTAATCTGTTCCATAGTCAATTAAAACAATTGAGTGTAGCATAATGCCAGCCAAACACGATCGAATTTACCGTCACGTTTACAGCATGTTACTCGTATAAGCGACGTGCATTGAACTTGACGGTGTATGCCATTTAGAAATAGACTGGACATGTACAAAGTCAATTATACAATTGACTTTGAATTATGACCCACCATAAGTTTATTTTCTTACAGACATTCAAATACTAAGTGTAAGTAATCTTGATCTTTGTTACTTTCCTAACGATTTATTATCAAAATGAGTCATGATTAGTACTTGTCTTGATTTGATTTGAAAATTTACAGACAGGAACTTTTAAGCAGTTTTCCAATGTTTTTTTTTTAAATATAATTTTCAATTTGTTCTGTGTGTCAACCTCTTTAACTGTATGTAGCAAAATTGTATGGAGGACTTCGCCACGCGTTACTTAAAAAAATGTTCTGTATACCTACTTACTTATGAATAACATAGTACACTTTATCCATAAAATATTTAAAAGCATGGCAATGTATTCGATAGCATTAAGTTTAACTCGTATTTACTTATTCAGAGTTTAAATATTTACATATCTAGATTTACATATCTACTGATACGAGTACTCGTGAAACCACCAACTTGAAAAAAATATAAAAGTTTATTATGCATGTTCATATTCCACTGCCTATCTCTAATATTTACATAGCCAGGTCGATATGCACAATTCACAAACTCGGTGCATGTGTAAACAAAAAAACTAAAACCGAAAAACACATAGAAACAGTGTCAATGTACCTATCTAAGTACAGAAAAGCAAAACGTTAAAAAGTAATTTTGAGACTATTACAAACTTACAAACAAGGCAAGACAAATAACAAAAGCCGTCTTCAAACAAGACGAACTCATTTCACGGTTTTTTAGGGTTCCGTAGCCAAATGGCAAAAAACGGAACCCTTATAGATTCATCATGTCTTCGACTTTTTGACGAAAGTATAAGAGCTATCCTGTTGAAACTTGGTAAGTAAAAGTATTATGTGATAAAAAAATTTTTCGCCTGACCCATACGTGATGGGTATCTATGAATAGGTCTTAAAAAATGATATTGAGGTTACTAACATCATTTTTTTTTCTAAACTAAACGGTTTGCGCGAGAGACACTTCCAAAGTGGTAACTTCTAAAATAAGAGAGTGATAAAACTAAAAAAAATACATGATGTACATTACCATGCAAACTTCAATTGAAAATTGGTTTGAACGAGATCGAGTAATTCGTTTTTTTTAATACGTCATAAATCGTAAACCGCAATTTACCTTGCAAAATTACAACCAACTACAAGAACTTTTATATTATGTTACTTGCTGCTACGGAACCCTTTATGGGCGAGTCCGACTCGCACTTGAACGGTTTTTTTTTTCTGAACCCAAATTTAATTATAGGCTGAGAGATCGTGAATCGTCCGGGTAACGGTTGTCCTTTAAGGCTAGTTTGTTAACTGTATACTAAGTAGCCTTTTGGGGTCGCGGGACTGTCTCATTAGGTAACCGTGACCCTGGAACATAAAGGGCTATTAAAGGATCACCATCCATACGAGTCTCAAAGTCCCTCCCGTCCCACCCGGGGCGGGAGGACGCATTTCATGATTTCGCCACGATAAAAAAAAAAAGATTAATTGTATATGCTAAGTATACTAACCAAGACCTGGCAGGACTCAGTCCTGCATTTCAGTTACAAAACATTTTAGAAATTGTCAAACATTTAAAAAAAGATAAACAATCACTCAACAAAATAGCCTAGTACAAGATAACCGTTATCCGGAGTGTTCACGGATTCTCGTGTTATTTACTACTTGCATCGAAATGTCGATATTAATATTTTTTTCCACACGAGATTCTTCCACAAGACAAATTACGTATTAAAATCGCAATAAATCTCGTGATTTTTCTGCTCTTCAAAGGTAATTCCGGAAATTGGAGCAAATCCACTTTATTATTTCGCTGTATGATATCTGTGTAAGTACATGAATAACTCTACCTAATTCCAACTTATGCTTATTACGTCGCGCTACGTCCCAACACATTCCTTACGTAAGTAACGCCATCTAGCAGATTTTGGGTGAACTTTGTAGGAACATTTTTGTTCAGGCAAAGGTTAGACCAAATCTATCCTTACGTAGTAGTTGTTAAAGTCTACAGATAAATTTTTCAATGGTAAAGTTTTCTTGAGGATATTTCTTAGCAGCTCAGAGGTTAACAACTCGCTTCTCGTGCACGTGGCGAATGTTTCTTTTTAATACATAAATGTACCCCAATCTGTAATAATTATTTATTTAATAGAGTATCAACTTTATCACAAAACTAGAAGGTTCATAATTGATTGACAGATTTTTATAGCTTGATGTGCGGACGTCTGTTCACCAGGGGCAAAATAAGTTCAGAGTGTCGCTTTTAACGCTGTCCACACATTTTTATAGAGCGCCTCTAAATCTAATTTCATTTACTAATACCTGTACAAAAAAATACACATTACCAGTGTTGCCGCGACACGGCACTTTTGGTCGTAGTGTGATGTTTTATAAAACTTTGGTCCACAAACTTACTTCTTCCCTTACAAATTTATTGCATGGGACTAAGTGCAAACGTGTTACGAAGTGCGAATGGGACGAAGTGCGAATGGGACGAAGTGCGAGTAACCCATCACGTCGAGCCGCTTCTCGGTGTAAACTGACCCTAGGAGCGGTTTTTCCGCCGCTAGGTCATCGGTCCACCGTGAAAAGACCATAAATAAACCAGATAAGTGCGTGTCAGAACACGGATACTAAAGGGTTTCGTAGGAGTACCTTGTTGATAGAGACATTTCTGCCACAAAAATACGTAATTTTATAAACATAATTAGTTTGGATAAAGCTAGTAAGATAAAACTACTTCTCTCACTTTTAAATAAGTAACTGTCCCATTTAGTTAACACTGTCAAGATTCCTTCCACGCAATCTCAGCTCAGTTGATTCACGTGATTACTGGCAAGCCACGAACAACTAAGAAACAAAAACAGTATCTGAAAGGAGGCCGCAAGAGTTACTGGGAACTTCAGTCGTAAACCGCAAGAACTTGAAGTACAGCTCTAACTTATTATGTAGGTAATTATGGTTCCTGTCTGGTATATTTTGGTTTATTTTTTGTTATGTTTTCTGACCATTTTTAACCGACTTCAAAAAAGAAGAGATTCTCAAGTCGGTCTTTTTTTATATTTGTACACCGATTACTGCGAGGTTTCTATTCCGATTTATGTAATTCTCTATAAAGGAGTTCGAAAAAAGAAGGAGGTTCTCAATTCGACTGTTTTTTTTTTGTTCAGTTTACCTGCCATTTGGTCCCTTAAAAATTGTTGGCCGTAAACACGTGTAAAATACTTTCACATTGTAAACTATTTGTTTGCTTTTGGCAGGGATTGATAAGCGCCATCAATTTGGTAAAAATAACAAGTTTTACCTTTAACGGCAAAAAAAAAGTTTTTGTATAGCAGCAGCCTCCTTAAATTTATTTTATATTTATTCATTTTTTAAATTGATTATAATAATACAATTAAATATTCTGTGAATATTTCAAGCGTCCTCTTGTCATTATTAATATCGAGCAAAAATACTCAAAATCACGTTTGTTGTGTGAGAGCCACCTTAAATATATATTTATATTTAATTTAGTTTTTTAGCAGTAACAGAAATACATCAGTACCCCTTTCAGTATTTGAGACGTAAAGTAAACTGGAACTTTGACAGTTTCAAGTTGAAATTTTTCAAGGAAAAAATTAGTTCCGGCTTCGCGCACCAGAGGCGCTGTTCCATTTTTTCATACAAGAAACGCTGTAAATACTGTAAAGTAAAAGAGTGAAAATTCGTGCTAAGGGTACAGGTGTGAAAACAACTGTTTAACTATAACGGTAGATGGAACAGCGAAGTCTTAGGGTCCCGTTCTGCCCTTTCGTTACGGAACTCCAAAAACGTTAAAAAATCTTGGTCTGGTTATCAAACCTGGAACTTTGTACTAAATAACATAATGCAAGTAGTCTGCTATAATTTTACTCCAATAAATAACAAGTGCTGGTCTTTGGCAATAAAATGTCAACCTTAAGCGATGGAGTTAGGACAGTAAATGATGCGAACATAATTTATTATTATTGCACTTCAGAAACATCGACCCTGTTTTTACGCCATTTCAATTTATCATCATCCTTCATTTTGTTTTCCTATTATGGCCGTTGTGGATTAAATGGATACTTGAACATTGTATCGAATTAATGTACAGACGCTAGCATATTAAGCTAACCACAATAAATGTCAAATATCTGTAATAGATTTTCAACTTTATCACAAAATAAGAATGATCACGTTCGATTGTCAAAATGACAGATTCGGTTAGGTTGATGTGCTGGCATCTGTACTTTCTTCTTAATTGTTGTTAGGTACTTTTTCTCACGGTTTTGCTTGCGTTAATTTAGAATTTGACAAACAACGCAGAACGTACATAATTACACCGCCATCCATTCCCATATGATTGTTATTGTTGTTTTTCTAGAGAATAGTATTTTTTTATTGTAAAGTATCCTATGTCCGTTGTCGTACCTGACAACGTATATGGAAACTTTCAAAAAGGTCGGTTTAGTGGTTTGGTCCTGAAAAAAGAACAAACAAACTTACTTTCGCATTTATAATATTCTACATATTAATATAATTGCCACTATTTTAAGTATATCAATCAATGAAATATTAAAATATGCCTTAAAAGGCATCCATTTTTTTGTTTTTTTCAACTATTTACTAAACAAAATGTATCTTGAAATTCAACTAACTGCTTCGAGAACAGAGATGTCATTTATTAGCAAACACAAAATTAATTAATGTCTGCCCCTGAAATTCTGAACATTTCTAGCCTTCCATGAACCGACTGTCTAGCCTCAACAACGTAGAGACTCCAGACAAATTAATTTTCTTACCCCTATTTAAGTAGTCCCTACAATGAAAATAACATGTACAGTCCTTAACTAAATTGCTTACACAAATACAAGAGGCTATAATCAGACTCATTTATGAATTTCCATATAACAGATAATATATCTTCACGATATGTCTTCACAGATATGACATATCTGTGAAGACTAGAGTCACATTGTGACTCTGGTTCTTCGCCGAATATCATTGTTCTGTACTTTATCCCGCAAAGAAACACCGAGCATAGCTTTTTCCATTTCCCGTTGAGTGACTCTTAATCTCCGTAAAAGGCCAACAGTCAAAGACCACGTTTTAGAGCCATATTGTCATAACTGGAATCAACAGAATTAAATAAAACTCAATTTATAAGAAGTGAGATAAGCATAACGAGTGATTCATTTTGCTGATTTGATTCCACAGACAAAGATTGACCACAGCAACGCTTTAATTATAAGTGAGAGAGTCTCTCGGCAGGTTATGCGTTGCCTTGGCCGACTTGGAAATCTCTTAATAGACTGCGAAACGAAGTTGGTCGTAGCAAGGATAATCTCCACAGATGGGGATTCACGGACGATTCGGATCTGAAGTGTTTATGTGGTGTATCTCCGCAGACAATGATCCACCTTCTGTCCTGCGCCGCATGCCCTGTAACCTGTACGCTGGATGATCATATGGCTGCATCAGTGAGCGGGTTTCGCGTAGTTGAATTTTGGGTCAATCATAATATAATTATGACATAACGACACAAACACAATGTTCGCCATCGACAAGCTAAAAAGAAGATTATAATGCATCTCATTACAATCTATGGAACTGTGTATGCTTTTCTGGTTGCCTTACTGTCATTTAAAGATGTGTGTTAATTTCTATATGAGTTTTTTATATTTGATACAGAGGTAGACTGTAGTTTAGTCTGCGTTTCATCTGTTATGTTCTCGTGGAATTTTTTACACATATACGCGGTGGAAGTCGCTAGCAACATCTACTTTGTTTCGGGCGCAGTCTTAATTTCTGCTTTAAATGATTAAAATGGTTTTACATGTAGAGTCGAGAGCACTGGTCAGACATATTTCTGTATTAATATTAGAATTAAGAGTCGCTGACCGCAAAAGTGCGATGCACTAGAAATAGCGTGAGGGTTCAGTGTTATTTTAAACGTTGAAAAGGGTTTGCATATTTTTAGGGATAAAGTAAAACATACGACTGTGTTCTGTTAAACGTTATATTATGCTTTTTCATTTTAATTAGGAACGTTATATGCACATTGAACTTTACAAAAAGAAAGTTTCGGCATCTTATACAGGGTGAAATTTTATTAACGAGCAATATTTTAAAATTGGGCATTACTAACGATACTAATCGTTTTATGGAACTCAAAAACATTATTAATGCAAGTATCTTCGCTTAATTTTATTTGATGTTTGTTTACTTTACGTTCCGCGCGCGGTGTTATGCGCTTTAAAATTTTGATACTTTAAGATTTTTGGGGTTTATGATTTATTTTTTATTACTTTTAGTGCTTATTTGCAATAATAAGCCTTTGTTATGCGACATACTAAATTTTTAAAGGTGTCCATAATTGCATTAATAATATTTTTGATTTGCGATTTATTAGCCTTAATGCAATCAGCATCGTGAGTAGAGCCTTAGATTAAAATATCGCCCATGATTTCGATTACACCCTGTATACATTGCCTGTGTGATGATTGACGCTTGTTTCTTCGTTCGCTATTGCTTGAAGTAAGACTTAAAAAAACAACTTTTGCATACAGTTTAAGGCACCACATTAACTAAAAATAAACTTACGTAATTTTAACGATGCAAAGTAAAATTCGTTGAAACTAGTTCCTTGTAATTTACCTGAAACAAAAACGTAACATTAATTAGACACTAACCAAAAAAAAATTAACGATAAGAATAGTGAAACTCTCAAGTTTTGCAGTACCATAGATTCAACAGCATAAGAGGCACAAACGTTCCATCGTCGAATATCGGATACTTATTTGTATTTCCTGTAAAAGATGGAACCTATTTGACACGGCCAAGGGCCAAGGGCTGGAGGACTCATTTGATGATTTTGCCACGTAAAAAAAAAAAAAAAAAAAAAAAAAAAAGATCCAATCATTACATCATCATTCATTTACAGGTCCAATTCCTGTACCCTTAGCACGAGTTTTCAATCTTTTACTTTACAGCGTCTTTCCAGTATTTACAGCGTTTCTTGTATGAAAAAATGGAACAGCGCCTCTGGTGTGCGAAGAAGGAACTAATTTTTTTCTTGAAAATTGTCAATTCGAAATTGTCAAAGTTCCAGTTTACTTTACGTCTCAAATACTGAAAACTCGTGCTAAGGGTACAGCTTGCAGGCGAATTTTTCTTTTCACAAAAGAGTTTTATTGAAGAAAAATGCGTATAAAAAGTTTTTTTTCTTCTAATTCGAACTTGTTTCTTTCCTTCCTCTTCTCCAAAGATTGTCGATATATACCACAAAAGGGTGATACAGTACCAAAGAGATTTAAAAGAAATTATAGAGCGGGCATTGGGAAGATTGTCATACAAAATTGTTGATGCCATGCGTCAGTAGCACAATCTAAGCGTTGCATAGCAACGCGACTACTAAACTGAGGGATTTTTTACCTATTGGTAAAAAGTTTTGGATCACAAATTTCTTCGTGATGTCCCGTCTATTGCTCGTATATAGTTTAATGTCTTTGTACAGTACAGTCAGACCTAATTTGCAACTAAATCTCATTTCAAGGAAAGCATCCAATAACTAATTACCCTATATCCAAAACCGCTTACTTTAAGCGAAGTTAATTAAAAAAAAAGTTCAAGCTCAAAGCTCACAATAAACGGGTTGTTGTAAGTTTGCCACAAAGTTAATTTGCCATAGTTTTTTAAACCTCATACATTGAAAGTTAATTCGCCACAGCTAGATTTTATTATTGTAAATTTGCCACATATCTTCATTTCATATAATTTTTACTGAAGACGGCGGCACCAACACCTCCGTGATCCTGTTCTCCTAGTACTTTCTGTCCAGATTCCACATTGTGTCCTCGTTTTCTGTAGTTTTGTGCTGGATTTTATTATGTTGTTGTTCTGCTATCCGTGCGGAAAAAAGAAATGGGGCGAATTTACACTAAACAAAATTCAAAATACAAAAACTGTGGCTAATTTACACATCCATTTTTTTGTGGCGAATTAACTTTGTGGCAAACTTACAACAACCCACATAAACAATAATTTTAAAATAACAAAAAAGTTACAAAAGCAAAACTGAAAACAGAACAAACGAAGCGTAAAACAAATTACAATGTACAAAATTGTAATAACTTTTATTTTTTACTTTTAACACGTACCGAAAAAGGTCGAATTGTTTGTGAGTTGACCCTTTTTTTTTTGTTATCCAGATAATCCAAATAAACAACGGAAAAATACGTTTGTTACCCTGAATCATACCCTGAAATCCTGTTGGTAGCTATTGAGATGGATGGGCAAAAGCGATTGTATGTCATAAAACATAAGGTCGAAAGCCCTCTGATGTTTATAATGGCTTCAGTATAAACTAGAACTCAAGGTTTATGTCTTCGGAAACTAGTCTTCAGACTTTTCTGGGATAGATTTATGACGTCATAAAAATCTTCGGATATGTCGGTTGTTTAATGAGAATGGAACGGTTTAATAGGAAAGTTCTTTTAAGGGTGAGAGCGCACCACGATTAAACACACGCGTTGAATCATGAGACTGAAACCGCAATTTTTTTCTACACAACCGCACACGTCGACGTATTTCAGTGAAGTAAACCAGTCCAAACGTCCATCCAGAACGGGAGGACTGCTTTAGATGATTTTCCAACCTTAAAAAGGCTTATATGCATTTAATGAACATTTTAACTGAAACTTTACTTAATAAATAGTATTTTATACTACAGACTAAAACCTTGTGTTTAGTAAACATTATTATGTACTAACGCTAGTACGTCAACCTACCCCAAACTTTAAAATATTCCCAATCAAACAACAGAATTGGACAGATTGGGGTAGGTAATGTAGGTTTATGTGCTGGCATCTTTACCTAATGTAATTACTCCAGACGATACAAAATCCAGCAGACTGAAAAAGCCTTGACCAAACATTTTTTAGAACAAAAATCGATTAGAAGCCCAACCACTCAGAAATGAACTGAGCGTTTCGAACACGCGTGCAAAAAGGCCAACGCTATACGTAGTTACATAAAAGGTTTCATCTAACCGCGCTAAGTACCCAAATCCGGGCCACTGATAGAGCGAACGTATTTGCCATATGTGGCAAACCGATCCCTTTCAAGGAGACTATGCGAGGATATCTTAAATCCTTTAATGTTCGATATCATTTAGGAAATCTGTGGACGATCACCGAATAATACTCACTCTACTCTTGGTGATTCTTACTAGTTTAGATTGTGATCGGTTATGTTGTGGGAGACTAAGGGTATTTAAAAAGCTATTTGTGAGGATGGATGGATGTTTATTACTCTTTCACAATTGAGAAGCAATTGAACTGATTTGGGTGATATTAGGTACCCAGATAGTTTATTCATACATAGGATACCTTTTAAGTCGGTATTACTTTCTCGTGGGATAATTTTTGGATGAAGCCGCTGGCAACAGCTTATGTGGAATACAGTATAGTTTGGTCTTAAGATTTGACTTGAAACTAAGTGTAGTGTTTCCAATGTAGTTTTTTAAAGAAACCCTTGCACTAACTAAAGAATTCCTATGCTATCGTGAGTGCAAACAAGCAGTTTAAAAACATTTAAATGAGAACAAACACAAACAGCCACACCAGGAACAACTACTTGTAGTTGATACAAATACTTTTTCCGTGCGGGAATCGAACCTGAGACAAGAAGCGCAGCAACCAGCCACTTAACCACTGCGCCAACGTGCCGTCATTTTATTAGCGTCTGATCATACGCTTCATTTGATAAACTCGTATCAGTCGGGGGCAATAATATTTTATCCCAGGTAGGAAATAGATTTTAATAACTATGAAATGTATGAACTATTGAAAATTAATTTACACAAAAGGACTTATCGAATTACCGTGACCCTGGAACGTAAAGGGCTATTGAAGGGCACCATGGATTTTAGTCAGTACAAGTCTGACAATCCCGGATCCCGCTCTGCTCTGGGACTCATTAGATGATTTTACAATGTAAAAAAAAAGTATATTTTGTAAAACGTAATTTTCAAGTTACAGCTGACAGCTGGCGGCCATTGACGTGTTCACACTTATTGTAGTCTCATAGTACAAGATAACTTGTCAAATTGGTACAAAAGCCACGGACACACCATAGACGAAAATTCCAAGACATTAAACGCGCGAATTTACGACGTTTCCTTAACAAATATGGCTATGTAAATAAACCCTAGGTATTGGCATTTAATCTAGGTCAAACCGATATTTGGGTATTCACAGCTCGGTTGATATTTGGACCGTTTCAGAGTTTACAAATTGGGAATTATTTGTTCATTCCACAGACCATGGTGACGCTTCGGCGACTACTTCTAGAGGCGGCATTGTTAACATTTTCTATTGGTGTAGACGCCACTGGTCGCGGGACTTACGAATTATCATGACCCCGGAACGTAAAGAGCTATTGAAGGATACCGTGGATTTTAGTCAGTACGAGTCTGGCAGTTCCTCCCGTTCTGCCCTGGGTGGTGTAAAATCATCAAATGAGTCCTTCGTTTGATGATTTTACCACGCTAAAAAAAATATGTAGACGCCATGCGCGAAGTCAGTCGGTAGGGACTATCAAATCTATCGCAGCGCGCAATGTTAGAGATATGAAATGATAGATATGAAAAGACTCTAGTCCAGGTCAAAGGTGACTGCACCTACGATGTACTGAGCTTACTCAGAAGAAGTCTATTCACTCAAATTTTGTACAGATTCGGGTTGCAAGCGTTCGGAAACATTGACGCAGGAAGTGACTTTCACTCCTTTTCTGTGCGCATTATGAAGATTGAAAGCGCTTAGTGTGAATTGGTGGATTAGCAACTAATATGGATGATAATTAGCAGTAAATCTAGAAATCTGTAAGAAGTAAGTTAGAAGTGGTAGAAGGGAGCCCCCTAAGCTGACGGGGCCCCCTAAGAGGGCCAAAGCCTGCCGGGGTCGCAGGACTGTCTCACCCAAGTAACCGTGGCTCTGGTACGTAAAGGGCTACTGAAGGATCACCGTGGATTTTAGTCAGTCTGACAGTATGGGCAGGAGGACTCATTTGATGATTTTACCACGAAAAAAAAAGGGAGCCGGTGGAATAAGATTGTGGGGATCATGCGCACACTCTCCGAAGTAAACACTACAGAAGACCGACAACCAGGCAATGTTGCGGCGATGATTCAGGCTGTCAAGCTTGGCTTCCACATGTTTTACGTCGCAAATAGGCCTCTTAGCACTGCGTTGGATGATGTCCTAAAACGCTCACGACCACAAACCCCGTAGATGCAAGAACAGCGAATTTGCAAGCAGCAGCCCTCGTCGACTGCTTGTCTTGTTACACATGTGCCTCAAGGAGCTGATTGCTATAGCGTATAGGAGCAAACGTCTACCGAGGTCGTGGAACTGTCTTAAGCTAAGGATACACTAGGGGCAAATGTGCCATTGTGACTGTCTGTCATGAACCCTTGTTTTTAATTCAGAATAGGATATTTATTTTAAATCACCAAGTGCATCTGGGCCGCTTGGAAACACATTAAATCTTTACTTTATTACCCGACAGCCAATAAATAACAGAAAGCTCATACTTATTTTGGAGAAGTAGAACAAAAAACTATTCAATTGCTTTGTAAAGCATAAATCCTTTATTCTTAAAAACTATTGACAGACGTTAACTGATGTTTTAGAAGAATTCTAAAGGACGATCTTACATCTTAGCTTATCTGCACACGTGTTTGTAATTTAAGTTTCACGAAATGGCCAAAACGATCCTTTTAGAGCAATTGAGACGGGCACAGCGCAAAAACAAAAGAGATATTCGGGCTAACAGCCCTCATAAACATGCCACGGTGTCGTGGGAATTCCTAAGGGCTTGGCGAGTCCCTTAGCAGGTAGCTGGACTCAGGGGACGCTGATGATTACTCAGGGCAGTTGGGCTTTGAACGTCTTGAGGTACACACGGGTGGACCCAGGAGTAAGTTCGGGAGATTCGGTTGGCGTCGGCCGAGAGACCGGGCGCGATATTACTTTGTTGTTCATTTGAATTATGTTTGGTCCAGTCATATATTAGTAATTAAAGTAAATCGAGTGCTAGTGGACGGTGGAACGCGAGAAGGTGAATCCAGAGGGCGGTCTGATGTTGGAGATCATACGGGTGGTACTTGAGCAGAGTCTGTAAGTTAATTATAGACTAATTCTCTCCTAGGAACACTTGGTAAGTGTTAATTAATTGTAATTAACTTTATAGTAGCAGTTTGCTGAAGGCGCTGGGTAGCTGTTAATAATCATTTATTTCAGTACAGCGGGGCGACGCCTGAGCAGTACCTTATTTTATATTATTATCTTACGTCTTATTTGTTATGACTCATTATCCCGTAACCCAGCAGTGATGTATCATTGGTGTTTGGTTATAGTGACACGGGGAAAGCCTTTGGCTACACTCTACATGCATCCCGCGCATTTCGTCTCGTACTCTGTACAACGACTCATCTGACTCCTGACGAATATAGACTTTTACGTGACGTCTCAAATAAATCAAAGGCAGAACCATGTCCATAGTTCGACTATACCAAGTTATATTATCACCAGCCAATGCGGTGATAATGTAACTGCCGGTGACAAGTACAAGCGATAATAACAAGCATTGCTATTAATTGGCAAACTAACCAAATGCTGTTGATGATTACTGTTTCCTACAGTCTTGCTCAGAGACTTTGCGTGTTGGTTGATGGATGCGCATTTCAAGTTGGGGTAGGCACCACCAAGTATGTACCTGTATCTCCTATGATTTGCTAGCTCCGTTCCAAGAGAACGCTAGGGACTGACAAACGTGTCCCGCTAAAACAACTATGGCTAATATGCCCAACATTGTCGAATCGACACTATATTATTGGCACGACACGTTACGTCTGGGGGGGGCGCTTAAATACGAAATGTGAAGTGACGATATTACCCACTTCGGCGTCCAGCAATACAAACGTAAAATGTTCTGCTATAGACTGATTCTACGAAGCGCTTGCGCAAGTTGTTTGTTGTGATTGCCAATGGGGTAGAGCCGTAAGGGTATTACGATAGTGCGCGTGTGTAGGAGATTAAATGGAAACGTGTCTTCCTCAATGACAGATGAACTTCTCAGATCTTTGTCTTAGGTGTTGGGTAGGACATGTAGAATAGAGTATAGGGAGCGTGATCTGTTAGGATTCGTAGCAGTGTCCTTAGTGGAGCTATGCGCTTAGGCCTAGCGGTCGCGTACTGGGGCAGTTATTGTAACCGGATTTACATGCCATAGAAATGGGTTAGCTTTAATCAAGTGTAACTTAACGCAAAGTTGGGTAAGAAAAGCGGTGATGAGTTGAGAGTGGGGCAATTTGGGTATGGGCAACGGAACCCTAGGGGACAGAGGCTTGCCGACTTTCTGGAGAAAGAGGAACTCTTTATGATGAACTCTTTCTTCCAGAAGCCGCCTCACAGGAAATGGACCTGGCTGAGTCCCGATGGTTTCACGAGAAACGAGATAGACTTCTTCATGACCGACAAGAAACGGATATTCAGCGATGTCTCTGTGATCAACAGGGTAAAAACCGGTAGCGATCACCGAATCGTAAGAGGCTCGCTGAATATCAATGTTAAACTTGAAAGGTCCAGCCTGATGAAGTCTACGCTCCGACCTACTCGGCCCCATATTCAAAACCCCGAAAGCTTTCAACTCGAGCTCTCTAATCGCTTTGCTTGCCTTGAGAACTTAGTGTCAGTGGACGAGATCAACGACGGGCTAGTGGAAACTGTCCGCACGGTAGGGTCCAAGTTTTTTAGACCCTGTCGTAAAGATAGACCTCAGAAATTGACCGAGCAAACCTTAAACCTCATGGCTGAACGACGTTTGCTACAGTTGCAGTCTTCCGATGACGCGAAGTCATATAGGCAGCTCAATAGACGTATATCTAAGTCCTTGCGACACGATCTGCGTCTCTTTAATACGAATCGTGTTAAAGAGACCATACAGCGAAACCAAGGCTCTAAAGTGTTCGCAAAGGACAAGTCTATTGGGCAAAGCCAGATGACAAAGCTGAAACGGGAGGATGGCAGCATAGCGTCGACCAAAGCAGAGGTTTTAGGCGAGATCGAGAGGTTCTATGGACAGTTATACACTTCGGTCGCAAAGCCCGTTGACAGCTTGGTAGGAGATCCAAGAGCCAAGCTGTCCCGACATTATACCGAAGATATCCCGGACATCAGTCTGTACGAGATTAGGATGGCCCTGAAGCAGCTTAAGAACAACAAGGCGCCGGGCGAGGACGGAATCACTTCAGAGCTTCTGAGAGCGGGTGGAACACCGGTACTTAAGGTCCTCCAGAAACTCTTTAATTCCGTCCTCTTCGAGGGCAAAACGCCTGAAACATGGAGTAGAGGTGAGGTGGTGCTGTTCTTCAAAAAAGGTGATAACAGCCTATTGAAGAACTACAGACCCATCACGCTTCTAAATCATGTTTATAAGCTGTTTTCAAGGGTTATCACGAACCGTCTCGAGCACAGACTTGATGACTTCCAGCCTCCCGAACAAGCCGGTTTCCGAAGAGGCTATAGTACCATAGACCACATCCATACGCTGCGGCAAGTTATACAGAAGACCGAAGAGTATAACTTGCCATTGTGCTTAGCGTTTGTGGACTATGAGAAAGCCTTCGATTCGGTGGAAACATGGGCGGTACTTGAGTCACTCCAGCGATGCCGTATTGACTATCGGTACATCGAGGTGTTGAAGTGCTTGTATAATAACGCCACCATGTCGGTCCGAGTACAAGAGCAGAGCACGAAGGCGATTCCATTGAGAAGAGGCGTAAGACAGGGGGACGTTATCTCCCCGAAACTGTTTACTGCCGCAATGGAAGACGCCTTCAAGCTCCTGGAATGGCAAGGACTTGGCATCAACATCAACGGCGAATACATCACTCACCTTCGGTTTGCCGACGACATCGTAGTCATGGCAAAGTCGATGGAGGAACTCAGCATGATGCTCGATGGCCTCGACCGAGTTTCACAACGGGTGGGCTTGAAAATGAACATGGACAAGACGAAAATTATGTCAAATGCCAATGTTGTGCCCACCCCAGTCTCTGTTGGAAACTCGGTACTCGAAGTTGTTGACTCATATATCTACTTAGGACAAGTAGTCCAGTTAGGTAGGTCCAACTTCGAGAAAGAGGTCAACCGCCGAATCCAACTCGGTTGGGCAGCGTTCGGGAAACTACGCAATGTCTTTTCGTCCGACATACCTCAGTGCCTCAAGACGAAAGTCTTCAACCAATGTGTGTTACCAGTGATGAGTTACGGCACCGAAACGTGGTCTTTCACTATCGGCCTCATCTCAAAGCTCAAAGTCGCTCAACGAGCTATGGAGAGGGCTATGCTCGGTGTTTCTCTACGTGATCGAATCCGAAATGAGGAGATCCGTAGACGAACTAAAGTCACCGATATAGCCCACCGGATTAGCAAGCTGAAGTGGCAATGGGCAGGCCATATTGCTCGCAGAGCAGATGGCCGATGGGGTCGAAAAGTACTAGAGTGGAGACCACGGACTAGCAAGCGCAGCGTAGGACGTCCACCAGCAAGGTGGACAGACGATCTTATAAAGGTCGCCGGAAGACGCTGGATGCAGGTCGCTTCCAACCGGTACCTGTGGAGATCAAAAGGGGAGGCCTATGTTCAGCAGTGGACGTCCTATGGCTGAGATGATGATGATGATGTGTAACTTGTTAACGTAACTTAATTAAGCGCAAGCGTGACGTTTCCCTATCACATTTCTATATTATATCTTTGCTGTCCTCTTGTCTTACTAGCTTCATAATTATTATTTGATTTGTTAACATGACTTGATATTATTCATGTATGTATTACTGTGAACTCTCAGCACTAATCTACTTTGGTCCCCTCCCCTATGCTGAGAGTTCAGTCCTCTCTGTCCCGGCGGAGGTCGCAGTTGTCAATGGTACGTGCACCACGGAGGTTGGGCGGAGGCGGGGCCCTACCTCGGCCCCCCCAGGGGGGGGGCCCCATCTTTCATATTTTCCAGTATATTAATGTAATTTAGGAAAAACGAAAATTTTATCAGCCTGGGGTATTTTATGAACAGTCACACCATGATTTGTATCGGTGACATGTCAAGCTAAGCCGGCCGATTGCGCCTGACAAATATGGCGACAACGCGTGACTTATGTCCGCAGAGACGTCAGACGAAGTAGTGTGACTAAGCGAAACTTCGCCGGACATATCTGGCGACATCACGAAGTTTTGTTTCACAAGGTGATATCATGACACGTGCGATGTTACCAGACATGGCGGGCGAAGTCCGGAAACGTCGCGCTGCTTCACCCAACGTCGCTGGCGACACTCGTCGCACGACATTCGTCCCCTAATGTATCCTTGGCTTTAAAGGACACCGTGTCACGGAACTGGTTTTTGTTCTCAGTAAGAGTAATCCTTCCGCAACATCAAGGTTGGGAGGACCCATTTGATGATTTTACATTACACAAACGTAACATAACGTTACGTACATTTTCGTTCAACAAAAGATCCACACGTTCTTATATTACTGCCGTGTCTAAATGCTGGTGGTACAGTGGTTCCGTGCTCTGTAGTCCGCATTTCTATTTGGATGCTTCTCTGTTGTATTTTATGAGCTATCTGGTATAAAATTTGAGTTTGGAAATAATGGTATTGGTTTGCCTTGTAGAATAAATAGCTCCAAACAATACACGATGGAAGCTCATAATCTTGTGTTTCGAATAAAATTGAGATAGTCTATAAGTGTATTTCTGTTTCAAAAATAATATTATAAACATACTTTTATAGATTGATGGTGAACTCAGATTGATAGATTATTTGCGGAAAGGCCTTAAGAGGTTACCGTGGCCCTGGAGTGCATAAGACATCTAAAGGAACAGGTTGGATTTTAGTCAGTCAAGTTCCTTCCACTCTTTCCTTTACTAAGACACCCTTGAAGACCATTCAAAAAAAATGATAATGATGAAATCTGTTACTGACATAGAACCACAGAAAAAAAAACCACACTCCGTCCATAAAAACACAATGACGTTTACTGTACAACCTGAGGCCTTATTATGAGTTTTCAGTTATTCTGACGTAAAGTAAACTGGAACTTTGACATTTTCAAATTGACAAATATCAAGGAAAAAATTGTTTCCTTCTTCGCACACCAGAGGCGCTGTTCCATTTTTCCATACAAGAAACGCTGTAAATACTGGAAAGACGCTGTAAAGTTAAATAGTGAAAACTCGTGATAACGGTACATATCTATTTGGTATGTACTCCGCTTAGTTTTTGTATATTTATGCCATACGTGGACTTTTAACTGGGCAAATTATGACGTGTCGGCCAACCACGATTTCAAAGATTTGCCGACGACATACTGTAATGGATACGACACGATACATTATGTAGGTATTGGTCCCAGGTATTTGCAGTATTATTGTCAAATTCCAATCATATTAGTACAACAAAGATACATGCACATCCATAAGATGATTCTATTAACTAATTATTACTACTGTTAAGGCACGTTCCTGTTAAATATTACCTACCTATTATGTTCAGTTCTCAAGGCCTTTTTATTGTAGGTATATGGAAAATCATCCACTATGTTTTAGACGGTACAATCTACTGCTGCACAGTGTTTCACGGATACAGGCAAAAATCCTAGAGTAGGACAAAGTTAAAAAAAAACTTTCTTTTCCGGATTTAAAATGTCACTTGCGGGATACTTCCGTAATTATGTATTTGTTTGAGTCCCCAATTATTTCGACGCTGTTGCAAGCGCCATGATCGCAGGTTGACTCAGTCAACTCAAACAAATACTTAATCACGGAAGATATCCCGTAAGTGACATTTTAAATTTAGAGACAAACCGTGAAATGTTAAAACAGTGTTTCTTTTCCGGGTGAAGTGGAAAGGACTGGGGACTGTCAAACATTTTTTTAAATAAATATCTTGCGCTACTCTAGGAATTTCTCCTGCATTGTAGGTAGATATACATATTTCAAACATTTAAATTCACAAACACAACACATGTTTAAGTTTTTTTCCCACGTTTTTATAAACTCACTTTTCTTGTTTGTTTATTTGTTTGTTTGTCGTTCCAGTTGGAATTTTGCAACTCAATTTTTTTAATTTTGATTATTGTACAATGTTGCATTTGACCCATCTTTTTTCCGCACGTAGATAGCAGAACAATTAAGTTATAAAATCTAGCACAAAAATACCGAAAACGAGGACACAATGAAAGTACTAGGAGAAAATTTTTTTCGAGGGGAAGAATTTTTGTACGATTTTACAACAACCCGAAATTTGTTTCGTGTGGGAATCGAATCCGCGACAGGCAGTGAAAGTAATGATAGATTAAAAAATAACAAAATTATTACAATTTAAGCTGTCAGGCTTTTACGGATATCCGAACGTTATTCATGAAATGGATCGCCACGTGTAGGCTTTCACACAGTTGGCGGTAGTTAAAAAACCGAAAATCATCCGGTTCCATAGACGCGGGGCCGGTGAAAAAACCGGGCGTCCGGTTTCAAGTGTTGCAGCCACTTCGTTTTAACGACTGACAGTGATGAAGAGCAAAACGAGGGCTGTTGGTGCTCATTTTAAACGTTTGTGTGAAAATAAAAATGAATGTAGATACCTACATAGTTTTTTTTCGGTTTGAAAGAAAAATAATCGCCTACAGCATGTTGAACTCATCTACAGTTCTTTTGTATTATTATTTGATTTTTTTTAAACTTTACTGACTATGTGTGTATTTCTTCAGTGTCGTGATTGAGATCGCAAATATTTGAAACCACATTCACAACCAGCCAGACCCGGAACAACTACTTGTAGGTCATACAAAATTTGTTCCGCGCGGGAATCGAAAATGCAACACGCAACGCAACAGTCAGTCGCTCAGCTACTATGCCAAGCGTACCGTAAAAAATCATAAATTATGGAATCAGGCGTTACTTTGCGGAAATCCATGACATTAAATGTTATGAAAAATATCTATTTTTAATTCCGCGACAAAAATCCAGGCTTGTTGCAGGACGCAATCCCACCCTATGCAATCATTACATCCGTTATGCTATGAAGTAAATGAGAATAATATAAACAAGTACAATTGGTTCCATTCCAATTCAAAGCCTCATTGAACACATCGACAACATAATTCTACGTATTTTCTAATCCAACTTACTTTTTACTACGTAATATTGCAACATAACTCTCCTACTACCTTTGTATCTATGAAACGACGAGAAAGGGTGTAAAATTCCACCATACATTCATCTCGGTGTAGCTCGTAGCACGCTACGCAGCTCGCAGCTTCAGTGTGCTACGCCGTAGCTACACCTACGCTCCACTGATCGGTTCGGTAGCAATTAATAACGCTACAACCGTCTGGACACGGACCCATTTTGTTACACGTTGTGCATTTGTGTCACATTTTGTTTAATTAATTGAGGGGAAGGTGAAACAATTAGTATGCTTGTTTACATTAATTAATGATGATGGATTTATAATGTAACTGTTCGAACATTGAGACAAGAATTGGTATTTTTTTTTTGTTTGGCGTCAGTATCCAAGGTTTTATTTCAAAATTATAAAGTATAAAAGCGCTAAATTGTAGATATTATTGAAAATATAATATTTATGTTCTTTGTACAGTACTAGTACTTTTATAGTTAAATCAATTATTGTTCTAATAATTTTTTCAATCGCTTTTTGAACTTCATACGAACAATTTATTTCCGCTGAGCTAAAAGCTAATTGAAACTAAAATCCTGAATATGATTTAAACACTAATTATAATCAAACAGAAATTCCAATTAGTTACACAAAATACGAGTATTGACACCTAACAACACGGGAATACAATTTCACTACAAATTACCATCAATATTTACTTCCTAATTGATCGTTTGTTGCGTTCAACAACGCTACTCGTAATATAGACTATTAATTACGGCATCGCGTTAGCCACAATTTATGAACATACATACATCTATAATTCACATGTAGGGAAGCAAATCAAGAGAATAATTCAATTTTTGTGGTAAATGGGATCCATCGGCGACAGGCTTGTTGGACTAGTAACCCTGACTGCAATGCCAGAGGACTTGGGTTCGATTCCCACCCAGAACAAATGTTTGTGTAATAAGCACGATCATTTGTTCTGTGTCTGGGTGTAATCTATCTATAATATTTTTGTATTTAGAAATATATAAGTAAGTATGTTTATCAGTTATCTAGTACCCATATTAACACAAGCTCTGCTTAGCTTGGGACGTGGCGTTGTGTGATAGTTGTGGAATATTATTATTATTATTATCTCCTAGCGATCTACCCCAGAGCCGCAACGAGCAGCTCTTTGAGGCTCTGGAGTCCCCCATAGGAGGCCAAAGCCTGCCGGGGTCTTGATAATTTCTAAACAGGTAACACTATCCCTGAAATGTAAAGGGTAATTGAAATAACACCATGGATTATTTTCAGTACGATACTGACACACTGTTTCATGATTTGACCAACTACAAAAAAATGGAGTAAGAGCAGCGGTGGCCTAAGAGAAACAAACTGACTAAAGAGTTGACGGTTATTTTTTTGTGTTTTGTTCATCATTGGGTTGTAAGAATTATCGAATGAGTCCTACCCCACTGGAACGAGGAAAATGAACTGTCAGACTCTTCATTTATGTTCCAGAGATATTCCCACAACACGTTTATTATCTGTACAGTTGAGAATCAACTTTAAAACACTATCTTCAAAGTTCAATTTTAATTTCTCGACGAATACAAAGTGGTATTGTGACTTCAATGTTGCATCTTGCACTGTGTTTACTACTAAGTTTATTATCATAATAAAGATATAGAATTACGACGTAGGGCATTAAAAGGTACACTTACATGTCTTCTTTAATACCAGGTTTCAACATATTAAGTTTACTGCAATATTGTAACGTATGATTCTGTAATGTAGTTTTTTTTCTAGTCTGCTCTGTACCACTCCTGGACAAATGCCTCTCTCATCTCCTTCCACCTTTCACGACATTGTGTGTCCTCCTTCCAGTTCGGACGAAACCTGTCCATTTCGTCCCGCCATCTCCTTTGTAGTATAATATAATACTTACTGTGATATACTATTTACAATAACTCATCGGAACTTAAAACGGGTTATTTACCGAGTTTATAATTATTTGAATTTAGAATAATATTTTTTTTGATCATGATTTATCTCACTGTTTAGCAAAGGCATTTTTTTTAAGAGTATATGAAAATACAATTTTGCAATATGTGTTTGCTTTAATGACCTAACTCGGTTTGTGAACCTTTGCTCCAAAATATAATTAACTAAATCAAGATGTCTGACCAATTACCACAATGGTTACCTATTTACGATTCGATGTGATTCCTGATTTCATTCAAGGAAAAAATCTGTGCCAAAATCCAATTGTAAAAAAAACAAAGAACATTGTTCAAAACATCTTTTCTACGAACTCATTAGCCAAAACAGTTAAAAATCAATCACAATAGCCATGTCATTTACACTCTGCCAATAAAACATAATTTTCTTTGAAATAATCTCAGAAATTATAATAATAAGAAAAAAATATATAAATGCGGAACCCACTTGGGTAAATACAAAAGGAAGGAACGGCGATTTCCCTGAAATTGCTACCCGACAATATTACAGTTTCTTTTATAATTCGTCAACAAGAATGTAATTATTTTTCAGGTTGATGAAAATTCTTGTAGTTGGAGGAAATGAAGTGGAATTATAAAACGTTCTTGGAAGATAGTAGTAATCTTGCTGAGATTTTATTTGAATGTGCGAACGCCATTGTGAGCTAAAAATATGACAAGATTCAGTACTGTTTGTTTTAAATAGATTCATTAAATACATTTGAAATCTAATTTCCAATCAAATAAGGTAGAGCGATCAATAGACCAGTTGCAGCTAAACTTTGTGAATGTAAATGTTCTCGATGCAAGAAGCACTTTACTTAGTGGTAATATATTAAAGTAAGTACGTGCGAACTGACCTCGAGTGGTTACATAAATACTCGGGTTGCATTGAATTGCTGACCACATAACTTCAACTGGGAAGTTAGCTGCTGTTTCAGATTGTAAGGTTTGAAGATTGATTCGTGCTGAGGTTGCAAAAATGACGTCTCAATATTGGCTTAAATTATAATGAAAAGCGGTCTGCCAGAACTACCCCATTAGGCTATCCATTCAGCGTTTTGAGAGCAGAGGATTGATATAAATTAAAAAAAAAGTTGTAGGTCATGGTTTCGAACCTACGATCTACCATTCGTAAATCTAGCCCGATACCACTGGAACACAACTGCTCTATTGTATGACAGACACGAGTATTTAATAAGTTGGTTCTATAATCAATAATAATATACCATATAATAAGCACCAGTGACTAAGTCACATCTGCGAACAATTCAACCGATGCCATCAAATCTAATTTCCGAACCATACAATATCTATTTCCAACTATCAATCTCTCTAACAAGGACTGCCTGTGACGATACCCGATTGACGGGAACTTGTAATAAAAGTGGGGTAACTATTTATAGTCGAGACGGGGTACGATAAAATAGCTCTTTTTTTTTTTTTTTTTTTTTAGGTGGTAAAATCATCAGATGAGTCCTCCCGCCCTGGGTGGGGCGGAAGGGACTGTCAGACTCTTACTGACTAAAATCCACCCGTGTTCCTTCGGATGCCCTTTACGTTCTGGGGCCACGGTATCCTGGGTTAAGAAAAAACCCGCGACCCCAGCAGGCATTTGGCGCGAAACACGACGCGCCACCGACCCGGGCTTGGTCCTTGGTCGGACGGCGAGCTACCCATTACTCACCGTCCGCAAGCCCGCTCCGCCGCTGTGCCCTCTGCTATTCAGAGGGACACGCGTTGGAGCGTCCACCTGACAGGCTATTCGCATACGGGCAAAGAGACCCCTTAGGCACACAGTGCCTAAGAAAGAGTTTTTGCCCGCATCCCAGGGTGCACCGGCCCGAAAAACTGGTCTTCCCCCCGGACGTATCCGAGAGGGAACTCCAGTCCACAGGCGCACGTGGAGGTTTCCTGTCTTAGCACCCCACGATAAAATAGCTCTTAGCTAAATAACTACACACTGTCGGGAGTTTCAAAGTTGTATTCAGGTGTCTGTTTATGAACGTAAAGGTGGGTCTATGCTAAGGAGTTGAGCACGACTTGAGCATAAGCCGAGCCGCTCTACTCGCGGTACAACAAGCCTACAACAATCACTCTCCTTGAACGTGTATTCTTCAAAAAACCGACAATAACCGAAGCACAGTTGAGCACAAACCAAACGCTCTAACGGCTCGTTCATGTCTTTGCCACTATGAGCGGTGACATAGTGCGGGGCGGCGAGTGGTAAGAACAAATGTATAGAAATATTTGACACACGCCACGAGGCGCGGCCAGCGGTGAATCCGCGTACCTACTTACAAAGTAATTAATGTCTTATTCGCGACACCCATCGCACCGTTCACCGCTCGGACCAAAGTCTTGAACAAGCCTTATGCGCGCTCGCTTGAGGCTTGTAAGTCCGTCTACACTACACGGATTTTTGCTCGGCTCGTGCTCCACTCGTGCTCATTCCCAAAGCGTACACCTACCTTAAGAAACTCAAAGGTGTTACCATACTCTGTTTATGTCAAAAGTTGAGCGTGTTTTTGAAATAGATTTTCACAGCAATCTATTGTTAAGTTTCTACTGGTTGTTTCCAAGTTTTAAAATGGCGCAGTAGTGGCGTGGCTGATAATAGATTGTGAAGCGATCTTGTTCGACGTAGATTTATCCCAAGAATAGGTCAATGTATTGACTACTAGGTGGACCGACGATATCGTGAGAGTTGCGGGTAATCGATGGGTGTAAGCATAAATAGCGCCACGTGCCTTTCTAATACTATTATCTTAATTCGGGTTGTAAAGATAATAGTATTAGCAAGTTCTTAGCTCGATAATGAAACCGCAGGTAAAAGCTTGTTTGTATATAACATCATCGGAAAAATTTGTTCGCGATACGATTTTAAATAACAATCGTGAATATGGAATAGAATAGAATAGAATATGTCTTTATTTGCTTAGAATGTAGGTTACATAAAAATAAGATGTTGAATTATAAATGGGATCCATGTACATTCTGCCATAACATAGCATGCAAATGTAATACAATTATAATATGATTATTAAGATGTCACAAAAAACTGTCATTTAAGAAATCCTGCACAGAATAGTAACATTTGTCTACAAGTAACTTTGTTAAACATTTTTTAAATTTTTGTAATGGCAAGTTTTTAATTTGGTCAGGTATTTTATTAAAGATTACAGGGGCCATACAAATAAAAACTAGCTTATTAAAAACATTTCTTTTTAATAAGCTAGTTTTAAAAACGCCAGTGCATAATAGATTCTGTACCCTTAGCACGAATTTTCAGTATTTGAGACGTAAAGTAAACTGGAACTTTGACAATTTCAAGTTGACATTTTTCAAGGAAAAAATTAGTTCCGTCTTCGCGCACCAGAGGCGCTGTTCCATTTTTTCATACAAGAAACGCTGTAAATACTGTAAAGTAAAAGAGTGAATATTCGTGCTAAGGGTACTGGTATTGAGATCTCATAGCTGTATTTCGTTTTCTAGTTTCTGTCAGAGTTGGAAATAGACATCGATTGCTTATTACAAATATTGCTAATTCAAGGATATAAAGGCATGGGAAGGTAAGCAATTTGTGAGACTTAAATATAGGTACGCAACTGTCTGTTATTTTAAGACCAAATATAGCTCTAAGGCAGCGCTTTTGAGCTTTGAAAATGCTTTCCCGTTCACTGCAGTGACCCCAAAATATTACACCAAATCTTAAGATCGAAACGACTAGACCATGATAGGCCACTAACATTGTCGACAAATTTACTTTTTTGGACAAATTATGCAACACAAACGCGGCTGTGCTCAATCGTTTACATATGTCTTCCGCTTGTGGCTTCCAAGTCAACTGGCTATCTACTGTGATTCCTAAAAATTTCGTGCTGGTTACATTTTCTATGGGTTGACCATTGTAGTTTATGTCCATATTATTTCCTGAAGATATTCGCTGGTAAAAGTGCATAATTTTAGTTTTTTGGAGATTAATAGCTAAATTATTATTGTCAAGCCACTTTACTAAACTGCTAATTGTGTTGTTAATGTCATTTACGTATGATTCTTTATTGGTACATGAAACAATTGATGTGCTATCGTCTGCATATAAAATCATAGGATAAGGTATAAGCTGTCATTTATGTCTAGTAGAAATAACAAAGATCCGAGGACGCCGCCCTGCGGGACACCATATTTTTCTTCTCTAAAAGACGATCTACATTTTAATTCCCTTCTAGATTCTAAACACAGGCTCGATATCTCCGTACATTGTTTACGTCCTTTTTTGTATGTTTTAATTAAGTTAAGGGCATTGCCACGAATGCCGTATGCGTGCAGTTTTGTCAGAAGGGTATCGTGATCCACACAGTCAAAAGCCCTCGACATATCGGCATATATTGCGCATACAGGGATTTTTGAATCTACCTTTGGCATTACTCTATTGAGAAAGTCGAAAATAGCCATATTGATGTTCTTATTTTTCCTAAAACCCTTTTGCTCGTCACATAGTATGTGGTATTTTGTTAAAAAACTGTAAAGAGATTCATAAATAATTTTTTCTATGATCTTTGAGAAGATGGAAATTAGAGAAATTGGTCTATAGTTAGCCATTTCGTCCTTGTCATTCTTTTTATGTATTGGTTTAACTACTACGATTTTCAGACTTTCCGGAAATACTCCAGAGTACTTACATTAATGATGTGAGCAAGGGGCGCAGCTATATAATTCGAAACAAATTTTAGGACTGTAGTTGAAATACCATCATAGCCAACACTCTTTTTATTTTTTAGGTTTTTAATCACTCGCTTGACATCCTCGGGAATAACTGGGGTCATAAATATAGAGTGAGGATTGATATTTACGTTTATTGTGTCACTTGATGTGTGTTTTGGTATCTCCGAAATCTGGTCAATGAAGAAATTATTGAAGGATTCGGCTATTATATTAGGGTTTGTTATTATTTCATCTCCTTTTTTGGGCATTCACGATTGTTATTTAAACATATTTTTCACAATAGAAGTCCAAATACAAACTCCAAAACCTACAAAAATATGAAAGCAAGCAAAACCTTCTAAAAGTTCGTGCCAAGTCAATCGTAACGGAAATAAAGGCGACGTTTGACTACCAACAAGCCTACAGAGATACGCTTTTAAAAATGAACGTTGCTTTTTTAGAAAATGAAAAAGCAAAACCTTGTTCCTAATTTTGCTCTTTTAAAAGTTGCAAAAGGTGTCAGGCTGTGACACAGTGAGCGACTTTGATGTGCATCGTCATGAGGAAAAACGTTCTTTTCTTGATGCCAACGTAGCTTAACTAGTTTTTTTTTATTGTGGCAAAATCTTCAAACGAGTCCTCCCACCCAGGGCGGGACGTGAGGGGGACTATCAGACTTGTACTGACTAAATCCACGGTTATTCTTCAATAGCCCTTTACGTTCTAGGGTCATGGTTATCTGATAAGACAGTTTCGCGATCCAGACACTTTCGTGACCTAAGTTAGATAGTAAAAGCGTTATACACGCTGTTTTTTTGCATTTTCGTCAAACTTCAGGTGGTTGTCACAAAAGTCATAAATAATCAATTGAAAGCGACAGTACCGGGCAAAACTAATAAGGGCTGCTTTTTTTTGTTGTTGACATTTTACAGTATTTCAGAATTAAACCCTTAATTCAATACAAATGAAAGAGAATCACCCGACTACGCAGTCAGCGCGTACGCACACAGCGATGAGCAGCAGCTGGTGTGCGTGAATTGAATCTACTACTCTTGAAGAAACTAGTTCACACTTACGGATTTCAGTAAAAAGGAAAAATAAAATAAAAAAATACCTACCTATTTTATTGTTGATTTGGGTCGAGAATCATGAGTATAATCACGTCCTTGAATTTGACTAGGTTGCAGATCAGCACATTGTTTATTTATCTAGCGGCCTTCCCTTTTTTTGGATGGAAAATCACCAATCTGAGTAGAATGGAAGAATGTCGGACTCGTACTGAGTAAAACCACCCTGTCTCTTCGATAGCCCTTTACTTTCTAGGGCCTGCTTAGACAGAGTTTATTTTCTATTCCGGTAGTTTAAAAAAAGAGGTACGGTAGGTACTCAGTAGTGGCAAAGTTTTATATACTCGAATCATAGACATATCAATGTATTATCGGTTGCAAATACTGATTAAAATAAAAACATTATTAGCGAATTAATCGGTTCGTCGAAATTGTGCTGAACACGTTCAAAGTTTATATTTGTTCGAATAGTAATTTCGTCGAATCCAACCGTTTCATCATTTATTAACGTCCTTAATTTTGTGAGAATTTAAAATCGGGTTGAATAGCTATCTCTAGAAATTCTACGGTAAACTGCAAATTATTACGGAGAATTTTATGTATGTTATAATGGAGCACTGGGAATAAAAGAGAGAATTGAACCATCCAACTAGTTGGTGTTTTAATCAATGGATGTTTATAACTCAATCGCGTCAGAACGACTGAACGGATCTTGATGATACTTCACTTAGAGGTCGGTGAAAATAACCCATATAATACCATTTATTTCACCAATAGTGTACCTACATCACACCAAATCGGAAGTTCTATGCACCAGAGGCACAAATCCTCACATTCACCTGGGAATCAAACCTAAAAACTTCATGCTTAGCTGTTGCCCTTGCAATCATAGACTTTTAAAGTGAGAGTCAAACTGGCGGGTGTACCGTTTAAAAAATAGTATAAATCAGAACAAAATTACCTAGGTATATCAAAATGTAAATACACCCGCCATCGTGACGTCAAGAGTACTAAATAGTACAGTTTTGATACATTTTTTTTTATACGTTGTTTTTGTTTTCATTCGTTGCTTCGATTCATTTGATTCGTTGCTTGCAATCAATGTTTTGTAAATGCTTTCAATTACCTACAACTTGTTTTCTCTCACATTCTTTTTAGAAAAGTCGTCATAAACTGTTACATAGGCAACAAAATTGGGCAAAATCAGCAGAAGATAAAGGAAAAAAGACCACTAAAATAATGGGAAAAATCAACCCACTCTCATAAAAGGAAACACGATTACCAATTCGGTACTCGAAGTAATTTATCTAGATATTTTTTTTTGCCAGGGGTTTTGTCGTAAAAGAGGGTATAAAATTTTCAACCAAGCACCCTTCGGTATGCTAATAATTTCAATGACGGGCTTCGCTGAAGGAATTAACAGCTTGTCACTTTTATGTAGAATCGTTGCGGAAAGAAGATGGCGGTTAACTGTTACGTTTAGTAGGGTGTTACTTCTGGATGGTGGAATTAGTAGCGGAATTGTCGAATCTCCTTTCGTACTTTGAAATTTTGAGCTGCAACAATAGGATGATTTGCTAAAAAGCTGCTGAACATTTATATCGACAAGAAGGAACTACTTGGTAGCGATATAGTAATTGGGGAAAGTTTTTGAATGCATTCAAAGTGGAATATTGACAGCCGAGTCGAGCAAGTCCGTGGTTTTTTTTGTGAACCACCCAGCGCAACGTAATTTTACTATAAGCTCTAAAACAATGTTCTTCATGTCGCACTAGAGTCATGTCGAACTTCAGTTTGTCGCAGAAGCGTGCATGTGAACTATAGTGAATCGCAGAACAGTTTTGTCACACAAGCATGAATCGCACATCCGTTTGTCGAACTACCGGAGTACACTCCACTCCATTGAAGCTTTCACTACATTTATTGTTACGTCGACCGTATTGCGAGACCAATCTACAAGCTTCTTGAATGTTCTAGAAGATAAGGGACTGTGTAGAAGTCTTTGGATGTTTCCAGTACTTTCGACCATCTTCTAGAAACATCTAGTAGGTCCGACCGGGGTATAAATAGGGCGCTGATAACAGCCGGGAGTCAGTCTGGTTTTGACTACGATCGAGGCGACTCGAAAGTGAACTCGAAGTGAAACTCTGCAAGTGACTTAAGTGTGTTTTAGTGTTGAATAGCTTTGAGTGATTGTTGTAATTAATGAGTTGTGTGTCATTAAATAATATCTGGTTTTCAATTGGTGTTGATTAATTTATGGGTATCCGGCTCGTAACAATATTTTCTTCCCGGAAATTGCGCAAAACCGCACTACTGCTATTAGGTAAACAGTGATTCTTGTAAAACAAGCTTTACGGATGGATTGTAATTCTCCGAAGGAAGCCTTGGGTTTCCATCACATTCCCTAGAATTTTGCTCTGAGGTAAATTGCATTGCTTCTAGGAACTACCTCTTAGAGGAAAAATATTAACATAATTATTACAACCAGCTTTAAATACACATTTTAAATAAACCTGGAAAAAGGGAAGAATTAAAATTAATATAAAAAAGTGTTTCGTTTCCATCAAAATTATTTTCAAAAACATATACGATGTTTACATTTGTCTCTGGGCATCACAAGCAGTAACGAGACACCAACTTTTTGGTTGTCATGCATTGTGCGTATACGTCAAAGCTCAGAGCAATGACAGTTCATAACGGACGCCGATCGGAACGCACGCGACCGCGCGACCAGGCAGAATTTTAAATCTAACCGACTCCGCGTGTGATCATCACCAATCTCATCTATCTGTGTAAACCCTGGCCCCATCGTCAGCTCATGGACATTCGAAAGGTGGAAGTTCAACGAGTGTCAGTTTGCAGTCTGAGGTACGTACTTGCATATATCCTTACTGTTGGCTGCCTAGATCAAAGTGAACATCTAAATTTTATCGCGTGACTCGTCAGACCCCTCATCCAGGTCTTCCCAGTGTAGCAGAAAGCCATCACGGTATTTCGGCGTGGTGCGAATGCTACATTTTTTTTGGTGCCGAAACCCGGGACCTTCCATTTTGAATCGTAAATCGCCATCTTTACTTGTGGTATTTCTGGTTAAAAGCGTAGCTTAGAATATCTCAATCAATCTATTGTTTTAACTAAAAACTACAGGCACATAACGCAGTCTAAGCTATTCCACAATTTCCATAGAATTACCTACTATCGAATCCATCAGTTTACTTAACGTTCATGAGCTATCACCATCGAACCAGGATTTACAAAATCGTAGTGTAAAATAACTAAAATTTCGAGTATCCATTATTCATCGTAATTGATTGTGAGATCGGGTTATATTGTGCAATCACATTTTTATCGGTGCACAATTTATTTCGCTCACAATTAATCAATTCGCAACTCGATATTAGGTTATTTGCACCCATCATATATCGCAATCACCACATAGGTAATCTTGTTGTATAAATCGTGTTTTAAAATACACAAATCGTAAAATATTCCTATAAATTTAATCATTTCTTGTCACTTTCTCAAATCGTGAGGGTAGGTTGAAATCTCGCTCAAGTAACGGTCGAACGGCACAACATAGGCACTGCGAATATTTCCGTTGCCAATTGAATGAACAGATGAATGAATGAGTACCGCACAGTATCGAGAACATTTTTACGTGTCATAAAAACTTGTTTACTTCAAGTTATCTACTCGGTAGCTAATTATACCTGTTAATCGTTATCTATCTTCTATTGTATTCATTTACAGAGCGGTTTCAATCACAATATCGGAACAAAATATAGTTTGCAGTGCTTTTAGATTGTACCGGAACTAAACGTAACAGAATATTATTGATCCGGTACCTACTTGTTTACGTTGAACAAAATTGTTTGTTATTTATTTAAAAACCGAAAATACTCATCCATCTACTACTATTTGGGTACTTAAGTAACTAAACGCTTAGTTACTTAAGCTTAGTAACTAAACGCCCCTGAGCATTCGGACGCGGCCGGCAAAGCTGGTCGCATGCCAGAGGGTCATGGCAATCCGAATGATCCGAGGATACCGCACGATCGCCGGCGAATCGGCCAACCTTCTTGCCGGATCACTGCCCTGGGATCTGGAGGCGACTGCCCTCTTGCGCGTCTATGAGTGGCGCGTGGAGGCGCAGCGTCGGGGTGTATCCCCGCTGCCTCGAGAGGTCGAGGCGCGGCGGGAAGAGCTCCGGCGCGATCTCAGGGCAGTTTGGAGAGAACGACTATCGCAACCGAGGTACGGGCTAGCCGCAATCGCGGCTGTAAGACCCCTCTTTGAGGAGTGGCTGGATAGGTCCCACGGCGTCCTCACCTACCGCATGACACAGGTCCTCACCGGACATGGCAGCTTCGGGAGGTACCTGTGCATGATAAAAAAGGAGGAAACGCCCGGGTGTCACCACTGCGAGGATCGCCCGGAGGACACGGTGGAGCATACGGTGCAGGACTGCCCAGCTTGGGCGGAGCACCGCCGTGTCCTCACTGCGGCGATAGGCGGAGACCTCTCGCGCCCGGCATTGGTTGCGGCCATGCTGCGGGGCGAGACGGAGTGGGAGGCGGTCGCCTCCTTCTGCGAAGCAGTCATGCTCGCGAAGGAGGAGGCGGGCCGCTTGAGGGAGAGGATACCGTCCTCCCTCCGCCCGAGACGCAGTGGTAGACGCCCACGGCGACGGATGTCGCGGGACGATCTCCGGCCACCGTAGGCGCGGGCATGTGGGCGGCGAGTAAAGGGCAACTCGCTGTCCGACCATGGACCATGCCCGGGTCGACGGCGCGTTGTGTCCCACGCGCGCCTCAAGGAGCGTCAGCATGATGACGGGGCCCCCCTATAGAGGGCCACAGTCCTGCCGGGGTTGCGGGACATACGTATACCGCGACTCCGGCACACAAAGGGCTAACGAAGGACACCGTGGATTTTAGTCAGTACAAGTCTGACAGTCCCTCCCGCCCTGCCCGGGGTGGAAGGACTCATTTGATGATTTTGCCACGTAAAAAAAAAAAAAAAAAAAAAAAGTAACTAAACGCGTAATAGGAACTTATTATCTACAGATTTTGTTATTTTACGTATAGACCTACATAGTGCCTATAATGTCACTTCTAAAGAAAAATAGATTAGGTACTTTGAAGAAGTCTAAGTCAAAATCAATCGACATCCATTATACTACTGAGGATTTACCATCCTTGCGTAGAAAACGAACCATCGCGTATAAGCGTTTGACTAAGGCTTTAGAGGTTGGAATGTTAGCAGTTAGTGACCATTCTCAGCGAGACTTGTTTTTATCATATCATCAGGAAATAAAGAATATTGCGGCTAATTTTGAGGATGCGCATTTTACAATTCAGGAGATTCTTGACGATCCTGAAAATGAAGATAACGAAATTCAGGAGCGTTTCGACGAAATGTATTACAAAGTGTTGTCAATAAATCGCACCTTTTCTAAAGGTGATTCAAATAATTCTCACGGTATTGGCAATGCTTCTTCAAACATTCGGTTACCCAAAATAACACTTCCGACTTTTAGCGGTGACGTCAAGAAGTGGCCGGAATATTTCGATACTTTCAACGCTTTGATACACAAATCAACTTCTTTGACTGACACGGAGAAGTTTCACTATCTGTTATCATCTCTTAGCGGCGATGCATTGACAGTGATCAAACCGTTCCCGATGACTCACGAACACTATCACGACGCGTACCAAGCACTCATCGCGCGCTTCACTAATAAACGCGATTTAGCTTTTACGTGTTGGCGAGACATCTTAAATGTCAATTTTAAATTCAACGACGGTCACGAGTTCAGAAAATCCCTTGATTTGTTTGAAGAGAATTTAAGTATTTTAAAAACAGTTAATCTGCCGGTTAGTCAATGGGATTTCATTCTAGTATATCATATTTTATCCAAACTTGACTCGAAATTAAGACGTGAATTTGAAGAAAAGCATTCGGATGTCGAACTGCCTACTTACGTACAATTAAAGGCTTTCCTTCATATTAAGTGCGCGGCGTCATTACGCGATACACATTTCGTTAACACAACCAAGTCGAACGAACTTACGCAGAGGAGTTCGACTTCACATTCGCAAACAAAACGGTCCACCCCGGCACACACACTGGTAGCTGCTACCGGTCAAAAGCAAAACGAAAGTCCTGCCGTTCCGTATACCAGTAAATGTTCTTTCTGTAGTAATGCTCATTCCATTGCGGCATGTTCAGAATTTATAAAAAAATCATACGATGAACGAATGCAGATTGCTACTGAGAAGAACTGGTGCTTTAACTGCTTGAAGCCATCCCATCAGTTGAAGGATTGTAGATCGATATTTTCATGTCGCACATGCAAACGGAAACATCACACCTTACTCCATCGCGATAATCCTATTGAATCCCACCCAACCGCATCGTCGTTGGTGTCAAGGTCACCTATGCATACAACTGTTTTGCTGGCGACTGCAATAGTGCACGTCAAAGATGCTCTCGGTACAATGCAATCGTTCCGTGCCTTATTTGACACGGGAAGTCAAAGTAACTTTATTACTGAATCGGCCATCTCACGTTTAAACTTACATCCGACCCCAGTTAACACAACCGTATGTGGACTCGGCGAGGCACCAGCGTCTATTCTCGGTGACGTGAAATGTGCAGTAGGTACTAAGGATGCCACATTCTTTGATTTGGACATGCATGTCATTTCGAAAATATGTGGCGATCAACCTATCGCAAAATTAAACACTTCTGGATGGTCACATATTCAATCCTTGCCACTCGCAGACCCCGGATTCGATATTCCAGGACCTATCGATCTATTGCTCGCCGCCGACGTATTCACCGATTCACTTCTCAACCAACAAATCAAAGGAAATGTTAACCAACCCACCGCTTTTAACTCCGTTTTTGGGTGGCTCCTGTTAGGCAAGACTCGTTTAGCTTCTAGCACCCTAGTGCAGACATCCTTAAACATAGATAACGAGTTGAATTCTCTGGTTCAACATTTTTGGGAACTGGATTCTATACCGAAAGCGTCAGTCTTGACTCCAGATGAAACGCTCTGTGAACAGAAGTTTGTATCTAGTCATTCTCGTGATTCCTCTGGACGGTACGTTGTACGTTTGCCCTTTAAAGATGATTCGGAACCCATATTCGTAGGCTCTCGTGAGGTTGCATTGCGACGATTCCACGCTATCGAACGCCGGTTGTCTCGTGACCCCGATTTAAAGGGCCAATACGTGGACTTCATGTCAGACTACATAGAAACCGGACACATGAAATTGGTACCAGTAGAGGAACTCAGCATGGGAAAATACTACATACCACATCACTGTGTCCTTCGTCCCGATTCCGCCACTACCCGTCTCCGTGTTGTGTTCGACGCCTCTGCCAAAGACGCTAACTCACGTTCCTTAAACGACTCTCAACTTACCGGTCCTAAGTTACAACCAAATATTATAGATATTCTTTTGCGGTTTAGGGAACATAACGTTGTCTTCATGGCTGACGCCCGACAGATGTACCGTCAAATTTTGATCTGGCAGGACCATCGTGACTATCAGCGTATCTTTTGGAGAGCCTCTGCTCACGATAATCTCCAAGAGTACCGTCTGAACACCGTTACGTATGGTGTTTCTTCATCCCCTTTTCTTGCATGCCGTACCTTGAAACAGCTTGCTGAAGACGAAGGAGACTCGTACCCCGTTGCGAAGCGAATCATCCTGTCGGATATTTATATTGACGACGTAGTAACCGGATGTGACTCGCTGGAAACCGCTGAACTAGCGAAAATTCAACTTATCGCTCTATTCAAACTTGGTGGTTTTCATCTTAGAAAATGGGTTAGTAACAAGGCGCAGCTTTTGTTGGATCTTCCCAGCCAGGATTGTCTAACTGGCTCTGTATCTCTCGATAATTCCGAATCCTCAACTTTAAAAGTTCTAGGTCTGCAATGGAATCCGTCACTGGATGCATTCTTTTTCGACATTAAACCATCCGAGCGTCCATGTACCAAACGTTCCATTCTCAGCGAACTGGCTAGAGTCTTCGATCCATTAGGCTTCTTATCCCCCATCACAATTCAAATCAAATCATATATCCAAAAGCTTTGGATTCTCGGTATTGGATGGGACCAAACGCCGCCTGATGAGATCATTCATACATGGAACAAATATATAGATCAATTACCACAGTTGTCCCAACTTCGAATCCCTCGTAAAATAACATGCTCGGAAGCAAAATCGTGCGAGCTTCACGGTTTTTGTGACAGCTCCGAGACAGCGTATGGTGCTGTTATTTATTTACGCGTCACTGATAAGGACGGTACAGCCCATGTCTTCTTGGTCTGTTCAAAGGCTCGTGTCGCACCGCTGAAACGCACATCGTTGCCTAGATTGGAACTCTGCGCGGCAGTTCTCCTCTCCAATCTATACACACTCGTTCGCGAAACTTACTTAGCTCGTATCCAATTCGATGCTGTCTACTTATGGTCAGACTCAACGGTTGTCCTCTCCTGGTTACGCTCACATTCATCTCGTTGGACCACATTCGTTGCTAACCGGGTGAGTCAAATCCAAGACCTTACACCTCCTGAATGTTGGCATCACATCTCCTCGGGTGATAATCCTGCTGATGTCTGTTCACGTGGACAATTTCCTAGTGAACTTCTTCACAATTCGCTATGGTGGGCGGGGCCATCTTGGCTTTCACAAAATCATGAGTCATGGCCTTCGAGTTCAGGCAGCATACTTCACGAGGACGACGTTACTATAAAGGCTGAAGAACGCAAAGTGGTTGTCTTGGTGACCGATGAGACCGCGACGAATAACCCTCCAATTATCGAAACTTTACTGAATCGTTTTTCATCGTTATCGAAACTTGTCAATGTTCTCGCTTACATATATCGCTTTATTAACAATTGTCGTATGTCAAATCAATCAAATCGTAAGGAATTCCTAAACAATATGGAACGTCATCACGCTCTCATGCAAATAGTCAAACACGTACAGGGTCGGTCTTTTTCGGAAGAAATCTCCAACATAAAATCAAAAAAGGTGTTATCAAAATCTTTTCAAAAACTGAATCCGTTTCTAGACGATCAGGGAGTGTTAAGGGTGGGCGGCAGGATTTCTCGATCCGGATTAGAGTACGAACATAGGCATCCTGCCTTCTTACCATCTGATCATCCTTTAACGTTTTTAATCATCAACTTCACTCATCGTACCCACTTGCATCCAGGCATAAACACCACACACTTTTTGCTACTTCAACAATTTTGGATCATCGCTGCAAAGCGTACCATTCGCCGTTGTCTTTCCAAATGCGTTCAGTGTTTTAGAACAAACCCACAGCCGCTTCAACCCTTCATGAGCGACCTACCATCTTATCGAGTCAATCAAGTTAAACCGTTCTCGGTGGTAGGTGTCGATTTCGGTGGACCATTTCGCATCAAACTTGGTTCCCATCGTGGCGCTAAGATGGACAAGGCATATCTATGCTTGTTCATCTGTCTCGCAACCAAAGCAGTCCACTTAGAGGTTGTGTCGACGCTTTCAACCGATGGGTTTATAGCTGCGCTACGGCGCTTTGTAGGTCGTCGCGGCCGTTGTAACACTATTCATGCGGACTGTGGTACCAACTTTGTAGGCGCTAAAAATCAACTTTCGTCTTTAATGCAACAAGCTTCTAACGAGCAGAAAATCGAATTTAAATTCAATCCACCCAGCGCTCCACATTTCGGTGGTGTCTGGGAAATCCAAATCAAAGCAGCAGAATCACATCTATATCGAGTTGTGGGAGATCAAGTTCTCACGTTCGAGGAGTTAACGACTCTGTTCGTTCAAATTGAATCCATTTTAAACTCGAGACCCCTTTACCCGATCAGCTCTGACCCTAACGACCTTTCATGTTTGACACCTGGTCATTTTTTAACCTTAGAGCCTCTAACAGCTGTCCCTGATGAGGATCTATCGCAATTCAATCCAAATCGGCTTCATCGGTGGCAGATGATACAAGCGTTTCAACAGAACTTCTGGTCTCGGTGGAAAACTGAATACTTAAGAGGATTGTATAGCGGCTGCCTTTTCAAAAAATAGGTATTTAGAAAAACTCGTGCTGTCCCTCTCGCGCGTTGAAAAACCCCCGATCGTGCGATAGAGAGCGTTGCAGCTCGCGACTGACTGTGAGTATTTTTTATATGAAATTTGTCTCTCGAGAGAAAACGTTTTTCACATACTAAATCACGTCCAATCTCTTAGATTCTGGTGTCAATCGTTTCAGCATATTATATTCTAGGTTTGTAGGTTTTGCTTTTTTTCTTAAACTTCTTTGTTTTTAAAATACAAAGGTTTTACTTCAATGAAGATTTTGTCATAAAAATAGTAACTTTTAGGCGCCTGTTACTTTCAAACTATTATAAATTTTGAAAAAAAGAAAACCTATAAACCTAGTTTTTTACAGTGTCAGAAGCATTCTAAAAAATCATTGAGATAGGATAACATTTAGGGGTAGGAAAACGTTTTCTCTTTTAGTATGGACGAGCGCTCGGTAGACGATAGTCTTAAGACTATGACAACTACTACTACTTATACTCGCTCACACAACGCGCAAAATGGACTAAACACTCAAAACCGTTGTCGATAGGTTCGATGGTGTTAGTCAAGGACGACAATCGTAGCCCATTGCATTGGAATCTCGCGAGAGTCGTAGAACTCCAGGTTGGAGTTGATGGGGTAGCTCGGAGTGCATTAGTAAAAAATGCACACAATCAAACCATCAATCGACCTCTAGTGAAACTATGTCCTTTGCCAACAGAAGACTAGTTTCAATCACACCAAATTATATTTAGTTTATTAGATCTTAATTTAGCAAACCGTAGTGTAAGATAATCTTAACTTAATCGTTTCTTCTAGCAATCTAAACCGTAACTTTAATCATTCTCGTTTCTAATTACATTTCCTATGTTTTAACCAGAAAATACCATAGGTATTTTGGTGGGCGGGATGTTTCGTTTCCATCAAAATTATTTTCAAAAACATATACGATGTTTACATTTGTCTCTGGGCATCACAAGCAGTAACGAGACACCAACTTTTTGGTTGTCATGCATTGTGCGTATACGTCAAAGCTCAGAGCAATGACAGTTCATAACGGACGCCGATCGGAACGCACGCGACCGCGCGACCAGGCAGAATTTTAAATCTAACCGACTCCGCGTGTGATCATCACCAATCTCATCTATCTGTGTAAACCCTGGCCCCATCGTCAGCTCATGGACATTCGAAAGGTGGAAGTTCAACGAGTGTCAGTTTGCAGTCTGAGGTACGTACTTGCATATATCCTTACTGTTGGCTGCCTAGATCAAAGTGAACATCTAAATTTTATCGCGTGACTCGTCAGACCCCTCATCCAGGTCTTCCCAGTGTAGCAGAAAGCCATCACGGTATTTCGGCGTGGTGCGAATGCTACAAAAAGAATTAATAATAATAATAATAATATTCCACAACTATCACACAACGCCATCTAGTCCCAAGCTAAGCAGAGCTTGTGTTATGGGTACTAGACAACTGATAAACATACTTATATATTTCTAAATACATACATATTATAGATAATTTACACCCATACACAGAACAAATGATCGTGCTCATCACACAAACATTTGTCCTGGGTGGGAATCGAACCCACGACCTCCGGCATAGCAGTCAGGGTCACTAACCACTAGACCAACAGGCCTGACAATTAAAATTATTATAAAATATTTTACTCTATGTTTCGGAAAGTATGCAAAACCATCGATCGTGGCTGTTATTATTTTGTATAATTTATTGTTTCTTAGCAATAGAAGCAAGATCGTCGTTATAGGTTTCGGCATCATGCTTCCAGTTGCTCATTATTTCGTGAAACAGGCTCACTTCATGTTAATTTCATCATAATTAAATATTTTTTAGACATTATTGTCATATTTGACCACTACCTCGTCTTTCTTCTATCCCACTGTTAAACCAAAACCCATGAAGTTTTAATTATGTAAATATTTTAATGGATTGTTACTTCATACTCGTAGTTTGGCTTTAAATCAACCAACAGGCGATTGCAGGCGACTGTAAATAAAATTCTCTGTAACAACATTTACTTAACGGTAATCAAAGAACTGGCTGGGGGCCACATAGCACGTAGAACTGATGGCCGATGAGACCATAAGGTTTTCGAATGGAAACCACGCAGCCGCAAACGCAATGTATGACGTCCACCTACAACAATGACAATAAAGCCTCTTGACTGCTCATACGGGCGACTCAGGCTCACGACACATCAGTGAAATTGCACTTATATTAGACGAAAATATGACTGACCATTTTAGTTTTGACCAGTTAATGGATCTCTCCACACGCGATTATTTTGATAACAATTTTAAATATTTCTGCTTATTATCAAATTAATTATGAGTTCTTGTTCAATTAAATGGTGTGAGAAATCGTCTAGAACATCTAGCTACAAAAAGGATGGCATAACTTTTCATCGGTAAGTAAAATATATTTATAATTTGATAATATTATGAATAATTGCAGGGCTCAAGCTAAACTGGTTGTTTACGTTTAAGGCACACAAAATGTACACTGCGTTGATGTCTTTTTGAAAAGTCCCTTACTCTCACTAGGTATTTTCAATAAGTGTGTCCCTTTCTATGTGTAGGCATAAATAGAAAGAGACAGAAGCATTGCTGTAGTGTTGTGACAACTTCGAAACTAAGTCTTTAAAATATTGTCGATAAAAATAACGATATGTTCCCTAACTGTAAAAAAGTAACGTTACTTAATGTTTACATTTTAGATTTCCAAATATTCCAGAAGTGAAAGAAAAGTGGATCAATGCTGTCAACAAGAAAATTGGTTTCCAAAAAAATATAGCGTTGTTTGTCAAGGCATTTCACGGAAGATTGCTTTGAAACCCTAAAGAACCGACGCCGCGCCGTTTATTTAGTTTAGCAACACCGACTCTGTTTTTGCCTGTTTTGGTATGTTTTATTTTACATATTATGTATTTCAGTTAAATTTTGTATGTTTTTAGAAAAAAAAATAAGAAGTACCTACATGTAAAATAAAAACTTTATAATTTACAGGCTTTACCAAATAAGACGGCTGATCTATATAAACATGGTTCTAATTTACCCGGGCCTTCCCATCTAAATATCTCACAAGTAAGTTATTTTTTTCTAACGACGTGATTCGTGATCCTAAGCCGCATTGTTACAATATTTAATGCCTGATGTATAATTACAGGATTTAGTATCAATAGGACAAACTTACGATCAAATACCCTCACAGAAATGCGATAATCATAACGTACCTGGAACTTCCTATGATAATGTCCTCGTTGTAAGTTAATTTTAAAATAATTGTCTCGTACAGGAGGATCGTCCAACCTAGGCGCAATTTTTTTTTCTTTTAATTTTTTTTTACGATTTTATTAACCTTGATTTAATTTTAGCATTAATTTAAATAAAGTTAAAACAGAGTTACGTAAGTGTTTTATTTGCACCCAGTTAACGCCCAATCACTATAGTTAATAAAAAAAACAATAAGCAGACATCGTTATGTTCGATTTTATCGATATTAGGTATTGTAGCAAAACTGACTTGTCCATCACTATGTTTGGAACGTTCGTCCTGACATTGTTGCATCGGCCAATCACAACCGTTGTTTTTTCTTCGTCCCCCGACCCGCAGTGGTGAGTCGTGTGCCTAGACGAAATCGGTCTATGAGCTCTCAAGTGGTTTAATACTCTTTGACCTACAAGGTGAACAGACGATCTGGTGAACACTGGATTGCACTGGAGAAAACCGCTTCCAACAGTTCCTACCGAAAATCTATAGGGAGGCCAATGTTTAGCACTGGACGTCCTGTGGCTAATATTATGATGAAATAAAAAACTTTTCGGCAAATAAAAACATACACGCTGCCGCGCTATCGATAAGAGCAGTAAGTATGATTTGCGTAGTTTTGAGTAATTGGCCCGCAAAGTTTTTGTTACAATTTTTGCTTTTCCAGACTTCTTTTTTTAAGTTATATTTATTGTGATGGTTGAAACGTGTAGCCCAAATAAAGCGCTTTCATACTATTCACTCAATAAAATTATAATTATATTAGAATAGTTTTAAATGACGAAAATCCTTTTATATCTAGTGTTAGTTGGAGCAACTGAAATATCAATTGCATAGAATAACAACAGTAAGTACTAAGTTACTGCTGTTATTATAAGCAACTCATACTAAGTTTAGGTTAATGCTTAGGAATAAAAACGGAGTGTTAGATAAAAACGTTTATGTTTATTAATATTTCTTAACTTACGTATTATTATTATATTTAATAACGAGGTTCACTAGTTTCATTATTAGAGAACAATAAAATTTTAAGAAAATAAGCTATTATACAAAGGGGATAGCAGATTTTAGTATGGAGGGTGACCCTATCGGTCACTCGCCATTTTGTTTTTTTATTTCAGAATCGCGGTGTACAACCAAAGTTATATATTTAGATAGAGGTCACTTAGAGGAACAATAAATATAACGGACATAATATCCTAAAGCGTCAGGTTACGGTTTAGGATCACTTGTCGACTTATATAAGTGAACAACTTTAAAACCTGACGCTTTAGGATATTATGTTCAAAGTACTTTTTGTTCGTCTAAGTATCCTCTATCTAAATATATAATTTTCGTCGTGCATCGCGACAGTATACACAGTTACACATCGACAGTTTACACAGTTACTGCACATAAGTTAAGTAAGAGTAAAAGCTAAATGATAGAGCTTTACTTAATAACCCGGAGTAACTATACTTACTGTTATTATATTAAGGAAGATTTGTCATTTATTGGACTTACTGCCTTTATCCTTAACGAAATTTACTGGTTCCCGATAAGCTATTAAAACAGGTGTCAGCACATCTGGTAGAGCTCATTGCGCTGGTTCAGGATCAATATTTAACTCATTTTGTAAAAAAAATCACTTACTGCTAATATCGATAGCGCGGCAGCACGTATCTAATATTTTTAAATATTAAACGCATTAACGCATGCGTAGCGAATTTTCAAAGATTTTCTTTGGAAAGAAAAATTCGAACCGCGGACAGGATTCGAACCTGCGACCTTCTGATTCAGTACATCCGACGCTCATTTCCAACCGAGCCACCGAGGATCGTAACCGCCACGGCGAATTCTTCATTCCATTTCTAACGTCTCATGGTGACGTTTAGCGCCATCTATTGCAGAGGTCGCAGGTTCGAATCCTGTCCGCGGTTCGAATTTTTCTTTCCAAAGAAAATCTTTGAATAGACGTATCTATGCAATGAAATCCGCACATAAAATACTAACTCTAGAACTTCAAACCCTTTGACACTACGACGCTACGCATACAATAGGTCGATACGCAATTGGAACGGTTGCCATGGCAACAAGGTTTAACTGGCAGCTCGTTACAGTTGCAGCTAACAAACTAGCCTTTGTATGTAGTTTGTCAAAAGTTTTGTTTGTTATTACTGTTTTTCTTTTTCCTTTGATGGCCAATTGGTGTATGCTGATTGGTTGTTCGGGCTTGTTACATTTGTGTTTGTGAGGCATGGCGAGAATTTAAATGTTACTTTACTGCGTATAAACGAAAGTTCGGGGTTATCAAAGCAAACTCGATTGATACAGTTTGGGCCGAGGCACACCGAAATGGCAGCGGCCGCTGGCGGCCTCGCGCGACCTCCAGACCCCGCGCGCTTGGTATATCTTCTTGACTAGTTTAGTTTCTACATTCGGCAAGGTAACTCGTGTGTTTGGAGTGAACATGATGGAATTGGTTATTATAGCACTTATTACGGAAGAAGAAGAAGAAAGAAACAAACAAAGGAAAAAAAGAAAAAGGGAAATGCGCCCGCGGTGCCGCGAGCGGCCTCGCGTCGCCGCTGGCAGCCGCGGGCGGCCTCGCGACCTTTTCAAGCGATAATGGTTTTTTAAGTATGTAGTTAAAGTTTAAAATTCTTTCACACTGAAAGTGCTAGCCGCCATCGAACGTTGTGCCGCCATGCCGTGTTGCTTTCCCTTGATAGTTTCGGATGTTTGGTGATTCGTCAGCATAAGTCTTAATTCCGGCTCAGTTGCAAACAACAATGAATTCATAATATCGTTAATTACAATTTTAATTAGACACTTAAAATGTTTACTATTGCTTCAAATAACGTCCTTTAACAGGCTATGAAAAAAAAACCTTCGAACAAGCATTATGTTATTTATTTATATACTGTTCTTTGTAAAATGAGAAAATTCTTGATTCGACGCTAGTATTATTTTACCTTTAATATTTTCGTAACTAACAATATATTCTTAATATAATATTGACCTATCCAACAAAAATATACGGCTCCTTGGCTGGGCAAACATTTTCTTAACAACTTGTCATACTACCCTCCGTTTTACTAATCCCACGGATCAATCAAATCTGTTACCAAATCTCTTGCCAACGTATCTGATTGGCTATTAATATTTTGGTCAACCAATCACAGCTATACTCACAAGAGATTGACAGGAGATTACCTAAATTGAATCGGTAAGATTAACCATGGATTACATACTATAAACGCTTACTTAACTGCCGAAACGATGTGGAATGGGTTGCGGGAATATCTCAAGAGATTACCACGGCCTTGAAATGCAAAGAGATATCGAAAGAACAGGGTGGGTACGAATCTAAAAATAATTTACGACCTATTCAGTATTCACATTCCAAATATACAAAAACAACATTAAAATCGGTTAAACCGTTTCAGAGAAGTGCCACAAACGCCGTATCACGGGAATTTTATTATTTTATTTTTGATAAATGATATTTAATTTGCAAGTTGGTTATTAAAAAACACTTTTACACGGCAAACAATATTTTTAAATCTAGATGAGGCCGCCGTTTCGTACCTGACTACTCAGAGAAAAAACATCCTAAACAAACTTAGAGTTCACTGTCTCTTTTAAAGTCCAGACATACTGTTCAAGTCATACGAGGACCATGCCGGTGTCTGAAATGGTCTTAACCACACAGATTTGAGTGGACCTGTACAGTGTACAGTCAGTACAAGCATTTTCAGTTATCGTGTAGCTCGACTCATAACTCAAGGACCTCAACTTTTGTAATTGCACTAATGCGACCAGGTTACTTTCATGTTGCGTGTTGCTATACATTGTAAATTAAAACAAAGTATACGTGTGTATTGGCACATACAAAGGCACAATAACACCCTGCACCAAACGAGTGCAAATAACAAGAGGAATGAAATAGTTAATAAATACAAACAGGCAGGAAACAACTGTAACGAAGCTATTTCTTTACATGACCTCATACTAGTTGAAATACACCTTAAAAAACTATGCCATGATCATTTTTATTCATTACTAGCTGTTATCAGCGGCTTGGTTCGCCTCTCCTTCCTCCATTTGAGTCCCGTACATAAAAATAGTGCATAACTGATTCTAGGATCTTATCAAGTAAGCCATGGCTCCAGAACGTAAAGAGCTATTATAGGGCCGTCTTTACCTTCCTGCTCTGGGTCTGGCACTCAATTTTGACGCTTTAACCAAATAAAAAAAATGTTCCCATATATCAATCTGCACAAAAGTTCCCTGATCGGACGGCAAGCTATATTATGTCATATTTCCTTTTGCGTCCGGGCAAAGTGGAAGCAGTTGGTAATTCGGTATAGTATTACATCATTCCGATTCCAAATCGTCGTACCTACATACCTACTTATGTAACGAACATTTATTACATACGTAATTCTTAAGACGTGATGTACTTTTATAGCCCACATTATTCTCAACCATTATTCTTGAGTTTATAAGCTATAACAATGCTTCAAAGCCTCTTATTATTGAGATAGGAAGATATAAGTAGATTAAAATCTTTGTATAACATGAATTTTTATTCGATTATAAAAACTCCTTTTTGCACCTGACTGTTGGCGGGATGGATCTTTATTTTTCATGTGAGGTTGTGACCATCCTTCTTCTTCTTCTTCCAGCCTTATCCCATGTTTATTTGGGGTCGGCTCTTCTAATCATTCTTCTCCATAGAAATTCCTGGGTCGTCATTGGGTCAATACAATTTCCATGTAGGTCTTTCTCAACTACGGCCATCTATGTAAGTCGGGGTCTCCCGCGTTGTCTCGGTCCTGGCTTGTGGTCGAGTACTTTCCTGATCATATGCTGTAGTGGCCTCCTCATTACGTGACCGTACCATCGCAATCGTTTTTCTGCTAGGTTGTGAACATCCTCTAATGTCAGATTTAATTAAGCCCATTCTGGTGACACATTCTGAATCCAGGATTCTCACCATGTTTTTCCTTTACCGATTGTACAAGATGAAAGAATTGAAACATGGACACAAAAATATTTTTTTTTGGATACGTCACCACGTATTTCTTTTAAGAACTTTGCTTCTAACTTTACATTTCTTCTGTATCGTGGATTTGTTTACAATTTACTCACAAACACAAACACCCATCAGACCCGGAACATCTACTTATAAATCATACATACATTATTTTAACTGAACTTTATCTACCAACTACGTTAACCAATTGGAAGTCATACCCACACTCCGAGACGTCAATCAAACATAGTTTGAGCCACACGTCTCAACGTACATTGGATTAACTGACAATCTGACATAGTCTGGTTACGGAAACTAGGTTACCTAAGTGTTATCTGGGGGCACGGCAGAGCCCCGCCAAGTCTCGAGCAAAAGGGCACGGCCGTACCATCTTTTCTCGAAGCGATTCGCGGCTGTTTCGCCCCCCCTATAACTTCGACGTGGACAAAGCTAGGAGTTTAGGTTTTCGGTGAATAATAGTAGGCATTAGAACAAGCTTAAGTTCGAAATTACATGCCAATTGAATGAATAGTTTAGGAGTTACGGTCGATCAAAGTTACACCATTTTGTCACTCACTCACTGACTCACTGACCGATCATCAAAAATCTAAGGTACTTCTAGCAGACTTAGAAACTTCAAATTTTGCACCAAGATTGGTCATTAGCCACATATAAAGGAAAAATTATAAAAACTTTAAAAAATAATATACCTTAAAAAACAATTTTATATTTGCGGTTTGGCAAGAACATTGTGTATGGATTTTGACTGCATTGTTAACTTTGTTCGTTGTTTAACTTAGTATTCAATTGGATGAATACATACATAGAATAGAAAGGAATAATATAAATGTAATACATAGACTATAATTAATATAAATTAATACATAAAGTTCATAATTCATTAAATTAATAAAGCTAAAACTCCATTGTTTTGCGATAAATATTGTATGCGCGCTCGATAGATGGCGTTGTACCTGTCTGAATCGCGCTATGGTTTCGTTACAGAGCGCAGTCTAAGTAGTACTTTAAAATAATTCAATAATTTTCATTTGATAGTGCCATCTATCTATGAACAACCATTTCGAAACTAAAAAAATATTGTAGCGATATTCGGAGTAGATTTATTATTGTTACTGAAACAGTTATTTAGGAAAATAGTTTATTAATATAACATAGACATAGTTACATATCTAGTTGTTTACGTGTTATTTAGTTTAGTTATATTTTTAGTTTGTAAGTTAGCAGATATATATTTATTTAGTTATTTGTTAGTTAGTTTAGTTCTATTTAGTTTGTTAGATAGAGAATGGGTCCTAAGCAAAAAAGTAGCTGAAGTCCAAGAAATTATGAGGACACCTAAAAAAAGAAAGAAATACACTTACAAAAAATAAATGAGATCCCACCAAAAACATTAAATGTAAAAAATGCCAAGTCTCTCGATGCAGTCTTTCCATCATAAAAAGTTTTGAGATCTCACAGAAGCCAAGTCCTATTCAAATTATTTTGTAGTTATAAATCAACATTTAGTAATTATATCAATAGTTTTCTTTATATTATAACTATAGTGACTTGGCAATGAGCACAAATTAACTTGCTGCCTGGAATTATGTGCAAATGTTACTGACGAGACCTGTGATCAGATTATTTGTTATGTGTGAATCATGATGGTCACTACCGACTACATGTTCCAATACAATAATTAAGAATACCTTACGGGCCATCGCTTTATGGAAGTAAATGATGAATGTTAAGAGAATATATAAAGTAAAAGAGAATGTTTACGCATGCGGTGTGTGTAACTTTCAACTCCTCCAAATATGCAGTTTTATTTGTTTTTACTTGTGCTCATTGCCAAGTCACTATAGTTATAATATAAAGAAAACTATTGATATAATTACTAAATGTTGATTTATAACTACAAAATAATTTGAATAGGACTTGGCTTCTGTGAGATCTCAAAACTTTTTACGATGGAAAGACTGCATCGAGAGACTTGGCATTTTTTACATTTAATGTTTTTGGTGGGATATAATATTTGATATTTACCTCAGTATGTCAATTAGTGTCTTTATTTTGCTAATATATTTTGTTGTTGCTATTTAATTTGTGTTTTTGTTTGACATTCGAAAGTCAGTTTATTTATTTTCGTTAAAGGTGTAAAAACGTTCAATAATGTAGTAATTTTTATAAAAACAATTACAAAGCAGTTATTTAAATTTTGTGTTTGCTCCTTATAATCATCAATTACAACATTAAAATACTTCGCAATCGCTAAGCGGTTTACCCTAATGGGGGATTTACACCGGTCGATTTGCCGTGAAGCCGTGCGGCCTAGAAGTACGGCGTATTTGGTGATGTCGACCGACTAAATGACAATCCGACTAGGGCACAAACAGCTAAAAGTTGCAAGCGAAGCGACTGGTGGCTTGCCGCCTCGCTATATCGACCGAATCGAATATTTGCGTCTCAATGTGCCAATACACTCACAACTGAAAAACAAGTTTCAATATTTTTTTTAAGAAGTCTATCCTAAATCTGATAATTCCTTCAGTTCAAAACGATTATAATCCCAATTCAATTTTACCAACCACAGGTTAACGTACATCCCTAAACAATTCAGTTGTAACCTTACACTTATTTCATAAAATTCATTGAAATAATTCAAAACCGCGCCGTAAGCCGCTTATGTATTTAATTTTCACGCACATTTAATTAAATGTTTTACACTCACATACCTTAAATAATTCCACAAATAATGATATCCCTGTATCGCCATTAAGCCGATACCGCAAGGGTTGTCTAATGAAGCCCTCTGAAGGCATTATTATTGCAGATTGGGGTAATAATATAACCCCACACATGTTTGGTAAAAACCGTACATTTATAAATGGTTTTCATTTCGGTGATTGACCAAAATTGGTGTAAGAAATTTCTTTTTACGTGGAGAATTACGATTTCAAACATGTTGTCGTTGATGTTCTAAAATACTATGTCTTTTTTATAACTAAATGGTTTTTAACACACTTCATCTATCGCTGATCACAAAAAATTAATCATAACACAGCTTCAACTTATACTGGGCTTGAAGCGATAGCGATAGACGTCTATCTGTTAGCCTTTAAACACGACGATAAGTCAAAAATATATCGAAATGTTTTTGACTAAATGTAAGCGTATGATTTTAATCCTGTTGAAAAATACATATATAATCCCAACTGCGTCTTCAAGCCTTTTAGGAGTACTTTTTACGTAAGTATTCACGTACATACACAAAAAATACAGATTATACAGAAACCAAGGGGTGTGAAATTAATGACGTAATAATTTCCGGTTCGCCAACCACCCTTGGCACAGCGAAAATAGTCACCGGACCATTGCAAAAAGGATGACGTCAGAGGTTTTAAAAAGTTTACTCATTGTTCGTCTATTGGATTTTATGAGATTACCTATTTTTTTTTTTGTTTTTTAGCGTGGTAGAATCATCAAATGAGTCCTCACACCCCGGGGCAGGGCGGGAGGGACTGTCAGACTTCTACTGACTAAAATCCACGGTGTCCTTCAATAGCCCTTTCTGTTCCGGGGTCACGGTAAGGAAATAATCCCGCGACCCCGGCAGGCTTTGGCCCTCTGAGAGGGGGGCCCCGTCATTATGCTGACGCTCTTTGAGGCGCGCGTGGGACACGACGCGCCGTCGACCCGGGCATGGTCCATGGTCGGGCAGCGAGTTGCCCTTTACTCGCTGCCCGCATGCCCGCGCCTACGGTGGCCGGAGATCATCTGCTGACGTCCGACGCCGCGGGCGCCTACCACTGCGGTTGGGGCGGAGGGAGGACGCTGTCCTCACTCTCAAGCGGCCCGCCTCCTCCTTCACGAGCATTACTGCCTCGCAGAAGGAGGAGACCGCTTCCCACTCCGTCTCGCCCCGCAGCATGGCCGAAACCAATGCCGGGCGCGAGAGGTCTCCGCATGAGATTACCTATTACAGAGTTTTGAAAGCAACCTTACTAATATTTAAATGGATCTTTAGCCAGTAATAGTCAGAACTGTGAAGGAAAAACATCTTCAAGAAATTCGAAGACAATCATGTGATATCTATCAACCCGTTCTGGCCACGCGTCCTGGATTATAGCCCACTCCCTCTCACAGTGAGGCCTGTGTCTCAGCAGCGGGAATATTATAGGCTGATGATGATGATGAAGAATAAAACAGGCGCTTCCGTTGCAACCAGGGCTCTACCCATTGTAATGATTTTTTCTAATCCAAAAAAACATTTTTCATCTATTGGCTTTAATCAAATTGAAAACTCCAGAGTTTCCAAAACAGTCTTACTAATTCATGAATTGATTTTTAGAAGCTTTCAGGTGAATTTTGTTTTGAGTGAAAAGTTTCGTTTTTTAGAGGAAGATTGGTTCTACCAGCTTTCCATTGGGCAACTTTTTCGCATTTTATATCATTAGAAGTAATTATTTTGTTTGTACCCTTGTCAATCTCGTGGTACTCGTAAGTCAAAAGATGTTTTGTAATTACATCCTAACTTCCTAATTCTAACCTAATTATGTATACGAAAGTATGTTTGTTTGTTTGTTACCGTTTCACGCCTAAACCACAAAACCGATCATTCTTAACTTTTGCATATACTTTGTTAGGTGTTCAGTAAAGAACATAGCCATTCTACCCACCTTACACCTTGAAAAAAAAATTCTTACTCTGGGAAAAACCAACAAAATCTTTGTTTTGATTGAATAGATGGCGCCACTTGTACATTGAATATTTTTATTCGTAACCTCTCAGGGAAAAGACTTTATTATTTATTCTGAGTTTTCGATGTTTCTACAGCAAACATTAGAGACAGAATATTATTTTTATTACTCTCACTTCAGCCATCTTTCAAAAGAAAGAACTTTGCGACGGTTTTATCTCTTCACGCTCGTGTTCTTAAAACAATAGAAATTTAATATACGTATCGATGTTTCTTTCTATCCCTTTCCCCCTGAGGGAGTGAAACATAAAATGCTGTCTCCATTGTTTCTTTTATCAATAAATAAAGCTGTTATTTACACGTGAAATGCAAATAAAAAAGAATCTAGGGAGTTATTGAATCGCTCGTAAAATTCTTACGTATACGTGACTTTAATACTTATTGTAGACGACTTTGAAGTCACTGGTTTACAAAATATGGTTTAAAATTAAATGTTGTGATAAGTAAAGCACATGAAAATCGATTTGAAAGGAGATTATCGGCTAGTCTCAACTTCGTAGAGCGCTGTCTCTGTCGCACGAAGCACTAAGGAGTGGAAATCCCTACCAAGGTCTTTGTTTCCTGATATCTATAAACTTGGGGTCTACAAGTCAAGAGTGAATAGGTTACTTTTAGGCAAGCGTGCTTCACCGTCGACTACATCATTGCGCACCACCACGAGAGTTTTTATTTTCTAGATGTTTCTCTTGTATTGTGTAGTGGGTGCGTTTACAATAATATAATAATAGTTATTTGTTATGCAAGGCTGCAAAGTTGATTTTTGGCGCGAGTACTTGAATTGAAAACTGAGCGAGCGAAGGATCCTAAGATTTAACCGCGAGAGAAACGAGCGGTTCAAATATAGAATTCTGAGCGATGCGAAGTTTTCAAAGGTACGAGACGCAGAAAAACTTTGCTGCCGAGCGCAACACACAACTTTTCACCTCACACAGCGAGGAAATGTAGAAATTGTTGTTGAATACAAGACGTGTTCGAATTTTGAACAACACTTTGTGCTCTAGGGCTTGGTCCTTGGTTGGACGGCGAGCTACCCACTACTCACCGTCCGCAAGCCCGCTCCGCCGCTGTGCCCTCTGCTGATCAGAGGGACACGCGTTGGAGCATCCACACGACAGGCTATTCGCATACGGGCAAAGAGACCCCTTAGGCACACAGTGCCTAAGGAAGAGTTTTTGCCCGCATCCCAGGGTGCACCGGCCCGAAAAACTGGTCTTCCCCCCGGACGTATCCGAGAGGGAACTCCAGTCCACGAGCGCACGTGGAGGGTTCCTGTCTTAGCACCCCTTTCCTGTCTTAGCACCCCAGAAATAGAATCTTTCCGAGCGGGTGAGGTGAAAATAATAATAACGCCTTGTGGTACAGGGCAAAGTGAATGGCACCAGAGCTCGAGGCAGATCACCAATGCGCTGGACAGACCAGATCGCCACCCCTGATGTGACGACCACGACCACTCTGCCAAGAGTGTAGCGACTAAGAAGAAGAACACATAACAACTACTTGACGATCATAAAATTATTTTGTTCTGTTCGGGGATTGAACCCGTACACTGAACGCAGCAGTCGATCGCCTGGCCACTGCGCCAACCATGCTGACAGAAATGTGTGTGTGAAAAAATAAGTTATTTATTTAAAACAAAAATAAAGTTGTGTAACATCATCTGTCACAAGTTTAAAGTTTATTTTTGCAGATTATTTTAAACTTCAAAGAGCAACGCAACTTGTTAAAACTCACGCTGTGGAAATTTTTAAGTCTGTAGAAACCGAATTTTAACTTTTAAAATCCACAGAGTTCCCAAAAACAAACTTTGTCTCTTGTAAAGCTGTTGGTGATTTGATGCGCACGAAACCGGGAAATGTGAAAAAATTAAGAGTAATCATTGTATTTGCACAGGACAATTATTACAGAACTTTAGAAATACGAGTACATCAAAACCGAAAAAAAAAATGTGTCGTTTTATGGATTGTTGAAAAAATAATATTCAGGACACAAGAACAAGGAAGGATGAAATGATGGAACCTAAGAGACTTTTAGACTTTTCTTTTAGCATGGTAAAATTATCAAATGAGTCCTGAATATAGTGAGTAGGGCAGGAGGGACTGGACTTGTACTGACTAAAATCCACGGTGTGCTTCAATAGCCCTTTACGATCGTTTTGGGGTCACAGTAACTCGTCAGACCCCGGCTTGGCCCTCTAAGCCCCGTCAGAATGTCAGACTTCACTATTTAAAAACCGGCTTTTTCCTTTAGTTGCCCTTTGCATTCCTGGGCCGCTAACCTGTTAAGACAATCTCGCGACCCTGGCAGGCTTTTGGCTCTATCGGAACCCGTCAGATTACTGACAGCGTCGACTCTCATGCTCTGATCAGACAGCGAGCTAATGTGATTTCACCCTTACATTATAATAAAGCCTTGCTTCATAGTACGCGTATAATTCAGATAATTATGAATGAGAAGATAATTTATTATAGATCCTAATATTTATACGCTTATAATTATACTTCCCTCCCGTATCAGAATCTCATTATTTAGGGAGAACTCTTGTGATTTTCTTTATGCGACAAGCAGTGAAAATAACAACATTACCCTTAGCACGAGTTTTCACTCTTTTACTTTACAGCGTCTTTCCAGTATTTACAGCGTTTCTTGTATGAAAAAATGGAACAGCGCCTCTGGTGTGCGAAGAAGGAACTAATTTCTTCCTTGAAAATTGTCAATTTGAAATTGTCAAAGTTCCAGTTTACTTTACGTCTCAAATACTGAAAACTCGTGCTAAGGGTACAGATTTTCTTGGAGTGTTTATGTGATATGAAGAGGCTTTGTTTTCTTTGTGTCGGTGTTGTATGTCCGTCGTAGATAATTTCCATATGTATAAGTGATTTTGTTGATGCCGATTTAATAAACATTCCAAGCAATAATGTTTTGTTTTATTAACATTGCAAAAATACTTATAGAATACCATTATACAGAGTTGTGACATGCATTTTAGGACAAACTAGTTCTTTGCAAGCTCGGGACTTGCTGGCACCCTAACTCGGACAATTTTTTTTAAACCACCCAGAAGTAGGTAGGAGTCCCGCAAAGCGGGGCTCCGTCGACTTGCTCCTATGAAGGAAGAACTAGTTTAGCCTAGGCCAAACTAGTTTGTCCTAAAATCGGGTTGGGCCGGTAACACATACACACATTACACACTATTGTGTAAACAAAGTGATGATATAACACCGTCATTTTGTAGTAGCTTTTTTAGTATCCATAATATTACGATTCTCCTCGCGCATGTGCTCTTCGAGTGCACAGGTGTCACACAGATCAGGACAGAGACCCTCGGGACACCCAGGACTTACACAGATATTCTCCACAGACCAAAGAACCTGATCAACTGCTGGAGGGAGGTGGGCTGGTTGGAATAAGCCACCAAAGGCCACTATGACTCCCGCACAATGGTCCACATGAAGGACTAAGTGCGGAAACCAAAACCCCTAACATAGAACATAGAACATTACGATTCTCCACTATTTCCATATTAGCTAAGCGTTATTAGAATTCCACATTTTAATACCATTAAGTAACACTCGCTACACTTAAACCTCCATTTCAAACGGACATCCAAACACAACATAGTACAGAACCACATTTATCCGCAACGTTTTTCTCCGCATCAATATATAACGCGGATTTTCATGTCATTGTGCTCGCTGATACTTTTCAGCGCACCCGACTGCTCAAATAAAAACCTATGCATGAGTGTAAATGGGCCCTTTATCTCTTCATCTCTTTTTATTTGTGGGTGTTGGAAAGAGCCCACTGATTTATAAGGACAGCGCTTTTTCATTTGTGTGACATCACATTTTACTTAGGTTAAATTGCTCGGGTCAAAATGCCCATGGCATAGGACGTCGCGAGGCGATTTCCGGCCACCACCGTAGGCGAGGGCATACGGACGACGATTAATGGGTGACTCGCAGTCCGATCATGGACCATGCCCGGGTCGACGGAGCGTCGTATTTCACACGCGCTTTAATATGTTGTCAGAACACTGACGTCTCCATAGAGCTAAGAACCAGCCACCTGCCAAGGTCGAGGGACTAGCTTGTCAGGTTACCGTGACCCTGGAACGTAAAAGGCTATTGAAGGATCACCATGAATTAAAGTCAGTACGAGTCTGACAGTCCCTTCCGTTCCACACAGGGTGGTAGGACTCATTGGATGATTTTACTAATTAAAAAAAAAAAGGTACTTCAAGATGTTTGGTATAGTCATTCTGAGTTTCATTTTGCTTGATTGCTTTCGTGACTTTTTCTTTAAGGAAGCTTTTTATATCCGTAGGCACAAGTTGCGAAGTCCGAATTTAAATTGATGAATAATCGTGCCCTCACGAGCTTCGATAGCTCGGGCCTGATGAGCTGTCTCATCTGTTAGAAAATTCATAGTAAAATTGTCTTCTATGTGCACTTGAACTTTGGAATCCGTAGTACTAGTAGTAACATAGTCCACAATAACCGAAAAATGGTCATAAAATACTAAACCAAACTGAGTTATGTTTTATGGAACTAAATGGCAAGTAAACTGCATAGAACAAAAAAAAATAGACGCAAATGAGACCAGAAACCTTGGAGTAATCGATGGATCATAAGAAAAACCGAACGAATTGAGAACGAAGAACGAACTAGATATAACCGACTTCAAAAAAGAGGAAGAAGTCGGTTAAAGATAAGACCTATTAGGTAATAGTACGAGTATAGCTGCTTAAATAATAATTATGTTTGTAAAAAGTTATCACCTGTATTATACTAATGTTTGTTTCTATCTCATTAAAATCCTGGACATTATTAATCGTTAGAGTTTATGGATGTATACTAAATTAAATCCAAATGTACAACATGTTTGAGATCAACCACAGGGAATATAGGGCAGTAGCACAGTAGCAGTAGGTAGCTATTAATTGTGTTCGCACCACACAGGGGTAATTTGGCACGTAGGTATGTTGTAGCAATTTGCCAGGACGGAAAATCAGGACTTTAAATAAGCACTATCTTTACCTCGTGACAAGGCTTTAGACAAGGTGTGACCATATTCAATAAATGCCATTTAAAATTAAATCAGTTTTATCTTTTTTTTTATTATTTTATTCATCGTTTTTCCATATAATTTAAATTTTTAAAATATAAACAATAGTGGCCCACCGGTATCGGGAACAGGGTTCAAGCTGCCGGCGGTCAGGGCTCCAGAGAAAGGAACCTAACAATGCACGCCGTGTCCAGAAGAACTGCTTTCTGAATCAGGCCCTTGATCCAGCTGTCTAACGAGAGCCTCCTTAGATGTTGGTCGAGGCTCTTGGCAATTAAGCCATGGGCTGACACGACTATCGGCACAATGATCGCTGAATCCACATCCCACATATCGACAACCTCGTGAGCTAAATCAAGATACTTGAGTTGCTTTTCTTTCTCAGCTTTCACGAGGTTCTCGTCATGCGGGACGGTTATATCAACAATAATTGCGCGCCGCTCAGATCGATCCACCACCACTTTATCAGGTCTATTGGCTACAATAGTCCTGTCAGTGATGATGGATTGATCCCAGTAAAGTTTGATATTGCCATTTTCAAGAACTGAGTCGGGCACATATCTGTAGTACGGCACTTCCGATTCCACTTGCATAGAATTAATCTATTTAACTGTTGACTTTATAAGTTGTAGCTGTTAGGAAACTGACGGAATTCTTTATCTGTGCCCACAATGAAAGTGTTTCCAAAGCGCTTTGTACGTACGGGTGGGATGTTCACCTATGGCGCATTGCCGTTCGTCTTGTAGTCCGATGATGAAAAGGGCTTGGCGGAATCAAATTGTGCAGTACCATCGCATATTCCCGGAGATGTAAACAATAAAAAACCGACAGGCTAGCAACTCGGCGTCGCTGTTTGATATTTTTTCAGCCGTAAAATCTCACTTGATTTGCCTTAATTGGTTAACCAATATATCGACCATAACCATTTTCAATACGTGTAAGATTTAAGGACAAAAAAAATGTTGTAAAGGCTTTCAAGAACCAAGGGGTCAGACCATTTAAATCCAATATCTCCCCACTTTTGACTAATAGGCAAACCCATTTCTGACGAATTCTGCACGATTATAATTTATGACTTTCTTACCGTTATGAAAATTTCGGTACCTATTTTATGTAATAGAACAGAAATGAGTTTACATTGAAGTCGTTCTTTAAGAAGCAATTTTCTCCATAATACGAATTCTCGTTGGACGCAGATGTTGATTCAGGAAACAAGGAGCTCCCACTTAACTAATAAGTAGCAATTTCGGCAGACTCCTTTATTTGAAATTGAAATAATGTCTTCCTCTTGAAGGCTTGAGAAGGCTTATTGTGGCAACATAAAATGGAAAATAGTAATTTTACTGAAAGTTTTACTTAAAGTTTTAATAAACGCGTCAGTTTACGTAATCTATGACTTTTCCCGTTTTAATAACTGGAACTTTGACGTGAACTTGAAGGAAAAATAGTTCCTCATTCGTACACTAGACGCAGTTGTTCGATTTTCCATACCTGAGTGCAGTAAATACTTAAGTACGCTGAAAATAAAATACAGAAAATTTTTGATGAGGCTTCTGATCTTCAGCACTTATCCGTTTTAATATATGAAAAGTACTAAGACGACGAGTTAGCTGAGCTATACAACATTATTTTATGTATGCGAAACCCGATACACCTGTCCAATATTTTTGTGTGAAGAATCTATGTACAAAATTTTAAAACCGTATCATAAAAAATCACAAAGTTATAAGCTTGTATATTACCTGGTTGTCCGTTCAAAAACATGCTCATTTCGCGGTACACCCGCGTAAACCGCGTCTCCTGTGTTATACACTCGTGATAATAGTTTGGCAATAGGTACCTAACGGTACGGTGATTGTATTGTAATTAACTGATAATAAAATTTTATTAAAATATTTTTGAAAAAAAATATAACATGGTGTAAAAATTATTGGAATCGAATCAGTTACTGATTCTGAACAAACTATATTCAGGTTTCGCATATACTAAAAATAATGTTGTATATCACTACCCTCGACATTAAAGGGAATGACGCTAGAAGGACGAGCTTGATCAAAGAGGGCCCTAGGTTGAGTGCCCTCTTGTTTCTGTGTTGAAAGACACACTGGAGTGACGATATCGCCCCACTTTTGATAGTATTCACTTTGATTCTAGCTTGATGCCTAGTTAATGTAGGTATTATAATCAAAAATTTGGCGGTAAGCGACAACGTGGCAGGTCCTCCCATTCTTAAAGGATTGGCCCACAATCGATCACATCAAGGTGAAAAGAGGGAGGCTTATATAGATAAAACTAATAATAAATAGTACACCTACATTTCGCCACTTATGTTTAAAAGTCTCCTTAAGATTGAATATGAGCCTATTGCTTCAATCGGGTACAAATCTCAAGGCCTGCCCTACTTGCTACTTTTTTTTTTATTAGCGTGATAAAATCGTCAAATGAGTCCTCCCACCCAGGGCAGAGCGGAAGGGACTGTCAGACGTGTACAGACAGACTAAAATCCACGTAATCCTTCAATAACGTAACGTTCCGGGGTCACGGTAATACGTTCCTCCCGCGACAGTCTACTTGCTACTTAGGAACCTCTAGAAGTAAAACACAATAACATATTATCCAACCTGCGAATCAATCCGAAATTACATGCTCAGAAGTCAGGTACGTGACTTCACAAAGCAGTCGATTAAAATAATAATAAAAAAAATAAAAATAAAGTCGTTAAGGATGAAAAATGGTTTATTAAATGCAGACGACCTTAAGTTATCCCTGGCAGTGAGGGGTGATGATGACTGTGCACGCTTACAGAAGGCCATAGATAGTGTATCTAGTTATTTGGAGCAAGGCAAACTTTCTGAAATTCAACATCCAAAAATGTGTCACAATCTCTTTCTCACGTGCACGTAGTCCTATTGTTCACGAGTACAACATAGATGGGCTCCCGATGACCAGGGTTACAGAGGTTAGGGATCTAGGAGTTAGTCTTAGCGCGGGGCTTGCGTTTCGTGGTCATGTTGAAAAATGTTGTAAAAAGGCCTACAGAAATTTAGGGTTTCTTTTGCGTACTGTTCGTGGTTTCACAAATATTACGGCGATTATCACTTTATACAACACCTTGGTGAGAAGCCAATTAGAATGCAACGCAGTCATCTGGGCTCCACATGAGACTAAATATAGTCTCATGTTGGAGCGAATACAAAATAAGTTTGTAAGATTTTTATATTTGAGGCTTTACGGAGTATATCCTTTTTACCCGCTTATGTTTCCAACCTTGTTTATATTAGGCATGGTTGGGTACAACGAGCTGAGAGTTAGGCGTGAGTTTGCACTTGTCTCATATATTCCAATTAATTAGAGGCAAAACGCATAACGCCGACATTTTAGAATTAGTGTGTTTGAGTGTACCAGACAGATATGTGTGGCGGCGCCGGCGGCCGCAGCTGCTGGCTGTACCTCGTGGCCGCACAAATCTGTTAAATGAGGCGCCCCTGACGCGGGCACTTCGCACTCTTAACCTTGTAGCAAAGGAGATAGACGTTTTTGCGTGTACTCGGAGTGAATTCACAAGGATGACATTGCATGTTAAAAGTTTTAGAAAATAAGTTGTTATATAGGTTGTTATTATTAAGTTTGCTTCACTATTGCATTGGGTTATATACCTGTAATAATAGTTGTAAGTGGTTATAAATAAATAAATAAATCTTCAGTACCTATATTATTTTCGTTCACAAAATCGAGGTTTGTTAGACAAACAATACAAAAAAGAAAGTGATCCCTCAAATGATTTTCGATACAATCGTTCATATTTTCCTTGCCTGTACAGTGTAGGTATATCTTTTTTTCTTCCATTCATCTTTTGTTTGTGTTTCTGAGTCGATCTTGTGAGATTGCCTACAGCTTCTGATTGTAAATAAACTTGAGTGAGAATCAAAATGTATTGGATGGAGGTATGGATAACGGTTTTTTTTTATTTATTTATTGGCTGTAGGATTTTTGTGGATTATTGAAGCAGCCAGTTCTACAGCTCTATTGGATGCATGCAGTAAGTTCACACGGGTCTTGGAAACGTAATAAATAATAAATGAAATGACATAAGACCAGTATAAAATTCTTTTTTTACTAACGAATATAATCAAAATGTGGACTTAAATGAGGGGATCCGACCAAACTATCGAATTAAACGAAAGAAATCACAATATCACAACTGTGGGCATTTAGAGGCCCGCGAAGAGTTGCATCGCTTTTAGAAGTAAAAACAGATAGGACCAGAACAGTTATCAACACTAGACAAGAAAATAACCCATAATACATAATAGGGAATAGAAAAGACAATACAACATTCGAACATATTTCTGAAAATAACAACTATCAGATCAGACTCAAAGAACAGACAGTGCAATAATAATGGTCACAACATCAAATCATATTTCAGATTAGACATTCCCATCCAAACTGTTGGATTAGCCTGTCAGATGTTCGGAGTAGACTATCGGAACGGGCAATTCTACGGAAAATCTGACATATATGTATATCCCCGGCACATAACATTGTTTACACAGGAACAACGTTGATCAAATAACAAACCACATCACAGTACTACGGAAGCTGAACGGAACACGTCAAAATGCGGAACGAAATAATTTCCATCCATTTTGCTACTTTAATTTAGCATCAATTCACGACCCTTTTATTGAAGGTATTGGACATTTCCTATCTACTGACATTTTGAGCTTTGTTTGTAGTGAACTGAGGGACTAAACAAAGTGAAGATATTTTCTTTCATTCTTTCTTTCAAAGTGACATTCTATCAATAGATGAGATGACGAAAGAGACGAAATTATAGGGCGTAAAAGAACCCTTGATCACGAATTGAACAGCAATTCTGTAAATCAAACTCTGTGCTCAAATATTTGCTGGCAAACGGCTGTTTGATGTGATAAATCACGGTTTACAGTAACGTTCTAACAGATTCAACATTTTGTGCTGATGTATGCATTCAATAGTAGAGGGGCATTTTTATATATAGAACCCAGAGCAGCTTGCTCAGTAGTCACTAATACATTTGTAACTTTATACCCCAGCGAGCAGAGTTGAAAATTTATTGGAGTTTACAAATCGTTTTCGTTTGTTTCGTCCGTTATCGCTCAGCAGTCTATAATAGATTTTCAACTTTATGCGCTAGTATATAAAGTTGAAAATGTATTAGTGACTTCTGAGCGATAACGATTATCGTCTGCTGTCGTCTGCTGTTTATCTATAGGGCCAGGGGTGGTGGCTCGCTTCACAATTCGCCCTCATTACCCTAGCGCCGCTGCCTTGATCTGGTAAGTCCAGCGCATTGGTGCTGTGCCTCGAGCTCTCGCACTATCAAGTTTGTCTTGCACCACAAAACAGGTCCTCGTCGAGAAACATGCCCAAAGTAAGTGATGATGCGAGCCTGAACGAAGGAAAGACGCAATTTGACGCGGAGTTCGCTTACTACAGAAGCGTTTGTTCGAAAATGGTTCCATGATAATATAGCCATTAAATATATGGCCATATTGAAATAGATGTTTTTTTTTTTGATTTTGCAACTAACCACGTACAAAATATGCAGTAACAAAAGTACGTTTGAGTTTTGAGAATAATCGACTACTATTTTGTTTTGTCTCGTAAATGGTTTAGAAGTTTTAACAAAAAAGTTGCCGCAGGCTTTTACAGTTTAATCAAAATTCGATAGTTTCGGTACGAAATAAATGAACTTTCCCAAGTCTAGCTTAAAAATAGACTAAATTGAGACTGTAAAGTTCAGACACTAATTGAGTTTAAAAAAATAAAAATCCAGACGCTCTTATAGAAGAACAAAGTATTTTTAATAAACAGGGCGCAAATAGAAACGTGTGTCGAAGATCTTTTCTTTTTAATTTATTTCTTTTGGGTAGCGGAATCGTCAAATGAATCCTCCCCCCGAAAGGGTATTTAAGACTCTTTCTAACTAAAAATTCACCCTGTTCCTTCCCTTTGCATTCCAAGGCCTTGGTAACCAGAGACATTCATACTTAGATTCAAGAATACTTTACTAGCTGACCCGGCAAACTTAGTACCGCCTCAAAATCACCTTTTAAACCTTCCCTGGACTTCCAAAAATAATTCATTACAAAAATTTGCCAAATCGGTCCAGCCGTTTTCGAGTTTTAGCGAGGCTAACGAACAGCAATTGATTTTTTATATTACAGATAGAATAGAGTAGCTGACCCGGCAAAGTTCGTACCGCCTCAGATTTTTTTTTAATTACTCGCCTTTTAAACCTTCCCTGGACTTCTATAAGTAGGTAATTCAAAACCAAAATTTACTACGTGTAATTTTACGTACAGTCACTAGCAATTACATGTAAACACTTAACAAACTTCAAACGCAATTTAATCGTAAAATATTGGTTTCCATTTTGAAATAAGACCTATTTCGTAATAATTTGGCTTCCAAAATATAAGTCTAATAAAAAGGCAAAAGTTTAATCAATATGGTAGCAGAACATCGCTTTTGAATAGTGCTTAGTGTATACATACAATTGCTCGTGACTGTACCTAACAAAATAAAGTTTACTTAAAATTTAATTACACCCAAAAGTAACATGCGTACATTAAACACAACACGCTAAAGGCCACACAACAAAAATTTGCCAAACAAAAATTTTAAACAAGCCTGAATATTTAATGCGTTGCTCACTCTTGTTTGACAAACTTAATTATAACACAACAAAGTTACGGCACGGTGTGACAGTAGCCGAGGCCTCTATAATCAAATTACAAGTCCCTTCATCACGCTATCATAGTAAGGGTTCCCATATCTACGGAAAAGATTTTCGGATAGGTAGTAAATTAAACTTGAAGAAAATTGCAGATATTTGGCGAACATTCCAGACATTTCTTTGAACTGTGCAATATCATCATCATTCTGCCTACAAATGTTCTCACTGCTGTGATACAGGCCCAAAAGGTGGATATCACTCTCTGTATATGAGAGGGAATGAGCCACAACCCGCAACGCGGACCCAGGGCGGATTGGTAGATGTCACGTCATGTCTTCATTCCGAATTTTTGGTTCCAGGACATGCCAGTTTCCTCACGATGTTTTTCTTCACCGTTTTATGAGCGTGAAATGAATTACACAAAATAATGACCCTGGCTGGGTTCGAGCCCAACGATCTAAAACTTGTAAGTCGGGGCCGATACCACTAAGCCACCATACACCACAACACCGCAGGTATAGTTTGATAAAACTTAGAGCGTTACTGTGCTAAAATTTCGAATTCCCCTGAGATATCAAGAACGGGTCTCAAATTTGGAATGTATCCGAAAAATCCGGATATATTATGGTAACCCTACTCGTAGGCGACAAATTACTTCTAGAGTATAATGTTTGCGAAGTTAGCCGGGATTCTAATTAGTGAGGTTCGTGAATTACGTTAATATTGACACGATTTTCCACCATTTTTGAGAAACTGGGATGGCACCTCTAAGGAACAGCAAATATAATGCGGTCAGGAAGCCTAGAAACGGCTTGGCAGCGAGTAGTTATGGGACTTTTTTTTTAACGTGGTAAAATCTTCCAATGAGTCCTCCCACCCCGCTGACTAAAATCCACGGTGTCCTTCAATAGCCCTTTATGTTGCGGGGTCACGGTAATGAGATAAGTCCCGCGACCCCGGCAGGCTTTGGACCTCTAAAGGGGGGCCCTGTCATCATGCTGAACGAATTGAAGGATCTCAGTCTCCGCTGGGAATTGTAAGCTGGTGGAAGGCTCTAAATATTCTTTGAATTTGTTAGATGGCTAAGATTACTTCTTACTATTTGGTGCACGAACAAATAATGATATCAGTAGACTTAGACACTACCTTCAGCCCATCCAAAGATATTGGAAGTCTTTTCGGATTTTTGAACAAAATAAATAACAAATTGAAATCAATGCACATAATTTTATTCTGTCTAATCAACTAAGTATGTAAACTTCCCACTACTCCGATATAGCATTCCCACTACTGGGGCACAAGCCTCCTCACTGTGTGAGGAGTCCATCGCGTACCGTATGTCGTTTGTTGGGTAATTGTCGCCGAAATGAATCCATCTTAATTGAAGACCCCTTCAATCAAGATGGATTCATTTGTTATTTGACAAAACTGAAAAAATCGAGATTCTCTCATGAACATAGGTTTCAAGTGACGATAAATCGGCTGGTGGGCTCAAAATATCTAATTTTAATTCATATAAAAAAAACAGACTCTAGCAAAAGTGTTAACTACCAAATATGCATACATTTAAAGTTTACAATAAAATTTTTTAACGCTCAATTATTTTAATTTAATTTTTTATTAGTTAACACCTTTGTTAGTAAACCCTTCAATTCTAAACATGTTACTACTATTATATGTATATGCAAAAGTTTTTTATGATTATGACTGGATGGATGGATTTTGGTTACTCTACCCGTGGTATAATTACCGATCTTCACGAGCATAAGCTATAGTGTGTCCATATTTTTTAAAGCTCTAAATGTGCTCCCACACAGCAGTTATATAACGTTATACAACATTTGTGTAACACGATAACATTTATAATAGCGTGTAACAATACTCTACAACATGTTAAGAAATGTTATATGTTATAAACGCTCCCACATTGGTTGAACTCGTTGTATAATATCGTATAACATTATGTTCAATCAGTTTGGGGTTGTCGAGGAATGATGATGTTATACAAAAAAATATATATTTTGTTATATCATATTGTAATCAGTTGTAAAACATTTTGTTAAATGAAGTTGTATAACATCAATAACAATTTATTATAATTTGTAACAATTTATAACTTTTGTTATAATTAAGTCAGTCTCTAACGTTATATAACTGCTGTGTGGGAGCACATTTACAGTTTCTGAATCTTTAACAGGCAAAGATAGTTTGTTTTGTATGATTGAAGGTCATACATTAGAACAAGACAATCTTCCTCTTGAAGTATTGCAGACGTAATAGTAATGTCATTAAGTTCTGCTGCTATAATTGTTTCTTCCCCTCCAATGTACGCCATTCGCGCGGTCTCATTAATTAAAGGAATAAGGCGCCATATACAACTTGTAACGAATGTTGAACAAGTTATTTGGAGATGCAATACATTCAACCACATCAGTATCTCTACAATGTCTCTCGTAAAACTAATGCCGTTTAACTTCTTCATGAATTGTACAAAAATAAGAGAAATAATAGCAATAAGAATCTTTGTCCAAACCTATTTTTTGCGTCTTTGACCACAAGAATACCTGCAAACGCGCGTTTGTCACATTTGCAAGCGATGCAAACGCGCGTATCTACCGCTACTGATTGGGGCACAACAATGACTGTTTCTGACACCATCTCTGCACATTTATGCTGCATTACGACTGAGGCAGAACACCAACTAACAGATATTATGTTGAGGTATGATAACAAATTAAAACGCAAACTTCATAACTTTAAATATCGTGTTAAAGACATCAAATGAGTCCTCCCAGCCAGAGCAGGACGGGAGGGACTTGTACTGACTAAAATCCACGGTGATCCTTCAATAGCCCTTTACTTTCCAGGGTCACGGTTACCTGATGACATAGTCCCGCGGCCCCGGCAGACTTTGGCCCCGTCAGTTTGCTAACAGCTCTTTGAGGCACGCGACGCAACGCCAACGTCGAGCCGGACATGGACCACAAAAGTGCCTTGAACTGTTTATTTCAGTCTTCTACACGCAGAGAAATGTCTGGCTTCCTATACGAGAACTTCTGGTTGCAATAGTGAGAGGCTCACTCTCGAGTAAGTAGCAGAGATAACAAGGACTTAGTATTTATTACTAGAAATGTTGTAAAGTCAACTAGTGAGTCTTGCTGTCACGGTTGCAACCAGAAGTTCTCGAATACATTTCTCTGCGTGTAATAAAATAGCAGTCTTGCTTACTGCTATTATTGTACAGTCACGAGCAAAAACATAGAAACGACCTTAAAATTTAAATTAATGTAACAATTATGAAATTGCAAAAATAAGTATGCTAACTGTGTCCAATAATAATGTAAACGTTAAATCAAGTCACAATGAACTACACATTTTTATCAAAACTTCGTTAACGATAGATTGCCAAAAAATTATATTAACTTTAAGTTACATAATTATATACCCAAGAAAATTACAAAAACATGTAAACAGTACAGTTTCGAAATTATGTAAACAATTACAAAGCAGCAGTTTTAATCTGCTTGAGATCGGAAATAATTCACAATTTTCAAAAACATGTAAACAGTACAGTTTCAAAATTATGTATACAATTACAAAGCAGCAGTTTCAATCTGCTTGATATCGGAAATAATTCACATTTTTCAAAACATGTAAACAGTACAGTTTCAAAATTATGTATACAATTACAAAGCAGCAGTTTCAATCTGCTTGAGATCGGAAATAATTCACAATTTTCAAAAACATGTAAACAGTACAGTTTCAAAATTATGTATACAATTACAAAGCAGCAGTTTCAATCTGTCTGAGACCGGAAATAATTCACAATTTTCAAAAACATGTAAACAGTACAGTTTCAAAATTATGTATACAATTAAAAAGCAGCAGTTTCAATCTGTCTGAGACTGGAAATAATTCACAATTTTCAAAAACATGTAAACAGTACAATTTCGAAATTATGTAAACAATGACTTACAAAGCAGCAGTTTCAATCTGCTTGAGATCGGAAATAATTCTCAATCCACCCGGGCAAGATCCATGATCTGACTGCGAGTCACCCATTACTCGCCGTCCGCATGCCCGCGCCGACGGTGGCCGGAAGTCGCCTCGCGACGTCGCACTGTGGGCTGAAATCAGCGTTTCATAGACATTCAAATCACATTTTCGAAAGTGTCATTTTTTTTCACATGGGATGGTTGAGGAGACTAATTACATGCCTAAAAATATTTTTTTCATGAATTGAGTACGTAAATGGAAGAGTGAGAATTTTTTCTTTAAAAATTTGTATGGAGGCAACATTAAAAAATAAGATAACTCTGCTATCGCACAATTGGCCCTAATTCCCTTCTAGGAGATTAATACTTGAATTATTTTGGATTTTCTGACATACTCAGTATCACGGCCTCAGGTGCGCTTTTTTTTTTAAAAATGTAGATACATTTTTTATTTATTTTTTGGTTTATGTGGCAATTTTGTTGGACCAATTTGGCTTAATATACATGAATATGATCGGAACAATTAACTTCAACAGTTTTATAAAAAAAAACCACTCATGCAAATAAAAAAATAAAAATAATTTAAAATTTCAGATGTGTCAATTTTGGTGGACCAGTTTGGATTTAAGTCTAGAATCCAAATAATTATTAAGAAAACACAAAAAAGTGGTATTTCTAAAAAAAAGGTATTAATTAATTTAGCACAAAGAATAATACAGAACCCTCAAAATAAATAAACAAAAATGAGATGAAAATAGTTTAGTTAGAGTTTCATAAACATCTACACACACACACCACATTTACACACTCACACCACATACACACACACACATCTTTTTTTATTTAGGTATTTTTAATCATTGTAATTGTAAAACGGTCTGAACATTGTTATTTTAGATTTGTAAGGGAAGTTGCGAGGTAACTCCAACACAAGTGCTCTTGTAACTTACCGGAGCTGTTTCAATTTTATATAAGTTTAAGCAATGTCTACATTTTTATTTATCTAGCTTGGGACTAGATGGCGTTGTGTGATAGTTGTGGAATATTTATTTATTTTTATTATACAAAATACAACAAGAGTTACAACAAAAGTAATTAGTTCATCAGTAAGACCTACGATGGATGCAAAAAAAGATTTTTTTTTTCGAAGAAACATTAACTCTGCTGGAGCTACCTGAATCTGATTCTTCTGACTTAGAGGTTGGAAACGTTTCCGAGATAGAATCGGTCTCTGAGTTAGACTAACTAAGATAAGATAATGATATTGATGACTAATGAACCAATTACATTTGTTCTAACTCTTGTGGTATTTTGTATAATAAAAATAAATAAATATTCCACAACTATCACACAACGCCATCTAGTCCCAAGCTAGATAAATAAAAATGTAGACATTGCTTAAACTTATATAAAATTGAAACAGCTCCGGTAAGTTACAAGAGCACTTGTGTTGGAGTTACCTCGCAACTTCCCTTACAAATCTAAAATAACAATGTTCAGGCCGTTTTACAATTAGAATGATTAAAAACACCTAAATAAAAAAAAAGATGTGTGTGTGTATGTGGTGTGTGTGTGTGTAAATGTGGTGTGTGTGTGTAGATGTTTATGAGACTCTAACTAAATTATTTTCATTTAATTTTTGCTTATTTATTTTGAGGGTTCTATATTATTCTTTGTGCTAAATTAATTAATACCTTTTTTTTAGAAATACCACTTTTTTGTTTTTTCTTAATAATTATTTGGATTCTAGACTAAAATCCAAACTGGTCCACCAAAATTGACACATCTGAAATTTTAAATTATTTTTGATTTTTTTATTTGTATGAGTGGTTTTTTTTTTTGATAAAACTGTTGAAGTTAATTGTTCCGATCATATTCATGTATATTAAGCCAAAGTGTTCCAACAAAATTGCCACAAACCAAAAAATAAATAAAAAATGTATCTACATTTTTAAAAAAAAAAGCGCACCTGAGGCCGTTATACTGAGTATGTCAGAAAATCCAAAATAATTCAAGGATTTATCTCCTAGAAGGGAATTAGGGCCAATTGTGCGATAGCAGAGTTATCTTATTTTTTCATGTTGCCTCCATACAAATTTTTAAAGAAAAAATTCTCACTCTTCCATTTACGTACTCAATTCATGAAAAATATATTTTTAGGCATGTAATTAGTCTCCTCAATCATTCCATGTGAAAAAAAATGTCACTTTCGAAAAAATGATTTGAATGTCTATGAAACGCTGATTTCAGCCCACAGTGCGTCGAGCCGATGCCGCCCGTGGGCATCTCCGCTACTGATTGGGGCACAACAATGACTGTTTCTGACACTATCTCTGCACATTTATGCTGCATTACTCGCCGTCCGCATGCCCGCGCCGACGGTGGCCGGAAGTCGCCTCGCGACGTCGAGCCGATGCCGCCCGTGGGCATCTCCCGCAGTGGCTATGTTCTAAGGTCGAGGCTGTCTTCTCCGTCACGGCGCCTGCCTCCTCCTTCGCTTGCTTGACTGCTTCGCTGAAGAAGGCGATCGCTTCCCATTCCGTCTCGCCCTGCAGCATTATATTATCAGCCTATTGCCGTCCACTGCTGAACGTCAGCCTCTCCCAAAAAGCGCCAACCCTCCCGGTCCTGGGCAGTCCGCATCCATCCGCTGCCAGCCACATTCTTCAAATCATCGACCCATCTTGTTGCAGGGCGTCCTACACTACGTTTACCCATTCGCGGTCTCCACTTTAGCACATGTCTGCTCCATCTACTATCTGTCCGTATACAGACGTGGCCGGCCCACTTCCACTTCAGCATGCTTGTTCTAAGCGCAATGACGATTACTTTGATTCTCTGGCGAATGACTTCGTTCCTAATTCTATACGGCAGAGAAACTCCGAGCATTGCTCTCTCCAAGGCACGCTGAGCAACCTTGAATTTGTGGACTAGGCCTATGGCAAGTGTCCACGTTTCAGCTCCGTAAGTTATTACGGTTAAGACACACTGGTTATAAACCTTGGTTTTGGAGGATTGTGGGATCGATAATTCGAAGATATGACGCAACTTCCCGAATGCCGCGTAGCCCAAGCGTATCCTTCTGGTTGCTTCCTTCTCGAAGTTGTGCCGGCCCATTTGTATCGTTGTGTTGTGTTTTTTTTTTTGATATAATTATGTATTCTTGCACAACCTCGAGGGCAGCACCATTTACAATATTACAGGTATTAGATTGACATGACCCATTGAACGTGAGTTTGGTTTTGTCTAAATTAATTCCGAGATCCACATGCTTTGAGGAATCGTTTAGTCTGTTCAGCATTACTTCCAGCTCTTTCCGTCCTACTGTCATCCGCAAATCGGAGGTGCGAGATGTACTGACCGTTGATATTTATACTACGTCCTTTCCAGTCTAGCGTCTTGAAAACGTCCTCCAACGCGTTTGTAAACAATTTCGGAGAGATGACGTCTCCCTGTTTTACCCCTCGACGCAGTTGGATTGGTTTTGTGCTGTGTTCTTGTGCATGGACGGTCATAGTTGCGGCCTTATACAGACATCTCATTACCTCAACGTAGCGGTAGTCGATGAGGCTGCATGGATCCAATCATCATATGCATCTCTGCCCGCAGCATGGCCTAGACCAATGCCGGGCGCGAGAGGTCAGTCTATCGCTTCCGTGAGGACACGGCGGTGTTCTGCCCAAGTAGGGCAGACCTGCAACGTATGCTCCACTGACATTTCGTCTTTCCCTATCAGACACAGGAACCTCTCGAAAGTTTCGTGTCAGGTGAGGACCTGCGTCAAGCGGAAGGTGAGGACGCCGTGACGCCTCTCCAGCCACTTCTCAGAGGGGTCTTAACGCCGCGATTGCGGCGTGCCCGATACAGAAGGGATAAATGCGCATTACGGTAGGTTTCTTGCTATCGTGCAGTGCAGCTAGATATATATTTTCTGTGCTGTTATGATTTATTGAAGTACCAGACCACACTATTTATATAACAATCTGTAGTGTACCTATTCATCGCATTGTATTTTTCACTCAGCGAGCTACATTCAGGGTTTCTCTTAGACGTATCTCTAAGAGAAAACCGAAATAAAAAAAAATACAGCAAAGAACAAAAGCATCAGACATAGCTTGGACTATTAGCAATAGACTAATCATTATTGTATTAATCATCATCACTGAATTAGTCCCATGCAGAAACCATATTTTTATTCAATGAATAAAAATAAAAACAGGAAAGTAGGTACCACTATCAATGTCATTTTAATGTATCCATGACAAAATTTCAATAACACGTACACAATTTCTATTACATGTTTACATATTTTCGATATTGTCATGGATACTTTAAAATTACATTAGAAGTGTAAACTTTTTACTGATATTGTTTCGTTTATATTACTGTGACAGCATTGGTTACCCAGTTTTGACACAGTTTGATGGTTAGGTTATTTAAAAAACCATGTTGTACACATACTTTTTGAAAAGAACAAGTAGAGATATTTTAGAAAATGTGACCAATGTATATATATTATTGCTCGTGACTGTACAGGTTTACTTCAACATAAATTAAACTTAGCTAATCACATAACTTAGCTAAACCTCATCACTTGTGGAGACGCTACAAGTGCATTTCAAAGTAGCCACTATTATTGGAAAGTGTAGTAAACAGTTTGTCCTAACAAGTTAGAAACTTGAAACATGCCAAGTGCGTGTAAGTCGGCGCCCACAATTACTTGACCTGCTTAAACATTATTCTGCCGTATAAGATGGGACATATTATAATGGGCACCGACTGAACTGTGTTTTGGATGTTTGTGTGACGTGTTGTATGTGTTTAATAAATGTAACTCAGTAAAAAAATCTTACTTTACTTGGTACATGAGCAGAGATATCACATTTTAATCACTTAAGTATGTTCTTTTTATTTTTATTTTTTCATCTTGTATCAGAAGACTTCATCTTTGCGGGTTGATGGTAGGTACTCTTTAGTATCGAAATAAAACATTAAACTAGAACCTAAATTACTCTTTTTTTTTCTTTTAAACATAATTCATTTTAATCAGTTATACAGCAGTGTAGTTTCTAGCTTGAGTCCCCAGCAACATGGGTTTCTGAAGGGAAGGTCTACAGTATCCAATCTGGTCTTGTTCACGGATTTTGTTACTGGGGTTATGGATAATGGATCCCAAGTAGATGCAATCTACACCGATTACAGTAAGGCATTCGATAGAATTGATCATGTAATTTTGCTGAGGAAGTTTTTCGACCTGGGCATTAGAGGCGACCTTTACAGATGGTTCTCGTCTTACGTGCAAAAAAGGACACAAGCAGTGGTCCTCAATGGCTTTATATCCTACTGGTTAACCATCCCTTCTGGTGTGCCACAGGGGTCCCTGTTGGGGCCGCTGTTGTTCGTTCTATTTATTAATGACATCGATGAGTGTTTCAAACATTCTAAACACTTAATGTTTGCAGATGATATGAAAATATTTACATCGGTTAAGTGTCAAAACGATGCTATACGTTTGCAGGCAGACATATCCAGATTAGTCAACTATTGCACAATAAATAAATTAGATCTTAATATCTCTAAATGCTTAGTAATCACATTTTCTCGTAAAAACCAACCAATAATATTTAATTATTCAATCGCAAATCAAATTCTATCTAGAACTCATGTCACCAGAGATCTTGGCATCTTTCTGGACAGTAAGCTCACCTTCGATTATCATGTTGACAACATTGCCAAAAAAGCTTCCAAAGCGCTGGGATTCATTATTCGTAATGCCAGTTCATTAAATTTGGACGAATGAAAACCTTGAAAATTTTGTATTGTGCTTACGTCCGCAGTCACCTCGAATATGGTAGCCAAATTTGGAATCTGAATTACGCAGTGCATTCGGACAGATTGGAGCGAATTCAAAGGAAGTTCACTAAATATTTGGGCTACAAATTCAGAATCCCTTATTTGAGTTACAAGGAACGGTGCACTTGATTTCACTTACTTCCACTTGTAACTCGACGAAGTATATCTGACATACGCTTTTTAGTCAAGATAGCACAATCAAAGGTCGAATGCCCTGAACTACTTTCTAAACTATCTCTGAATGTCCCAACTCGGCATTCACGGTTGAGAAATCCTCTACGTGCCCCCTACGCTCGCACAGTTTATCGTAGCAATTCTTTTTTGCTTCGCTCAATCAAAGCATTTAACCAAGTTGTAATTAACGAACACCCTTCAATTGATTTGTTTACAAGTAGCTTAGCTTCAATCAGTACAATCTTGTCTAAAAGTGTTGTTCTTGATGTATAATCTATTCTGTAATGGTTATGCATGCATGCCTGCATGCTGTATAGGTATTATATTTTATTTTTGGCCCTGTTCTCTAATCGTGCAGACGCCAGCGAATCGGACTGCCCGGTCTGTAAAACTTACTGAGAGTGAGAAAAATAATAATTGAGCCCTATGCTTTTGTCATAAGGTTGAAAATCTATTAATGTATGTTGACAGATTGGGACAGCTTGGTGTGCTGGTGTCTTTATTTATATTGTGTAAGTACAATATGACCATGTTTTGTTTTTGTCTTGTGTGCAACAATAGTATTTTTTTGCTAACTGTGGAGGCTTTTTAATGGCTGATCGTTCTTCAACTCATTGTCTACTTATGTATTGTTAGCTGTAAGCCACCCAAATACAATAAAATAAAATAAAATAAATAAAATAAAATAATTCACCTATAAACTGACGACATTAAAATACAATTTTTCTTTTTAAGAAAAATTTGCGTGTTAATTTTAGCTTCACTGATCAAAAAACCTATCAATCAAGCTACAAATCTTCAATCAATTACACTTAATTGACGATACAAAACGATATCCTAACCGAATTAAGAGTCTCTAAATAATATTAACGATGTCCGCCAAAATGCTTCGTTGACTTTCAACAAAAACAGATTCGAAAGTTAAATTAACAGAAACAAAGTTGCTTAGCTTTGTGACAGTTATTTGCGTGTTTTGGCGCGTTTTTGTAATATTAATCTTCCGCCATCTTGTTTTTTTGAACGTCCTTCTTGAGTGTTATCGTTGTCATAAGTTTTAAGGTAATCCTGCAGAACTTCTACTTTTACTGTTAAACAACGTGTCCAGTTGCGGTCCGAGTAAACTTAAAGGGCAAACAACCTACCTCAGGTTACTTAATTCTGCTATTAAAATTATTCTACATGTGTTGTCGGAAACCAACCCCTGCTGAATGTTTGCGATTTTTTGTTTCGACACCGGACATTGTAACGACGTTTTAAAACCTTTAATTAAATTTTATAACAATGTGTAACATTTTTCTTGTTTGTACTCCAAATCCAAAACAAGTAAGACAACAAAATCTTATGCAACATTCTCTAACTTTTATACGGAAAATAGGTACCTACAACAATTTCAGGTGTCATCATCATCATCATCAGCCTATAATGTTCCCACTGCTGGGACACAGGCCTCCTCTCTGTGAGAGGGAGTGGGCCATAATCCACCACGCGGGCCCAGTGCGGATTGGTGGATGTCACATGTCTTCGAATTTTTGGTTCTAGGACATGCCGGTTTCCTCACGATGTTTTCCTTCACCGTTTTGAGAGCAGTGGTGATGAAATAAATTACACAAAGTAATGCGCCAGGCGGGGTTCGAACCCACGACCTACAACTCGTAAGTCGGGACCGATACCACTGAGCCACCACTGCTCAACTCAACTACATATTTCTTTAAAAATGTTAGACTAACAGAATTTTACCATAAATAAAAATTTAATTAGCGTTTTCATAACATTTCTCAAAAACAATAATTATTTTGAACTTTATTAACGCACAAAATGTGTTTTGATTCACCTTAAACTTGATACTTTGTTTTATGGGTCCCTATCATAAAGAAAAGTTTATCTCTGGTATCGATTTGAGCGGGAAGTAGCAGCCAGCAATTGATGATGAGGCAGCAGATGGAGTACCATCTATAACTAGTAGCAAATTAAAACCCGAACACTATAAAATTATATCCTAGATGCCTTCAGTAGATGTTTATTCCTCCGAGCAAGAGAAACATAAAACGTAACAGCTGCTCATTGCGCGTAAGTCGTAAAGCGAACTGAGTGAAAGGTTTATTATTGTATCCCCTAGCCGAGAAAAATAGGGCTCGTGTGGTGGCACAACATACGACTGTATAAAAATCATATTTTTTTTCTCTACCACAATAAACCAGTGTAATAAACGACTATACTGCTGTAGTAATAGAGGTTATGGAATCCTAACTATAACTAATATTTTAGACGTGAAAATGTGTTAGAGTTTGTTTGTTTTGTGTTTTTGTTTCACGCATAAATTGATATAGGGATAGTTGGGTCTCTGGAGACGGCTATGGACATTTTAGAATCAATAGAGAGAATGGCAGGGGAGCCTGTAGACAAAAGCTAGTATCAAATAAGAATTTATGAATGGGTTGAATCAGGAATCGTTACAGATCTGTCTACTACGTCTTTGACTAAACTACATATTTGACTTGCGGCGTTGCATTATAATATTATAGTAAAGTTGAATCCATTATTCTAAAGTTACTATCAACAATGCAATCCCGTAGAAAACATAAAACATCTCGCTCCACCAGTTTCATTCAGTGCTTCAGTGCTGAAGTTACCAAAGCACAGGAATATCTCTATTTTTGGCAGAAAACATTTTCTCTTAAGAAATTCACGAAGGAAATGGAAACACAGAGTACAGAGCTAACAGAACGTTAGTTCATACGTCAGAACGTATTCACACATAAACGTATAACAAGGGCAATTGCAGTCACTTATTTAACAAAAACAAAGTGACAAACGTACACGTTTTATATTTTAAGAGTAATTTTCAACAGCATTGACATAAACTTCGCGGCAGGTTGTGAAAAATACACTGTCATGATCGTTTTCGCTGCTAGGATATAAATTTCTCTAGGCACTCTAGCCTTCTGTACATATAATTATATTCCGTGCAGCAAATATCTCTTGGAATGGAAATACTTATTCTAGCTGTCTCAGACAAAACAAGAAAGCAGTTGAAAATGTCGGAATAAGTTAATTAATCAGTAGCAACGTTTGTGGTGCTGTCTTGGGAGCCGTTTCTGAACGTTTTCGACATGAAATATGTATTATATGAAGAAGGTACGCATAATTGCTTCGTCAGGAAACGTTTTGTATCGAATTTCAAATTGGTTTTGATCAAACGGTTGGTTGTTCGTCGTTTTCAATTGTTAAGTGGCGTAATGATTGATTTATTTGCCGCGGTCGGTCTTCGCCTTTTATAATTTGCACAAAAGTACGAGAAATTCCGCAACTATACGGGTACTTCAGCTCTTAACTTTAAGACTTTTGATTTTTATTTGAATAAGAAGCAATTAATCTCTCTTATTATTGCAACATTCAACTGCAAAACATAAAAGGAACTGTTAGAAATTAATATAAGTAGTTGTACAAAATTTTAATCCGATATCTTTTATTACTACGAACTATGTCTATACGCTGTTCTGTAGCTCGATCACAAGATTTCAGTATTTTTAACCGACTTCAAAAAAAAAGTAGGTTCTCAGTTCGACCTGTAGATATGTATGTATGTATGTTTGTCCGCGATTATCTCGCGTTTGGCTGAACGGATTTTGATGCAGTTTTCAGGAAAGTGTTCATTACATTCTGGAGAAGGTTTTAGTATATAACACTAATAGATATCCCGTGACGTTGCCCGCGTGGATCCGTTTTGCTTACTTGGATCGTAGATTTTCAGGGACGATTGCATGTTTGTCCGCAATTATCTCGCGTTTGGCTGAATCGATTTTGATGCAGTTTTCAGAAAAGTGTTTGTTACATTCTTGGGAAGGTTTTAGTATAGTATATAGTAACAATAATGGATATCTCGTGAAGTTGCTTACATAGATCCGTTTTGCTTAATAGGATTGAAGATTTTCAAAGATGCCGATTTTATGAAGATTTTTGTTGATGATTATCTCAACTAAAAAGGGAAAAATAAAAAACTTTTTGAAAAAGAGCAATAAATTGAACCTATTTTGTAGTAAACAGAAACCTTAGGTTGGAAAATCATCAAGTAACCTCTCCCTCCCTTGTGGAGGAGAGGTACTGTCACACTTGGCTTTTCTAACTGACCTATTCCTCCAATTTGCCTTTGCGTTGCAAGCCGCAGTAACTTTCAAGAAAGTTCAGCAATCTAGACCAGATACCGGTGCCCGACTTAAAATGACGTCAAAAAGCAATTTTTAGGGTTCCGTAGTCAACAAGGAACCCTTATAGTTTCGCCATGTCCGTCCGTCCGTCCATCCGTCTGTCCGCAGCTTAGCTCAGAGACGCCCAGCACTAGAAAGCTGTAATTTGGTGTAAATATACGGATTTGTTGTGCCGAAAAAGTGGTAAAATAAAATCTCGTAAAATATTTTTTTTTAGGGTACCTCCTGTACACGTATCGTGGGGATGTTTTTTGATAAAAAGATTCGTTTTTTGATAAAAATATTCGTTTGTGAAATATTAAGCTCTAAAGTGCTAATTTTTGCTCGACTCGAGTGTCCCCCCCCCCCTCTACCAGCTAAACGGTTATGTTTGAGTGTGAAAAAATTCACAATAGTGGTATATTTAACAAAGTTTAAAAGAAAATTATCATGACTAAGTAGGCTCTACAAGTTTACGAGTAATAGTCGACCAACTTATAAAACGTACTTGGATAACATATTTTCCTAAACAAAATGTATCGGAGAACATGTTCTTCAACTGCAAATGTAAGTTTGACAACTTTATTTTTACAGCTATATTATGTGGGTATGTTTTGGGTATAGGTAGGTTTTTATTGTCAACTATTTTTAACTAAATTCAAAAAAAGGAGGAGGTTCTCAATTCGTCGTAATATTTTTTTTTTATGTATTTTCCCCGATTTCTCAAAGACTCCTGGACCGATTTTGAAAGTTCTTCTTTTTAAAATTAAATTCAGCGAATCAGTTTAGTTAGTTCGCATAAGTATTTTGATGGGCAACTACGGAACCCTACACTGTGCGTGGCCCGACACACACTTGGCCGGTTTTTTAATTTATTCTACATGATACACACGACATGGACACTTAATATTGTGTCCTATCCATTGTTCACTATAAAAACTGATGGACACTTCTGAAGGCGTCAACTTCTAACTTTGCTCAAGACCGACTCAATTTAGACGACCATTGACACGCTAAGAAAAAGATTTTATCCAGAAAGGGAAAGAGATAACGACAAGCTGCATCTCTTTCTCGCCACAGAAAAAATCTGGTGCCTGAAAATAGGTATTTACTAGTGGCACACTTAGTAAATTGGTTGATAAACAAACCAAAATTTGATAGACGAGTATATAGTTTCAGTTACAGCTCAAGGTTGACTCTTGTTTACTACATTAGTGTAATAAGATACCTTGTGATTTTTATTTTGCCAATATTTTTTCTTTTACAGATGTTTTCCATCATGGAACTAAATATGAAACTGGTAAGTTGGATTATTGGACACTCGCAGATTTAGGCAAAGTTTTAAGTTAATTAAAATGGAACCCCACAATATATCTCCCAAAATTCTGCCATTTTTCTTTTCCTCTATGAATTGAATTCATGCCATTACATAATATTGGAATTTGCAGTGACTATTTATATATTATTTTTATTGTTTATTTTAATTATTTAATTTAATGATTTTGATAATTTAATTTATGTAAAAATTGTGTATTGTGTTTTTGTATGGTTAATATTTAATGCTGATAATAATGTAAATTTATGATCCAATTGTTGGTCGAAATAAATTGAAATTGAATTGAAATTGAAAAACGAATCTAACGACGTTTGTGTTATTTATCCAAATCGATTTATTATTAGAAAGGAACAAAGGAGACATATAAACATGTGGTGCATAATTATATACATACAGTTTAAAGCAATACAAGTCAGTTTACATTCAATTTCCGGGACTTCGACAAAGTTCATTGCTTCGCTTTTCTAGTGGTTGCCCCATGTTGATTCTGGCTTTAAAGGTTTTAGCGGTTTGGGAATAGGTATGGTGGGTAGGTAGTAGGGCGAAACTAAGCTTAGGCCTTTGAGAGTTACCTCTCAAATGCCACCCCTTAATGAAATCGATATATCACAGATTTCACGCTATTATGATATTGATTGAAGATCATGTTCCTAACAACTAAGAACACTTATGAACCGTCAATCATGCCTTTGATCTTTGAGATTGAATTTGGTGTACAAAGCCGTGTGAGATATTTTGGCTATTACATAATGTTCATCCATCTTTAAAATCAAAATCTAATCTTTTATTTCAAGTAGAGATTTGAAATAAAGCATCCAAACTATCTTAATATATATAAATCTCGTGTCACAATGTTTGTCCTCAATTGACTCCTAAACCACTTAACCGATTATAATAAAATTCGCACACCATGTGCAGTTCGATCCAACTTGAGAGATAGGATAGTTTAAATCTCAAATTATAGTCGCAATTTTAATAATATTATAAAGATTGCACCAGTGCGGAGCCGGGGCGGGTCGCTAGTAATATTATGAATGCGAAAGTAACTCTGTCTGTCTGTGTTCCTGACGTCACATCGGGCCCCCACACAGCGCGGCGGCGACATAACTTTGCTTGCCCCTCCAGCCGCGATCACAGCGGTGGGACAGCGCCGCGCCACTCACTCGCGGACCCCTCTAACGCGCACGCGCATACTAGCGGTTTATCTTGTAACCAGTACCTATGTTTAAATCCAATACAGTCTTCTAAATTGTCAAGCAGCAGTTTCATTTATATAATCATTCAAGAACACCAGCATCTCACCTGGAGCTTGATACTCAGCCAGTGGTCCTTCAATCCTTCAAGTCAAGAAGATCGCCGTTAATTTTTGCCGTGCACGCGCCTCAAGTGGACTTTGGACTGGCCGCGTGTGCCCCGCTTGCTACGCCGTAGGCCGTAGAGGACACATCAAAGACAGTCTACCCAGACTAGAGGGACATTGATCTGAGTGAGTCCGTTCCATTATCCATAATTTCCTGTCTTTTACTGTCTTTTTCCAGGAATTTAGGATTGTGCTATACGGATCCGGCATGTTGGATCTCTTCATAATAGCATATACTTACCCATTTATATTATAAAATTACTCAGTCAATTCATCGTCATCATTTCGCATAGTAACATCTGTTTCTTATTAAAACACAATTCCTTTGTTCGCTTGTCGCCCGGCATCCAGGTGCGATTGCGTAAACAAACTCATTAGTGTTTCTTAGAATTTTTACTATTGAACTGGTTTGCATACCGAGCTTATCTACAATATCAGCTGATTTACCGTTAGCATGGCCAGTTATTGACGCAATATTTCATAACTCGCTTACTTTTTCATCTGGTTCTTTGTCTTTCTTTGCATTGACGCCATTTTGCTTTGCCTTAAGGACTTACTACCTACATCGCAATATGTCTGATGCAAAATTTAAAGAACTTATTAAGAGGCGTGGAAGTTTCAAAGCTAAGCTTACGCATTTTAGCAACTTTTTAAGATTATTACCCAGCACCGACTTAGACAGTTTCCAAGCAGCGGAATTAAAAAGCCGCCTTACATTAATGGAAAATTTATTTACTGAATTTGATGCTTTGCAGACGGATTTGGAGCTGTTGTCGGAGGATGCGGACGAAATGTATACAGAGAGGGAGCAGTTCGAGACGCAGTACCATGCGCTGGTGGCTCGCGCGAGGACGAACCTCGCCACCGCGCGTGCCCCCTCGCCTGCGCTCGTGTCTGCCACGTCTGTCGACGATCTCCAACGTCACGGCTCTGGCTGCAAGCACGACTACGTTCGACTGCCTAAGATAGACTTGCCTCACTTCGACGGGGACTATCAGCACTGGCTCGAATTCAGAGATACGTATCTTTCCCTTATACACAACAACAACAGCATACAGGAAATCAATAAATTTCATTATTTGCGTGCAGCCTTAACCGGCAGCGCGGCATTGATAGTGAAAAATATTGATTTTAAAGCAGATAATTATGCCACAGCTTGGGAGATGTTGTTAGAAAGATATGATAACAACAGAATTTTAATTAATAATCACATACAGGCATTATTTAATATTGAACAAATTCAACACGAATCTTGTAGCTCATTGCGCAACATAATAGACGTCACAAATAAAAATCTTCGTGCTTTGACAACATTAGGACAGCATTGTGAACATGGTGGTTTAGGAGAAACTCTTATTATATACATGATGTCAGAAAAACTTGACAAGATCACACGTAGGGAGTGGGAAGAGTTTAAAAATAATTTAGATTCCTTTCCACACTTAAAAGATTTTATCAAATTTTTATCTAACAGAGCAGATTTACTTGAATCCTTAAATAACAGTAAAAATACAACAACTAACAAAAATAATAACGAAAACAACAAAAATAAAAACTATCTTACAACTACTAAAACTAAAAATACTAATTCAGAAAATGTGAAATGTCCTATGTGTACTCAAAATCATTTTTTATTCAGTTGTCAACTTTTCAGAAATCTTGAAGTCGAAGCACGCATTAAAAAAGCTTCAGAAAGCAATGTTTGTCTGAACTGCCTTCGACCTGGTCATGCAGCGAAGCGTTGCAGTTTATCTCATTGCAAATATTGCAAGGTCAAACATAATACCCTTTTACATAAGGAATCATCTTCAGAAAAACCAACAGTGGACAACATTGCGTTGTCAACAAACGTAGTTTTACCCTGTTCAGAAAATACTCAGGTTCACATTTTGCTATCCACAGCTTTGGCGAAGGTGACAGATGCGAATGGAGAGCTTCATACAGCCAGAATCCTGTTGGACAACGGCAGTACCTCCAACTTCATCACCCGAGAGCTCTGTGGGAAGCTTGGTCTGGTAAGACACAGCACTAGCTCCACCGTCTCAGGTATAAACGGTCAAGTTTCTAATACCTCAGAAATCTGCAGTCTTCATTTGCAGTCTTGTAATGGTGGTTATCAGGCGAAAGTAAGCTGTTTTGTCATACCGAAAATCACACAATCACTACCTGGTTCTTATGTGGATAAAAGGTACATCACCATCCCACCAGGTATTCAATTAGCAGATCCTTCATTTAACATACCTACTGCTATTGACATTCTTGTAGGAGCTGAGGTATTTTGGGACGTCTTAGGTTCCGATACCATTAATTTAGGCAATAATCAGCCTAGATTACAGTCATCCAAACTAGGTTGGCTTATTTCAGGCCGCGTCAGACAGCCTCGTAAACAACCTTCAGTTTGTCACTTTCTTTCTCAACAGGAGTCTGATCAGCTGACTCGTTTCTGGGAACTTGATACTGTGTCGTCTGCTAGCTGTTACTCTACAGAAGAACAGGCTTGTGAAAAGCTCTTTCAAGAGACCACATATCGGGATGCGTCTGGACAATTCGTTGTCACCATACCATTGAAGGACTCGCCTGAGTGCTTAGGTGACTCTTATGCGATGGCCAAGCGTCGTTTCCTCTCCCTAGAACGTAGATTTGAGCGAGACTCCACATTTAAAAACAGATATTTACAATTCATGCAAGAATATATTGACCTTCATCATATGTCTGAATATTCTAAAACAAATCAGTCAGAACGTAATTATTTTTTGCCTCATCACGGTGTTGTACGCGAGTCCAGTTCTACCACAAAACTCCGCGTAGTTTACGATGCTTCGGCCTCCAGCACCTCGGGCAAGTCCTTCAATGACATCCAGATGGTAGGTCCAACAGTACAGGAGGACTTACTATCCATACTCTTAAGATTTAGACAACACAAGTTTGTAGTAACGGGTGACATCGAAAAAATGTACAGGGCCATTTTAGTTGAGCCATCTCAGCGTCCGTTACAACAAATTGTTTTTAGATTCAATTCTTCAGACCCTTTAAAGAACTATGCACTGAATACAGTAACATACGGTACAGCCTCAGCACCTTATCTGGCTACAAAATGCTTAGTGTCTCTTGCAGATCAATGTTCAGACCCAGAGGTTAGTCAGTCCATCAGACGCGACTTTTACGTGGATGACTATTTATCTGGGGGTGACTCCATTGAATCAGTCATTAATTTATGTCAAGGAGTTGTTAAAAATCTTGAGACAGCTAAGTTTCACTTAAGAAAGTGGCAATCAAATAGTCCAAAAATTCTAGAATATGTCACCAATATTCATACAGAAAATTCAGATAAAAAATTAAACTTGAATGATTCTCCTAGCAAAACTCTTGGGCTGTACTGGGACTGTAAAACAGACAGACTATTCTTTTCAATAGATTTAAAACAAAATATTTCAAAATTAACAAAACGTAACATTTTGTCTTTAATAAGTCAGGTTTTTGATCCTCTTGGTCTTGTCGCGCCATGCGTAGTTCAGGCCAAGCTTTTGTTACAGCAGCTGTGGATACTTAAATGCAGCTGGGATGATGAAGTGCCAATTGAAATAAAATCACAATTCATTGAATTTATGGAGTCACTTCCAGCACTTAACTTAATTCACATTCCTCGTTGGGTGTCATGTAACAATGCCACATCAGTAGAGCTGCACACATTTACAGACGCGTCTGAACGCGCCTACGGTGCATGTATTTATGTGAGAACGGTATCAGACGACGGAACAGTTTGCGTTCGCCTTTTAGCTTCTAAGAACAGGGTTGCCCCTATAAAGCCCACAACCATACCAAGGCTGGAGTTGTGCGGTGCTTTACTGGGCACGAGACTTTTTGCAAAGGTACGTAAATCACTCACTCTAGAATTTAATCACTGTTATTTTTGGTGTGATTCGACAATCGTACTAGGATGGCTGTCTACATTGCCAAGTCGACTTGAACAATTTGTTCGCAATAGAGTGAGTGAAATACAAGAAGCTACGACCGGACAGACGTGGAGCTATGTGCCTTCCAAGAGCAACCCGGCTGATCTCACTTCTCGGGGGGTGAAGGCTGATTGTATCAGCTCGTCCACTCTTTGGTGGTCGGGTCCTGATTTTCTGAATCAAACAGAAATACAATTTCCTATTTCACCTAATACTAAAAATCAGTCTTTACCTGAAATATCTTTACATACAACTGACACACTTAAACAAAATAATATTAATATAATTTCAAATCTAATTCATAGAAAATCATCATTTACATCAATAATCAGAATTATAGCATATATACAAAGATTTATATTTAATTGCAAAACACAGAATAACAAAAAATCATCTTATTTAACATTATCAGAATTACAATCGTCAAAGAATCTTATATTACAGATTTCTCAGCAGGAAATGTTCCCTGAGGAATATACTTGTCTCAAATCCAATCAGGCCTTAAATAAAAAGAACAGATTAATAAGTCTTTCTCCTTTCATTGATTCAGATAACTTATTACGCGTAGGTGGACGTCTTAATAACTCTAACTATAGTTACGATGTTATGCATCCTATCCTATTGTGTAGCAAACATTACTTAACAAAAATCATATTTGAAAAAGAGCACAAAGCACTCTTTCATGCAGGGCCTCAATTACTTTTAGCACACATCAGACTCACCTATTGGCCTTTGGCAGGCAGGAACCTAGCCAAGCACGTAGTGCGTAACTGTGTTCGCTGCAGTCGCTTCAAGGCTCAGCCTGTTCAGGTCGTCATGGGCAACCTACCAACTGATAGGACTCATCTCGAATACCCTTTTTTAAATACAGGGGTTGATTATGCCGGGCCAGTGCTGATAGCCGACCGTAGGGGTAGAGGATGTAAGTTGCTAAAGTCTTACATATGTGTTTTTGTGTGCTTTGCAGTCAGAGCCGTTCATCTGGAGCTGGTTTCCGACCTCACGAAGGAAGCTTTTCTAGCGGCTTTCAGCCGATTCATTAGTCGTCGGGGCAAACCTCAACGCGTGTACTCCGACAACGGCACTACATTCGTGGGAGCTTTCAATGAGCTTTCACGCTTCTTAAAGGTTTCATCTAGCAGTATTGAGTCAGATCTTGCAAACAAAGGCATAGAGTTTAAATTCATACCCGCTTACAGCCCACACTTCGGTGGACTATGGGAAAGTGCCGTAAAATCCACCAAACATTTATTGCGTAGAGTCATGGGCCTAACTCATTTAACTTATGAAGAGCTTTCAACATGTCTGATCCAGATAGAGGCTATTTTAAATTCCAGACCTTTAACACCTCTATCCACTGATCCATCTGACCTGTCTTATCTTTCTCCTTCATTATTCCTCATCGGACGACCACTCACGTCATTCCCTCGCCCGCAGATCACCGACGCCAACATCCAGCGGCTACAGCGATTTGATCGCGTAGAGAAACTGCGGCAACATTTTTGGCAACGCTTCTCTAATGAGTATGTGTCTCTCCTGCAGCAGAAAACTAAATGGCAGACAGCTGGGCAAGACCTGAAAACAGGAGCCATGGTCTTAGTTCGAGACGCAAACCTTCCTCCACTTCTATGGCTGCTGGGCAGAGTAGTTGCAGTGAAGACTGGGTCTGACGGACGTTCTCGAGTCGCCGACATCCTGACAAAGAAGGGCACCATCACACGTGCATATAATAACATTTGCCCTCTTCCTGTCTCTTCATCATCATCATCATCTTGAAGTATTACTTCAACCCGGGGGAATATGTTCCTGACGTCACATCGGGCCCCCACACAGCGCGGCGGCGACATAACTTTGCTTGCCCCTCCAGCCGCGATCACAGCGGTGGGACAGCGCCGCGCCACTCACTCGCGGACCCCTCTAACGCGCACGCGCATACTAGCGGTTTATCTTGTAACCAGTACCTATGTTTAAATCCAATACAGTCTTCTAAATTGTCAAGCAGCAGTTTCATTTATATAATCATTCAAGAACACCAGCATCTCACCTGGAGCTTGATACTCAGCCAGTCATACTCTGTCTGTCTGTCTGTTACGCTTTCCCGCTTAAACCACTCAACCGATTTTGATGAAATTTGGCACAGACAATCTTTAGACCCTGAGGAAGAACATAGGCTATCAAAACACCACGCGGGCGAAGCCGCGGGCGGAAGCTAGTAATAAATAAAAAGAAAAAAAATATGTAATTATAAACAACTTAGGAGGAAGGCCTGTTCCCAGAAGTGGAAAAAATATCAATTTAATAAATCATCTAAAAATAATAAACCTTTACAATACAAAAAAAACAACACAAACTGCCCCACTTAAGAGGAAAGCAGCCCGATTATAACAAAATATAAGAATCTCTGAATTCCCCATAAAAACTATGGCTGGTAATAAAAGTTAACGGCTTGAAGTTTACGGGGTTGAGGAAAATGAAATAAAATCAAGTAGCCTGCCAAGGTCAGCCAGACCCTTTATTATTATGGGACAACTGGAGCAAGTTGGCTGGGGACGTGACTTTCAAAACAGGGAAATAAAACATCGCACAGGGGAAAATATGTCGTGATTTGGGAACGGTCTTCTCTAATAGAGGTCGTGAATATCTTTTTGCAATTTTGTGGTATGAGGATAGGTAGGGTAGAGCATTACGGGCCAGACAGTCTATAATCGGTAACAGTCGGTTACAGTCGGTAACCGTAACTCTGGAACGCAAAGGGCAACTGAAGAAACAGAGTGGATTTTTGGTCAGATCGGGTCTGAGTCCCTTCAGAAGAACATTTTGCTAGAGAAGAAAGTTTTGAATATTTAATATATTGTTAAACAAAGTTACCGATTAAATAATAGCTTTTTACAAAATGCATGTATCCCACTTCAAATCTAATCTTAGTATTATAATATGGATTCTAGAAAGCAATAACTAAGTACTTAGCTCATGAATTCCATGCTATGCCGACAGATTTTGCTGCCCGAATTTGCAGTCCCACTGTCATCATATTTTTCAAAAGCTGGCCAGCGGCATATACAATATACAGTACCTGTAACAACAACAAAAAACAATTTAAAAACAATTTGTCTGTTTATTTCTTTGATAATCTCCAAAACGCCTGGACCGAATTTGATGGCACTTACACCGACAAATAGCTGATATTATAATCAAGAACTTAAGCTTACTTAATTCCACAATTACTACCCAACTCAGCGCGACCGTAGCCACAAGCGTAAGAGCCGGTACACATAAAGCCGCGTACGCACGTACGAACACGGAACACAAACATCAAATCGGAACATTTGGTTCGTACGTATGGACCAAGTATGGACGGCATATTCGAACACGAATACGAACATAGTTCGAGTCGAGTTCGCGCACAACAGTCGAACTGAGGTACGGGCAGGATTAGCTACCTCTGCCGCCCCGCCCGCACCCCGCCAAGATCTATACCAACAGTTTTGTTTCGTAACATTTATTAAAGCTCTTCGAACACCGTCCATACAGAACATACTAAAAGGATCGCCGCAAACATGTTTGTCGAACAGAGTGTTCGATGTTCGTTAGTGGTACGCACGTGCGAACCAAGTTGTTGCGTATCATGCAACGCAACAAATTTGTTCGTACGTGCGTACGCGGCTTTAGGCGTTTCGAAACACGGGCTTTTCTAACGCGCGTTTTGAGAACCCCTAATTCTATTGAAGTGTACACATGTCATGCAAGCGCGCGCTGCTGGTCAAGCGTGCGTCACTCGCGCGTTTACATTTTTTCGTTAGAACGCGCGTTGCTCGGGCGTCAGCAGCGCGCTTTGAGATACATGAGCGGCCATTTTGTTGTACATTTCAACGCGTGCTTTTGTATAGAGAGGACGCACTTTTCGAAAATGGAGATCGAGCATTTTGATACTGATTTTTTCATAACGCGCGCGCTGAACGCCGCGTGCTAAGCGCGGTGTGTGTACGCGACCAACGCGCGCTCAACGCAACGCCGAGCGCCCAGTATGCACTAGCTGTAAGTTAATTGGTAAACTAACTGAAGCAAGTACAATAGAAACATGACTTTCAGAACAGGATTATAAAGCATCTGCATGTCATCATCTGCCAACCCTTTTTCTAACTATCTAGGTCATGACGGCAGACGTAGCGGAATATTATAATTTCATAAAACCTTTGATCGGGGAGTAAAATTCAGGCAATTTAGGGACGTCTGGTCTTAGAAATGTTTTAAACAGAGAAGTATTTAAAATCGATGGCAATATAATTGGGCATTTAAATCAGATTTTAGCATAATTGGAACTAGTCTAAATGGCCCAGTAAAGTTGCAACGTTTGCATAGGGCAAAAGGCTCTGTGTTACAATTCAAGCCAGAGTACAAAACTCTCTTCTTACTGTTTACAATTTGCGCTAGATGTATAGGTACCCTATGTTAGAAGTCGATGGTGGGGACTATCAAATCAATCGAAGCGCGAGATGTGACAGAGATGTGAATCAATGGGTGCATCTGCGCAGTGAAGTATGTACGTGTCAGGATTAATGTACAACACAACCTTTTGAAGTAATTTTATAGGTTATATTTATTTTTTTGCAAAAAAACACGCTTAAAATGTTCATCAAAATATCATATTGGGAAGAATTGCCTGACTTTATGGAGCAATAATGTGGTTACTAGGCGCTGGCGTCGCACACACAGTGTAAAAGCTTTCCTCCGCTCGTGTATTTCTAGATACATTTTCTGAGAATCCTACGTTTCACAATACATCGTCTTGTCTGCCTGCTGAAATCCATTTAATTTACTTTTAATTTGCACAATATACGTAAGGGAACAGTGTAAAAAAGGGGACGCGGAGTATGATGGGAATACACACACTTAATTCAAACTTAACACAATATTAACGTAGCGCAAGCGCCAACAGGATACCAATTGCAAGCAGCCCTTAACATGACGTCCTGTTGGCGCTTGCGCTACGTTAGTGTTGTGTTAAGTTTGCCGTAAGTGTGTGTCGCCATTACACCCTGCGTTCCCGTCTTATACACCCCCTTCCCCCTACGTCAGTTCCTTTTTATCTACTCATGTACCTATAAGTAACGGTGTCTACACGGCATGTCGGCGGCACGCTTGTTTGATGCCGACCATTGAACAACACCATCTTTAGTTGGCGGCAAACTGAAGTGACAGACAGCTGGCTGTCAAAGAAGTGATGGTCGATGGAGCAATAGAGTCCTACAGTATTCTCGGAAAGCGTCGATGTGGCTTAGTTACCAGAATTGTGTGAATGTTTAAGCAAGTTGCTACAGTTTTGGAACGCTGGGTTTTAGTCAGTACGAGTATGATAGTGCCTGTCGATCTATCTAGAGTAGTAATTTGATAATGGTCCAATCACAAAAAAAGCCGAGCAGTGGTGGCCCAGTTATAACGGCCCCGACGTACAAGTTGTAGGACGTGGTTTCGAACCCAGCCAGGCGCATTACTTTGTGTAATTTATTTCGTCACCACTACTCTCAAGAGGTAAAGTTGTTAATATTTTTTTTTTTTTTTTATGAACGAAATCAATACAAATTTTGGTATAAGATTACAAACTCGCCAAACTGTTACGTTCGATGGCGAGAGGCGCTCTTTCACATTACAACAGACCAAGGTAAAAATTAATGGGTTATACAATACTACACAGTAAATTATAAATTAACTTTTAAAATTAAAACAATGTAAAGAGTCAATTACTATTATGTACTATCTACTTATTCATAACTATCCTGTATGTTTATTTTTGATTTTGCTTTAAGTGACCATTTACTAATTTCTACTTTCTCTCGCAACAAAACTATTTTATTAAACACTTTGGGTACCAGATACTTCGACGTTCTTTTACCGTAGTAGTTACATGTCTGTGGTTCAACCAGTTCTGTGTTCTATAGGACTAAAAATTCGGAGACATTTATGAGAACTATCAACCCGGACTAGGCCCTCGTGCTGGATTCCATCGCACTTCTTCTCGCAGATGAGGCCTGTGTTCCACCAATGGACACATTATAGGCCAATTTTGAAAAAAAAAAGGGAACTCAGACTGAATATCGAAGGTAATGGAAAAAGTGATCTAATGCAGCTTGGCTTAAAGTAATCCAGCATTGGATTGCGATAGGCTATGTACCGTAAGGTAAGCTTTCTTTTTTGCACACCGCCGCAAGTGGTGATACCTACCTATTTTTACTAAACTACGTAGTCCACAATGTCCTATAGATAAAGCTCTATAAATAATGGTCTATAGGACAGCAATTGCTAGGATTAGTGTTGTGTATAGTTATGTATGTCTTTCTTTCATTGCCAGATTCGCCGTCAACGTGGCGCCAACTCTTGGCCATTGCAGTGACGTTAAGCTATTAAAAGGAATAATTAGAAGAGTTATTAGTTCAGTAAAACACATTATTATAAAAAAAATAGATTTGGGATATTGTGAGTGATATGTTTTTTCTTCGATGAATTTCCTCTGCTTTTTAAACCGACTTCAAAAAAATATAAAATTAAAAAAATTGAAGTCGATTAGACCTTAAAATAACTATTTTTTCGGAACTCGGTGGAAAAGTTGATAAATATAACAAACAAAGCCACCGACTTCCTAAAGAAGTTCGGGTTGTTTTTGAAGTCGATTCCTTTCTCAAAAAAGTTTTTCTTCTTTTACTGGTGGTTTTTATCTTTCTCCACAAATCCTTCCGTCTTATAACTCTGTTATTTTTCATCCTTCCCTTTTACTCATACGTCCGCGCCTCGTTCCACACTCATCACATCCTACAGAAATATAAAGTGATTTGTGACATAAATGAATTGAAGAATGAGCTTGCTATGACAAAGGAGTCTGTCGAAATAATCATTTAATCAATAATTGGGGGGTTTGGGATTCACCTCGTAACGGTCCACACAACCCAAAGCACCATAGGCTACCTGAAATCTGCGCTGACAGCTGAACGATTCTACTGGCAAAACGGTGGTAGGTATACTCATCATTGCATGTATTATCATTTCGGAGTCCGGCGTCAAACTGATTTTACTGTGCCCCGACAACTCGTTAAAAAAAACGAAAAGACTTTATATTTGTGGGGCGGATGCCAATGTTTTTGAACCGCCCGCGCCCACACCAATGTTATCATTAGTATCCTCACGGCAAGCTTGTGAGTAATCACTAAAGTTAACTTAATTCCGCACGCGTAGCAAGGCACCGTAGAAATGGATTCTGCCGACAGAAGACTAAAGCCAAAATGACAGAACGAACAAAGATTTTTACAGTTATAAGCATGGCAAATGATGAAATGACTATGTTTAAAATAATGTGGAAAATCAATGTTTCTATTCTTCATTGGTCTAACGATTGTACCTACACGTACAAAAACAGACGAATTCTACAGAAATAACCATGAAATAACTTTGTCTATTCTTCGAGATCAAGCGATAAACGGCTATATTGCTACTAAACTTCCGAAATAATATCCGCCAGCGTATGTTTATCTCATGACGACCGTCCACCACATTGACGTTGAGCGACACATCCCGACGTGTTTTGACGTGTGTATAAACGTCACAGGACTCACAGGTAACGTGAAATCATGTGTAACATCGTGTATGTTACACATGATTTTCCGTGTTAAAATATCGAGAGAAATATGTATATTCTGTTGTGGAGTAAAACGGGTGCAACATTGCCTACAGTGTGTGATTTTAATGCGTATGCAATGTTTATTTTACACTTGCGTTTTTAATTAATGTTGTGTTGATTTTCTTTATGGAGAACACGAAATCATTATTGAGTAATTTGAATAGTTATTTGTGTTTCTTTTCAGACCTCAATTAAAACATTTACCTACAGACGAAATAGTAAGGCTTCTCATTAGATGGACCGATGACGCGACATCGTGAGTGTCGCGGGTATGGATGGATATAAGTGGCGGATTATCATTTGTAATTGTGGTCTAAGGGGGAAAGGTCTTTATTCAGCAGTGAACGTTTTGCGAGTGATAAGGTAATAAAAAAAAACAAATAATCTGGATTTTTCTCCAGAATTACGATGACGTGGGGATAAAAAAGGGAGAAATTAAAAGATAATGAATCTTAACTACTAGATGGATTTTTTTTACTAGCAGAGTCATATAATTATCTCGGTAAAGTTTACAAACTTCAGAACAAAAAAAAATACCTACATTTCTAACAAATAAATAAAAATGTGTCAATGTAGCTTTTCAAATAAATTGATAACCACATACTCGTAAGAAGTACACCCGATGCTTTTTTTTTCTGCTGTGGTTCTACGTTGACAGGTGTTGAATTCGCTATTGGCAAAAGTAATATCTGTCTTAAGTGACAGCTGAGCAATTGTTAAGTGATTTTATTTATTTTGGCAACACTGGATGTATGTTGGATAGACGGGGTTTTAAGTTACTTTATTTTATGTCTGTGTAAATATACCTATATTCTGTCACGTTACCTTTTATTCTTTGAAATGGGTTTGGTCTCGCCGCCGTGTGTGCCGAAAATAGGGATGTACCAATGGTGCCCAGGTACAGGGTGTAGGTAGAGCCTAGAGGGCGGCAGAAATAGCCAGACCTGGCCCTCAATTAGCCAAGCCAGGGCGTAGTTAAAGAAGCTAGCTTCTTTAACTACGCCCAGGGGCCTTACCACGAGCCCTTAACGCGATCCTGTTTTGGCTGTGGGAAAGTGATGGCGCTAGATGACTTGTATAGCTCTGTCGCTTTCCCACAGCCTAAACAGGATCGTTTTAAGAGCTCGTAGTAAGGCCTCTGGCATTGGGCGCATTAAAAAAAAAACTGTTTACTGCACTGAATATCACTATTTACTCTTATGTCGAACTCTCCCATGGAAATTGTGTTGATATGAAAGCAAAATATTTTTTTGTCAGAATACATACATCAAAACAAGTCTGTGATCATTAGCATAAGCAGTTTTTTTTTTGGTTAGGCTAACCAATTGAGCTTTTTTATTGTTTTATATTTTAAATCTATATTTTGAAATAAAGAATCTAAAAAATAAGAAGAAATCATAATATAATCTACCGTAGCAAAAAAAGATTTCGATTTTTAAAGTGATCGCTATTTTATTTATGTGTATTTGTCACAATCAGACACCAAGCGAGAGATAATATAACGCTCAAGATTAAAGCTCCATCAATTCTATGCTATCCCAATTCGAAACCTATTACCTAAAGATCCGAATCCAATAACAAAGAACAAAAACTATTTACTTTTAAAAGCCCCAAAGCTTTGTACCACTAATCCGTCAATTACTCAGTTGGTTTCACATTGATTGTGTGAACCTTGTCAGGGGGTACGTAGACCCTTGTCTGGGAGTGTTCAGTTATCCAGGGTATTTCATTCAACCTGCCAATCCGACCTCCCGTTTAATTTTACGAATCCTGGTCCGATCAAATAATAGTGGACGAAAATATTTCCTTTTTCATCTTCGGGGATTGAGGAAAGATTTTTGTGTGACGGCTTGTCGTTTAACTGTGTTGGAAATGTCAAGGACTTTAATATTGGCTGTGTGATATTTAATTTTTTAAATTGGTTCTTCTCTTGGGCTCAATCTAGCTCAGAAACAAAGATGAGAGCCAAGATTGAAGCCTCATAAGTGCCTCACGTTGTCTCACAAGTGAGTCGCGTCGAAGCAACGAATCAACGCATTTTATGCCACAACTGTGTTGCGTCGATGCAAGGCTATCAGTACGCAGACCGCTGCAGTTGCAGCGAAGCATTTCAGTTGAGCTTAGCAGTGGACCACAGTGCGTTGTCGCTGTCATTGCGACGACGCAACGCATTACTGAGGCTTCACTGTATGATGAAGCGAGCTTACATGAAAGAACTGGAACTGCTGCGCGTTGGTGGTACACAGTAAAAACTGTTTGGCACCAGACTTCGACAGGATGGTGGTCTTGAGCCCGGTGACCCTGGAGAGGCCTATTAACGCCAGTGAGATCGCACACCCGTCACCGCAAAGTTGTGGTGCCGTTGTAGCAAATACCCTATTAAATCCGATAGCCTTTTAAAAGACTAGTTTCTACTGGCGATTTTGCCCGCGTCTAAGAAATATATTCAATGGCACCACTGGTAAAAGTGAAGCTTTTCACCATATTTCTTCATAATAATTATATTCATAGTTCACGGGGTTACTTCTGCATGGAACATTAATTAGCCCTTTATAATTCTTGTTATATTAATGTTTAGAAACTGTGTGCCTTGAGTAAACATAAAGCGCTCTACACACCAAAGCCGCCGGACCCGCCGACACAACCCGGCGGCCTATGTTGAAAGAAGCATGTCGGTAACATTCGCGCGCGCGTGTTGCCCGCCGCCATGTCGGCGACTTGTCGGCGGCTTGTCGGCAGCTAGCGTACGCAAGCGCTCAGTTGCCCGGCGACATTTGAGCTGTAGTGACGTGCTAGTATTTTTTATTTATGTCGTATTTTTATCTCGAGCCACCGACAAAGTTTTACGACTTGCAATGACTGAAGCCGCCGACCTAGCCCGCCGACAAAATGTTGCCAACATATATGTCGCCGGGTCGGCGGCTATGGTGTGTAGAGCGCTTAAAATTTAAACTAAAAGTTGAGTAATGTTTGTGTATGTGAGTTTAAATATTCGTAAACGCACCCACACGATACAGGAATATAATTATTCCTGTATCGTGTGGGTGCATTAGGTGCATATGACGAAAGCTTATTTAGGGATTAGTATAGTAATCTACTTATCCCTAAATAAGCTTTCGTCATCGTCGTAGTTCAAGATAAAATTAAAAGCAAAAAAGTAGAATTACCACATCTTTCCCATAGCTGGGACAACGATCACCTCTATGTAGGAGGTAGAGGCCACACCCACATGGCCTGCTTGTTGGTAATCGAATATCGAGTATTTTTCATTTAGAACAATAATTTAATTCATCGAATATCTGAAAGGTAGAGGTTAAATAAAGTCATTCCACAAAGCCCTTATAATGCTAAAGGTCATGTATTTTTCACTGAAGCTTTTATACGAGAGTGGGTATGAACGTGGGATGTAGTCTAAATTAGCATTTTATCTTCAATACAAAAATTCTATGAATTTCATATAATTTTTAAAATGTTACTTAATAATACCTGCTCCATCTGGCTCATAGCTTTTCTCGCAATGTAACAAGGGAAAATCATACCTTCTTCATAGGGAGAATAACGTATTAGCAAAAACATTATAGATAGAAAGCCTTAATTAATTTGAGTAGGTATTTAAAGGACAATGCTTAAACTCTATAGAAAAAAAAACCTAGCTCCTGCAGAAATTTGTTTAAATGAATGAATGAATGTCTTAGACTTATGTTAATAATTAACTATAGCTTCCTCCCAGACAGCATTTTATTAACAATTTTTAAAATATTTTATTTAATGATAGGTTCGCGTTTGACCACTAATCCGTTTTCTCGCCTAAAGATATGGTTGACGGTGTAGAACAATTGCCTAGAAGTAACCTGTTCACTCTTGACTTGAAGACCCCAAGGTTATAGCTATCGAGGAATAGAGATCCAGTCAGGGAATTCCACTCCTAAGCTATGCGCACATTATAAATATTGGCAAAACGCTTTGTAACCGGAGGGATGTCGACCATGTAACTCAATTATTATGTAACCAAATACCGATTAAGAAATTCCTACCACAAAAAGAAAGGGATTACATCATACATTTGAAACTGTTAAGAACTACAGAACGCCATCTTACTTTCGAAAAAATCCAGCTTCTCATTTTCGCTTAGCACAAAATTCTCAATAAATGCGGCCTTATAATAATGCAGAGGCACGCTTATAATACTAACATAATTATTATTATAAGCACGATAATAAATTATTATGCATAAATATGCTTGTACCTGCTCTTGTTTCCTAATGGTCGGTGTTTTGCTGAAGGTTGGGAAATAATAATAATTTAATGTTACGTTGCTGAAATATGCTGTTTTGATTTGATCATCTACCTATATCAGGGTGGTATTAACTTACGCTTACATAACTTCGCCAAAAGTTACTTAAAAATCACGCAACGTGAACTTCAAATCAAATGCACTTTACAAAAACCAAATATCTAAACAGCGATTTTCTTTAACTTCTGACAAAACACGAAACAAGCTACATCTATCTGCAAAGAAAGAAAGAAAGAAAATAAAGAAGAACGTCAAAATCCCCACATTGTCGAACAAAACGAAAATGGAACAATGTATGCGAGCGACTTTTTACATCCATTTTGCTGAAACATCGGCCCTAATGCAAGTCAAGAGCGTTCATTTACACGGAAAAATCCTTAATCATGGCAGTTCTACCGTACTCTAATAAATTTTCGAGGGTATATCGTGGGTCCGTGGCATTGACGAACAATCGTGAGGGGAAAACGGAATTAGTATGTGTGTGTATAAATTTGGAAGTCAATAGTTTCCCAAAGTATCGGTTGATATAATGCTAGTGACCCGCCCTCGTTGCTTTTTACAACTATAGTAATATGTTTTACAAATTAACCTTCTGCAATCAATTCAATATCTAAATCGCATCAAAATCCATTACGTAGTTTAGAAAAACAACTCAACGTGACACTTAAAGCGGTACTATGTTTAAAAGTACGTACTATACTGTTTAATTTTAGGGTACTTTCATAAATAAGTAGATCTACGATATAATGAGACGGTTCTTGTCGGCGCAGGTAAAACTTATATAGAAAATCTGCCAAATCTGCCTGACCAGAGGGCTGGCCTTTTTTAGTCAAAGAATCAGCATGACCACCCAACGTGGCAAAGCTGCCAGCGTTCTGAGCACTGTCCTCATTGACAGCGATGTGGATGAATTTTTTGATGTCCACTAACTTCTTTAATTTCACCTTGTATTTTCGGTTTTTTTTGTCAGTTTTATTTGTGTATGTATTTTAATTTATTGTATGATAGTTAGTAAAGAATTTAATTACCCTACAAAAAAAAATATTTTTGATTATGTAGTGTGTAATATAATTCTTACTGAAAACGAAAATTGCTTTCGACTATTCCCGTGTTTTCTTCCTTTTACGCGAAACTAAACATAAATGTATGTAGGTCTTTCAGTAAACATGTTGAAAGTTTGTTTAAGTGGACCCCATTCAAAGAATCGCTGAAAAGAAAATCACGTACATTCGTTCTTGTTCGTTTCCGGAAGAAGAACCTTTAAGTATTTCCAGTCTTTTAATACCTTGTGCTGAAAAGATGTTTAAAGAATCTTTAAAGTACATGAATGCTTACAGATAACGGTAGAGTTTGTTGCTTCTTCTTTTGAATAGAAAGTATATTAAATTCTCTTCCTGTAAAACTGTGTTTTTAATCCTATGAAAATGAAATTAAGGATAAACTGAAAGTGCGTACATAAATCGTACGTAGGATGGGATCCCGTTACCAGATTCAGATAAATCCACTTTTGAAACCTTTTCTTCTTATGGAACCAGATTTAGGTGTATCTGCTGGAATCTCATTTGCGTGTGAATGAACTTAAAATATATCCGACCAATACGTAGACGTTGCTTGGGGCGAATGGGCACTATAAGATGTGGGACAGAGACATATCCTGCAGAGGGCCACCACACTAGCTTTGTAATTACGACGAGTCAGTAGACTCACGGGGTGTAGTAACACCCCATTTGTCCAAATAATTTTTACAGCAGCCAACCTAGTCTTGCAAACAATTGACAGATTTCCAGATTGACTACTGTTATTCATAACCAAGAGGAAGATGCTCTGCTGGATTGATGAAGCGGGAAGGGGGACAGCAATTGATTCCCGATACCAAAACTGAGATATAAACAGTGGGTATCCTTACACAGTGTTTCGGTAACTCGGTTCGGTTAGGTAACTTAACAACAGCGTAAACGCGCTTCCTCATTATGCGATGCGATGTTAGTTCGAGTGATAATCATCCTTATTACTAAGATATAAAAAGGCTGCCAATAAACAACTTGCGATTATCTATAGGAAGAAAGAAAAAAAAACAAGCTTGCCATGACAATGTAAGTCAATCGAATTGCATCATTATGTCGTAATGGTAAGAACAATTTTCACGTTTACTTGGCACGATTTGAAAATTGATCCAGTCGCGTCATAAGCAAATTACGTACATAATAATTATCATAGTTCAAGTACAAACTCAGCTAACAATATAAATGGCAAACCCTGTAGCTCATTTATTCACAGTGATTACACATTCATTTTAATCAAAAATATGAATATAAATTATGAGAAGCTTCATTTTAATCAAAAGTTGTAATCAACGTGGTTCATCAGATTTCATTTTCAAATCAAAATTTATGCAATCAGGAATAAATATGTCATTTATTTCATTGCAAAATATGACTGACATCAAATAAGTCCTCCTGCCCTATGTAGAGCGGAAAAGCTTTCATAGGTACTTTTAATGACTTCGACAAAAAATATCTAGTTTTTGTAACACACTGAAACGATCCTTCTTTTCCGTTTTATAATTTGCGAGCTAATCATGTGACTTACGCCTCGTGTCCGTACTAGTGACGCCATGGTTTCAACGGGTACGGCTTCATGCAAACAAGACGGCGAACTTGAACGTATTAAAATAATGTTGTATATGGACGCACTGCAAACTGAACGCAGTTTCAAACGCGCTGTAAAGTTGATGGTAAACTTGATCGTGAATGGCTGCCATCGCTACTCATTTGACAGAGTAGCTGTGATAGTGGTAGCTCGCTTCAGAATGCACCGCCATTCTTCTCGCACTATTGCTTTCATGATACATTCATTTAAGGGACCGCAAGTGTTTATTTAAGGCGTTTATAGACATAGACAACACTCTCATACAAGTTTGACCCAGCATGTACAAAAGTAAAACAATATAATTATATCCTTTAGGAATTTATGTATTTAATAGCCTTATATATTTTTCATTATTTTAGAACTCTGGAGTATTCCTTTTTTTAAGACTAAGATGTTGGATGTGTCCTCCACAATCTATTGCTTTTTATCAAATTAATGGGTCCGAATGGGTCGCGGAACTATCCAAACGAGTGACCGTCACCCTTGAACACGCTTAACGGATATTAAAGGAACACGGTGCATTTTAAGTCAGTACGAGTCTGACTGTCCCTTCCGCTCTACCAAGGAAGAGACTCACTTGATAATTTTATCACTTAAAAAAGCAAAAATAAAAATCTTTACTTCTTAAAGTTTTTTTTTTTTTAACAAGGTATTACAAAAGCAAAGGATCCTGTAAATGGGTCGCGAGCTTATGTCATGAGCTTTGATGTTCAGCCATTTTGAACTCGGGTCCGCTAAGCCCGTCGCCATTTTTATTCCCAAGAGGTAGTAGACTCAAAGAAAAATGTTTGTAAAAGTAATTAATTAGATTAAACACAGACGTGGGACGTTTAAACAAGGTCGTGTTCCAACTAAGTACTAATAAAAACGAGTTACTGTTACCTTTTGAAAATGAAATTTAAATTAATATTTTTTTGGGTCTTTGGTATTTGAGCTGGCAAGGGTTTATTATTAACCCTTTCCGTGACTAATTTATTTATGTAATCTGCCTGTTTGTTTGAGATTGTCGTTTCACGGAAAAAAAATGTTTATCTGTCACTGTCTGGTTTGCCATGTCTCCAATACGTGACGAATGGTTTAAAAGAATCATTTTTTTTTATACAAGAACAATGTTACTTGTGTTTGTGCTACGAACCGCTTACAATATTGCTACGGCTGCTACAGCGGCGTAGCAAATCATGGGTTGCTACGAAATTCTGTATTGATGACATACTCAACTCAAAACACGTTGTTTACGTGAATTGGGCATCAATGAGGTTACGTTAGAACCTTTTTTTTTTTCGTAACCCTTACAAGATTTATTTTCAAAATAATATTATCATTCTACACAATATGAAGCTTGTTCTCTTGGTGTTAGAAAGAAATAAAAAATAATTTAAATATCATAAATAAATACGCAAAGTGGCCTCTGTTTTTATAACTTAAAACCATTTTTCTCCTAAATTATCAATCACAGGATTTTTTAATTGCCGGCAAAATATTATATTAAATAATGCAGATGGGAGCTTGGACTCATTTTTGCCAATAACTTTCTTGATGATTTTTACGAAATTTTTAAGCCGTAGTCGCTACTCGCAAATCGCGTAGCCACCCCTCCGGCGCCCAACATTTAGTGCGTCAAGGTCAATGGCGTCCTGCCCGCTCTTAAAGTATGCGCCAAGTTCAGACAGATTAACAAAATACTTACTTAGAAAAAAAAACATTAAAATTAATATAGTGCCTGAAACTCATAATTTAGATACTCAATTAGGAATTTTATGGCTAAAAGCTTAAAATTTACAATCAATTAATTTAACTGCGTGAGCTATTAACAACGGGAACCATTCTTTAAGTATAGTATCGTAGACACCTCATTCGCTTTAATGCTTATAAATAAAACATTAATTTCGATCTTCTATTATAGGCCTTAGAAATGACATTATTTATTTATTTTCTCAATAATACAAACTTATAAATTAAGCCCCACAAAACCGTTGTAATGGTTTGACTGTGGAACGCAAGATTTTGCGACGGAAAGCGTCTTGGACTGTTTGTCTTGTCTCGTTGGTAGTATTTTTGAGTTTTTCCTTAACAATTTCTCACTTTTTTTTTTTTTTTTTAGCGTGGTAAAATCATCAAATGAGTCCTCCAACCCCGGACAGGGCGGGAGGGACTGTCAGACTTCTACTGACTAAAATCCACGGTGTCCTTCATAGCCTGTTAAGTTCCGGGGTTACGGTAAGGGAATAATCCCGCTACCCCGGCAGGCTTTGGCCCTCTGAGAGGGGGGCCCCGTCATTATGCTGACGCTCTTTGAGGCGCGCGTGGGACACAACGCGCCGTCGACCCGGGCATGGTCCTTGGTCGGGCAGCGAGTTGCCCTTTACTCGCTGCCCGCATGCCCGCGCCTACGGTGGTCGGAGATCATCAAGCGACGTCCGTCGCCGTGGGCAGCAATTTCTCACTTTCTAGTTCAAAAATGGTGTAGGAATCCGGTTTATTCTAGAACCAAAAATTAGAAAACAAACATCTACCAACCCGCACTGGACCCGCGTGGTGGACAGCCCAATTCCTCTCATTGAGACAAAGCCAGTGTCCCAGCAGTGTAAAAAATATAACCTAATTATGGTCATAATGATAAACATGTTTTTATTCTTAATAATCATTAACAATAACCGCACCCCGGACGTAGTATGACAACTCTACCATTCATAGACAATGGTTGAAGCGACGATTCAAAGGTCGAAGAAAATACCTCTTTAGTTCTCCCAATTTCAATGTGACGAATTCCAAGTCAACACTTTCAGGCTATTACGAAACCTCTTTAGAAGAGACGAAAGTAAATTTTGGTGCACTAATGAAATAAGAACAGTGAGAGAAAAAGACGGCGAAAATTAAGTCGAGAAAGAAAGAGACGGAAATACGTACCTATTGTAAGGATGGAAGGTATGACGCCAAACAGATAGAGGCAGAAGGCCAGTTCCTTGCCAACTCCCTCTGATACACACGTTTCCCAGCGTTGGGAAAATGACGGCTGATTACGATATGAACCTGTTTTTTTTTCTAGGCCAAAGTTGTAGTTTACGGCCCACTCCCTCGTAAAGAGGATATCCTACAATAAGACTAGTAAAGGTTATTAATATGATATAAAAAACCGTCTTTTGTGTTGCTCTGCCAATTACACCCCTTTGCCTTTCTAAGATAAGATTCCCAGTACTGGAAAAATAAAGGTTTATTATAACGCGAACGCTGTAGTTTTTTGCTCTGTCAATTTTGTAAATTACAGCTCACTCCTGACAGAAATATTTCCCAGCACTGGGAAATTGAAAGCCGATTACGATATGAACCCGACCTTCTGTATCTATCTATTCTGTGGCAAAAGGCTATTGGTATCGGAGAGGAGACCACAATCTAAACAAGATCTTAGCTGCAAGTAAATAGGCTATTTATGTGGGATGTAGTACCTTTGAGAGGGTTTCGTTAGAGATAAAGGATTATCTCAGGTGTGGGCACAGTAAGTGGTAGGAGAGTGATAATAGCTCACTAAAATAATATAATGTTGTTTATACATGTTGAACTAGAGGCGGTCGGTTTTGGATAGAATTATATAATTATCAAAGACAACGATAAACAAAAAGACTGTTAGTTAAGTGTCAAGTTACAATATTTTTTTCCGAAATGGTGTCTGAAATCGAGGTGAAACGTATCAGTGAAAAACAATGCTGTTTGTCTACAGAAATGATAGAGTTCTTAAGCAAAATCTTCATCATTATCATCATCATCAGCCTATAATGTTCCAACTGCTGGGACACAGGCCTCCTCTCTGTGAGAGCGAGTTGGCCATAATCCACCACGCGGGCCCAGTGCGGGTTGGTAGATGTCACATGTCTTCGAATTTTTGGTTCTAGGACATGCCGGTTTCCTCACGATGTTTTCCTTCACCGTTTTGAGAGCAGTGGTGATGAAATAAATTACACCAAGTAATGCGCCTGGCGGGGTTCGAACCCACAACCTACAACTCGTAAGTCGGGACCGATACCACTGGGCCACCACTGCTCCTTCAAGCAAAATCTTATCCCTATTTAAATTATAAGTGGGAAAGTGTATAATTATGTTTGAATGTTCCGTTTCTTCGTCAAAACGGTCGAACTTAGAGCTAGTAATGGCTTCCAGTCAAATCAGATGCAGCTGAATATCATTATTTTATATGGAGCGACTGCCTATCGGACCTCCACAACCCAGTAACAGGGTATTCCTATGGTAAGACTGGTTGTCAGACTTTTATACCTTCTGACTAATAGTAACGACTGACAAAGAGCTAGTAGTGTTTGTTATACATGAACAAAATATGGAACCGTCACATTTACATTTAGTTATAAAAGCATTGGTGAAATCAAATCTAACGTCGTCGTTTTAATTTTTCAACGATACATTTCACAAAGTTTTAACAACAGTACCCTTATCACGAGTTTTCACTATTATACTTTACAGCGTCTTTCCAGTATTCACAGCGTTTCTTGTATGGAAAAAAGGAACAGCGCGTCTGGTGTGTGAAGAAGGAACTATCTTTTTCCTTGAAATTTGTCAATTTGCAAATGTCAAAGTTCCAGTTTACTTTAAGTCAGAATAACTGAAAACTCATGATTAGGCCTCTGAGCTCCACTATTTTTGTTATAACGAAGGACACAGAACCCACCCCACCCAAACGTCACAATCCTACTTTCCAGTAAGAACGTTATAGAAAACAAAACACGATTGCCTTTGACCTTCCACTAGTTCTACAAGAAAATCAGAGTTACAATCATTGATATAACAATTCAATAAATGACTGTGTTCTATACGTTGCAAGTTGACCTAGAACAACCTCGGGGCAACCTTGTCAGAAACACGATGCTGGAACGGAGCCAAGTCGGCAATTACTTGCTTATATGTCGAATTATTATTATCAAGGCATATTTTGCTCGATAGAATCCGTTTGGGTGTTACATTTCGAGGCGCTCTTCGTCGAAGAAATCGTAAATAGTATTTGGATCTCTAATGAGGTCACAGAAAAGATGGACGATTTGATTTATTTACACAAATAGACTTTCGTTTGGAAACTCACTCATAAACGTAGTGGTATTCTGAGACGTTCACAAACTCACTTTATCAAAGTGCGCGCACAATAGAGCTAATTTATTTTAAAGTAAATCATCGCTGTTTTTGAACGACACACCGCTTGAATTACTAACATAATGTTTAAAGAAAAAAAAAAAAAGTTCAGAATTTGCGATGGTTTACTTTAAAGCAATAGCTTGACAATAGTCAGACAGACAGGCATGGCGAACGCGAAGCGAGGCGTTTTTGTTTGTAATGTGTGGAATTGTTTGAAGCCAGTCACGTAGACTATCGGATCGCTTTCGCTTTTCTATGTGACTGGATTCCAACAATCCCATACGTTACAAATAGAAACGCTTCGGATCGCATTCGCTTTGCCTGTCTGTTTGACAATAGCTTGAAAGAAATAAGTTCGCTTATGCGCTTACTTGGATAAAGTACGATCTTGCACGTTACAGAACAGCACTACTGGAATTAAAGAAAGGGAAGGGAGAAGGGAACTTAGCTTATTCTTTTTTAGTTGTGTTGTTTTTATGAAGAGCTTATGACTTAATAATTACAGCCGCACAGATAGATCTTCCAGGCTAAGCAACCCTTGCGGAGATTGGTCTGAAGATGGGTTACCATCTACCGATTATAGCGATTTACTTTGTGCCTTGGAATGCACATAAAACCATAGCCATGGGTCTTGGCTGTCATGTAGATATTTGACAGTCGATACTGTTCCTCAGAAGCTCGAAAATTTGAAAACCAGTCACTGGGTTCTTGAAGTTAGAAAAGCATTCGCTCCAATGAAAGAAAATACTGGTATTCAGCTGCATCCGGTTCAACTGCAAGCCAACCCCCACATAATTTGGAAAAGGCTTGGCTGGTGACGAACATTTATGTATAGTTTGTAAGATGAAGTGTGCATGAAAGAAATTTTCACTAAATATTAGGGTAAAATCGTTAGAGTTGGCCATAGTTTTTTAAAAGGTGTGCTGAAATAAGAATAAATACTTTACCTTGTTAGTTTTGGCATATTTTCATAATTTTAACATTAATTTTATACATTATAGGCATACTTATCGTTTTAATTAAAGAGATCATGTTCAAAAATACGTTTAAAAATAAAACTCGTTTGGTCATCTCTCCCAGGGTGCCCGTGTAAGATGGCCATATGAGTGAGGTAGTGATGACCAGTACTATGTCTACATACCTTGTTCCTAATTTGCTTTATTTTTTTGAACCACATGTTTTTTATGGTTGTACCTATGGCGATACGTACTCAGCATGCATTTATCGTCACACATTGTACAATTTTCATGAACCCAAAGATTGGACAAATACATTGAATCCAATCTTCGGTGAAAAACGTTATGTAGAAGTTTTTTTATCAAATTTCGAAAAATCGTGCAACAATGTCCCTAAATCGGCTTGTCTAGATCAAAAAATCGTGATATTGTTATTATTGGTCATTGGCATGTTTCCCCAACTTTGCATGGCCATCTCTCCTTATCTTATGGGAAAGAAGGCCACACCCATTAAGAAAGTAAGTGTATGTAATACGGCAAGAAATTGGAGGTTATAATGTAGCTGCGCTCATGAAGTTATTAGAAAATGTAAAAGAAATCCTTATTATTATAAAATTACATCTTATTTTTGTAAAATATGCACACATAAAGAAATATTACGGTAGTGTGAAAACATTATGTTGGATTTTACTCTCTTTTATCTTTTTTTTTTTCAATACTTTTAACTTACACTTGTACTTGTGCACAATGTGAAGCGGACCTGGCATTTACAGCGATATCCAGCGAGTTGTTGCCGAAATATTTCGATTGGCAATCTCTCCCGTACGGCCAACTCTAACGAATTTACCCTATAAATATTGGACCTGTGTGAAGCCGAGTCAGGTCGCTAGTCTTTATACTACTCGTATAAAGAATCCAACTCATCTCCGTCTGGACTTACCGCGATGTCGCTTGTTACATAAAGGGAACCATTGGGTCGTGCGCTTGGCCCATTGTTCGTCTGACATGCGGCAGATTTGTCCCGCCCAGTGACATTTCAACGTGGCGGTTTTCCGAGTGACATCGGTTATTTTTGTGACAAAAAATATTGTTGTATTTTCAACTCAGTCTGTAAGTTTTGCTGATAACTACGTTTCAAATAAAAAGTGAGTGCAAATATTTTTGTTATTTTTTTAAAAAGAGAAAAACCATTGACGTCAGAAGACAATAAAAAATATACCGTGGCGTGACGTATTGCGATTTACTTACTATGCGTTTACGGCTCGGGCATGCCGCAATCGCGGCGGTAAGACCCCTCTTTGAGAAGTGGCTGTATAGGCGTCACGGCTTTCTGACCTTCCGCCTGACGCAGGTCCTTACCGGACACGGATGTTTTGGGAGGCACCTGTGTCTGATGAGGAAGGAGGAAACGTCTGGGTGTCACAACTGCGAGGATCGCCCGGAGGACACAGTGGAGCACACGGTGCAGGACTGCCCCGCTTAGGCAGAGCAACGACGGCGATAGGTGGATACCATGCTGCTGGGCTAGACAGAGTGGGAAGCGGTCGCCTCCTTCTGCGAAGCAGTCATTCTCGCGAAGGAGGAGGCGCTCCGCATGAGGGAGAGGACAGCGTCCTCCCTCCAATCCAGCCGCAGTAGTAGGCGCCCACGGCGACGGACGTCGCCAGACGATCTCCGGCCAACGTAGGCGCGGGCATGCGGTCGGCGAGTAATGGGCGACTCGCCGTCCGACCATGGACCATGCTCGGGTCGACGGCGCGTTGTGTTCCACGCGCGCCTCAAAGAGTGACAGCATTAAGACGGGGCCCTTCTATAGAGGGCCAAAGCCTGCCGGGGTCGCGGGCCTAACGAATTACCGTGACCCCGGAACGTAAAGGGCTATTGAAGGATACCTTGGATTTTAGTCAGTACGAGTCTGACAGTCCCTCCCGCCCTGACCTGTGTGGGAGGACTCATTTGATGATTTTACCAAGCTAAAAAAAAATGCACTTACGGCTGCTGCAAGTGCAGCCGAAAACCTCAAACAGCGCTAGTAGTAGACTAGTAACTATGTATTTGAGGTTGGGGTTGAAACACTAGGGCCATGGAGTCCGAGTGTCCACCAAGTTTTTAAAGACATCGCTAAGCGTATAGACTACGCTTCGCGTGACGAGAGGTCTGGCCTATTTCTTGGTCAAAGAATCAGCATTGCCATCCAACGTGCGTGGCAATGCTGCCAGAATTTTGGGCACTTTCCCCATTGATATCGACGTCGATGAATTTTTTGAAGCCCTGTTAAATTTAATTTAAGTATTTAAATATAGTAAAGTACGCTTACGTAAAAAAATAAAAAGTACACGTCAAATATGTTTTGATAATCTAATTGCTGGCGGAAGGGTTAACAGATTGGTTTCACTGGACTAGCCTAACTAAGCCTTATCTTGCTCGTAAAATACTTGGATCTAAACTCTGACCAGATGTGGCTTAATAACACTAAGTCACTGGACACAACTGGCGCTTACCCGGACAACACAGATTGTGGAACCCCTTACAAGTTATAACTGGACCTAATTCTGCTAACTTTGAAATTAAATTAAAATGAAATGATAGTAAAATTATTTTTGCAAATAATTTTTCATAATTTTTTGCAATATTGAAGGTGTCTTGTCCCTCAGTTCGTGGTTCCGGTTGTTGTTTCTGTATCTATGTTTCTATGTTTATAAACGCACCCACGACACAGGAGAAATTCCTAGTGTAGGACATCGTTTTAAAAATATAATTATACATACTCGTACATAATTATGAAACCACATGCTAAGTTCCTGTGTCAGGAAAGTGATGGTTTGATAACCAGTCGTAGTAAATAGTCATGCATAACTTTTTTTTTTTTAACGTGGCTAAATCATCAAATGAGTCCTCCCACCCCGGGCAGGGCGGGAAAGACTGTCAGACTTGTACTGACTAAAATCCACGGTGTCCTTCAATAGCCCTTTATGTTCCGGGGTCACGGTGATGGAATAAGTCCACGGCGTCCACCACCGCGGGTGGGGCGGAGGGAGGACATTGGCTCTCACTCACGCGGCCCGCCTCTTCCTTCGCGAGCGTGACTGCTTCGCAGAAGGAGGCGACCGCTTCCCACTCCGTCTCGCCCCGCAGCATGGCCGCGACCAATGCCGGGCGCGAGAGGTCTCCGCCTATCGCCGCCGTGAGGACACGTCGGTGCTCTGCCCAAGCTGGGCAGTCTTGCACCATATGCTCGACTGTGTCCTCCGGGCGATCTTCGCAGTGGTGACACTCAGGCGTTTCCCCGCGGCGCCCGCGGCGTCGGACGTCTGCAGATGATCTCCGGCCACCGTAGGCGCGGGCATGCGGGCAGCGAGTAAAGGGCAACTCGCTGCCCGACCATGGACCATGCCCGGGTCGACGGCGCGTTGTGTCCCACGCGCGCCTCAAAGAGCGTCAGCATAATGACGGGGCCTCCCTCTCAGAGGGCCAAAGCCTGCCGGGGTCGCGGGATTATTTCTTTACCGTGACCCCGGAACGTAACAGGCTATTGAAGGACACCGTGGATTTTAGTCAGTAGAAGTCTGACAGTCCCTCCCGCCCTGCCCGGGGCCGGAGGACTCATTTGATGATTTTATCACGCTAAAAAAAAAAAAACAAAAAAAAGCATACACAATAATATATAAAGTACATGACTAAGCTACACCAATCGAAATCTAAATTAAAAACCACTTTAAAGAAACAGCGATGAAGAAAATATCTTCGCATTTTATTTTCAATTTGAACAGTAAAACAGAATCTCTGGGCGACACATTTTGCTAAAATTGATATGACCAAGTCATAAGAATTCGTTTTATCACGGAACTCAAAGAAAAGGTTTTTATACCTACCTAATAAAATGTATGCCCCTATAACTGTCCGAGGGGGTAAGCACCGATGCGTTATCGTAAACCCAAAGTACAGTTCTGCAGCTGACGGCATTAGATCTCAATCTGCGAGGGGCCTATCGCTTTATCGGGCACGATTCCAAATCCCAGTTATGGCCGATAAAATCTACCGGATTTTTTGTGAAATGAAATTCCAATTACAATTCTGACCCATTTTGAAAACTAAGGCTTTTCACAAGAGAAGGTAATTGTTAAAATTGGTGACCTTAAAAGACATTGCCAACTTTGACTAAAATGAGTCAAAGAATTTATGTTTGACGAAATCATCGAATGGTTTCGATTTTTACTCATTCGTATGTCGTATGGTGAAGAAGCTGGCTTCTCTTAGAAGCAAAAATATGAGGTGAAAAGGCCCAATCCTCTTTACAGAAAAGGAGACTGGGTACCACAGTAGTGAAACCATTATTGTTTGACTATACATATTGTGCTTTAGCCTGTAACATTTCTTTCGAAAGCTGCCAGAAAAGGAAGTAAAAAACATTAATTGGGACAAAAACATGCCAAAGCATATTTTATCATAGAAGTTATACTCCAGAAACATGGGAAAATTATTTAGGTTATATTACCGACACACTCAACCTACGCTCTTCAAGACTACAAATAACTTTTTGCTTCAAAAGCCAAAGGGGAAGTTAAAATTCTTGTGGCAGAGCATTCTTCAGATCTTTTCAAGGCTGAATACACATGGCACTTGAAGGGAACCCGTCTTGTATGCATAGTGTTGGGTAAAGTAACTCTGAAATTGTTTTTTTCCATTTATATAGGAGAGGTAAAACATTTTATAGTTGTGTTAGGTTGCGCATTTGTGGTAAAATTACATCATGGAGATCTTAAGCTATTGTCAAACAGACAGGCGAAGCGAATGCGATCCGAAGCCTATTTATTTGTAATGTATGGAATTGTTTGAATCCAGACACATAGAAAAGCGAAAGCGATCCGATAGTCTATGTGATTGGCTTCAAACAATTCCATAAATTACAAACAAAAACGCCTCGCTTCGCGTTCGCCACGCGTGTCTGTTTGACAATAGCTTTAATGCTTTACTAGCTGGTACCAGTGGCTTCACCCGCTACAACTTGAAAATGACGATTATTCGACCTAACGATAAAATTGGGATGAAAACCAGGTATTCTATGTGTTAATCCATGTTATAAACATCTGGGTACCGAATTTCATTCAAATCCGTTCAGTACTTTTGCGTGAAAGAGTATCTAATAACAAACATCCATCTATTGCATCCATGCTCACAAACTTTTTTATTTATAATATTAGTAAGATTAGCTGTTACCACCGGCTGTGCGAGTGTGCGCGCATATGTAACTCGGAAAATTATCCCACGGGAAGATAAATACCATGGTATTCTATGTGTTTTTCAGGCTTTAACTTATCTCTAAGCCAAGTTTCATTCAGAAAAGGAATAGAAGTCAGCACTTCTTCTCTGTATAACTTTTACTGGCCAACCTTCAACTCCGACCGCGTAAATTATCCGTTGTAAAGTTTGAAAGCTCCAAGTCTAAGGGTGACTTTTACCAACGGTTAAACATGTTTAAAATTTTATTTAAGCACAAAATTGTATTGAATTTTGTCCTTAAATAAAATTTTAAACATGTTTAACCGTTGGTAAAAGTCGCCCTAAGTACAGAAGCTGAAAGCGACTTTGTTTTCTACTACACTCGAGAGCAATGAATCCGGGTCACTTAAAGAATGTTAAAAATCTCGGAAACTAAAAATGATAGGTTAATGCAATAAATTGTATTTAATAGACAATGTAATTCTCCTTAAATGAAAGTAAAAAAAAATGAGTCACCATACATTTTATTAACACAAAAATAAAAAAATAAAACAACTGCTGATCTCTCCTTAAAACAAAAATAGGAAACATGAAATTTTTGAACTTTATTACGATTTTCTTGAATTTTAATACTTCGTATTGCCTCCTCGTGCTTCCATTACTGCGTTTACGCGGTTTGGCATGCTGTACACCAAGTTCCTTATACGATTTTGGGGAATATTCTCCCATTCCTCTGTGAGAGCAATTTTGAGCTCACGAAGCGTGATTGGGGGAGGGTTTCGTTGTTTTACGCATCTGCCTAGCTCGTCCCAAGCATGCTCGATCGGGTTGATATCCGGGCTGCGCGCTGGCCACTCCATACGAGTAATGTTCATCTCTTGAAGGTAGTCATTCACAATCCTACCTGTATGAGGTCGGGCATTGTCATGCATAAATATAGCATCCTCACCTAAATTGACCATAAATGGACCAACGTGATCATTGAGGATTTCTTCCACATATCTTACGCTAGTTAAAGAGCCGTTTTCTATGATCACCAGCTCTGTGCGACTTTCAGAAGAAATTCCGGCCCACACAAGTACAGACCCACCACCGTAGGCTACTTTTTCTTCGATGCATGCTTGCTTGAATCTTTCCCCTGGTCTTCGATACACTCTGTGTCTTCCATCGTGCTTGTAGAGCATACATTTTGATTCGTCGGAGAACATAACTTTTGACCAATCTTCAATACTCCAATTTACGTGGCTCTGGGCATATCTTATCTTAGTCTTGAAATACGATGCCCACGCTCCAGTTTAGGGCCGTTTGCAGGTCTAAGGGGTTTTAAGTTAGATTCAGCAAGCCGACGTCTTACTGTCCATGCACTTGGGTTACTTCCTCCGAGGCGTCGAAACTGATTGGTGAGTTCAGTTCCTGTGAGAAAGCGATTTCGAAGCATGGTGTTCACCAAGTATCGGTCTTCTCGTGCTGTGGTACACCTGGTTCTGCCCGTTCCTGGTCTGCGTAGGTTAGAACCAGTTTCTTCGTAACGTCGGAGAACTCTTTGTACTGTTGACAGCGACACACCGACAGTCCTGGCTGTATCGCGCTGACTCCGGCCGGTTTCCAGCATTGTAAGTATTCTGGTGCATTCTTCAGGCGTAAGCGACATAATTTCAGCTTGAGTAATGAATATAGAGCACTATCAACATGGTTTATGTACCCACATAAATGACAGATTACAAACAAAAGCAAAACCAAATGCTGTAATTTCGTAGTTCCATCTTCGAAAGTGGGCCTTTTTCAAATTTGATTTTTTTATGATATAACTTTACAATAACTAAGAAGTTTTAATACCTTCATTTAAGGAGTATTACATTGTCTATTAAATACAATTTATTGTATTAACCTAGCATTTTTAGTTTCCGAGATTTTTAGGATTCTTTAAGAGACCCGGATTCATTGCTCTCGAGTGTATGTAGAGGACGATGGCAAAGTGGAAGACGCATTTTTTAGCTTTTCAAATCATCATAATTATGAGTCCTCCCACCCTGGATGTAGTGGAAGGGACTGTCAGACTCGTACTGACTAAAACCAACGTGTTCCTTCAATTGAGTTTAACGTTCCAGGATCACGGTAGCCTGTTTAAACAGCCCCGCGATCAAGACGGTGAAATTAAATTTTTGAGAATTTATCTTCAATCGTAGAAGGAACTTGATCTACTTACAAAACTGTTCACAGGTTAAATAAAACAGTAAACGTCTCTGCAAATTGAGTAAATAGTTCAGTAAAAGGAAAGCGCAATTCTACGCTCACCGCCGACGCATCGAATTGCATTAGATTTTCAAACACAAAGTCATGTTATTTACATACCTTTTACATATGTATATAGCTTGTGGCAGAATAAATGTAGGTATGTGCTAAGGAATACTAGGTATTTTTGTTTGTAATTCTGCCATTTAGCTGCCTCAGTTTGTAAGTGAAATGTTGATTGTAAAAATATATTGTAACTGAGACAACAAAGTTTTTCTTGACAATCTCGTCATAACATTCCAAAACATTGCGATTCTTGACGGTTAGTGCCGATAACCAACTAAATAGGTTTATCCAAGTTATATAGGTAATTATAATTTTGGGATTGAAGAGGTTCCGTGACCATCACAGACACCTACATGTTTCTCACAAGATTTTATGAACACAACAATGTCTAAACTTTAAAAGAAATTGTGACCTCTTAGTTCTTTTCGGTTGTTTCTTCTCAGAGTAATAGTCAGGTACGAAACACAAGCCTCATCTAGTTTAAAATAAAAAATAATGAGTTTTTTGTCTTGTAAAAGAGTTTGTCGAAACAATTTGCAAAATAAATATCTGTTATCACGTTTACTTTCAACCATTATTAGATCCAGGAGAAATTCTATGAACAATAGATCAGAGAATAGAATAGAATAGAAAGAGAAGAGGCAACTTAAAGCTCAATTAACAGTTTTTGTCATAAACAAAATCGAGACTGAAATTACAATTAGAACCTTCTTAAATAAACGGACATTTTCCCCCTCTATTCGCAAACAGCCAATACAAAGGGTATTGGCTGTCCTCGGACCAAACGAAAACAAAGAGAAAATCAACACCCCACAAAGCAACATCTGTGCGAACAAAGAAGAACTAACAGAGCCTAGTTATAGAATGGTCTTTATGTAATATTTACCAAAGTCCAGAGTAAATAATTATCTACGAAGCAAAAACTGAGGACTTTTCCTTTTTGTCCCGAGCAAAGGACAAACCTTTGCTCGAGGCAAAAAGAAAAAGTCCTCAGTTCCTTGAAAATCAAATCGATATAACATTTCCCTCTCAGAAAAATGGAGGATATCTACACTTTTTGCTCAACGTATTTTATGATACCTTTCAATTTTTCTATTCTATTTGGAAATTATGAGTAATGGTTGCTATTTTTGTTGACGTCTATTTATAGTGACATGTTATTTCTTATTTGCGTATTCCATTTTCGGTTTTCGATTCGATTCAGTAAATAGATTGAACGAACATAATAAAAGTAACAAAAATAGAGAACTTACAATCTACATTTTCAATAGTTTTTTTTTTTTTTAGCGTGATAAAATCATCAAATGAGTCCTCCCATCCCGTGCAGGGCGGGAGGGACTGTCAGACTTGTACTGACTAAAATCCACGTTGTCCTTCAATAGCCCTTTATGTTCTGGTGTCACGGTAAGGAAATAAGTCCCGCGACCCCGGCAGGCTTTGGCCCTCTGAGAGCCCGTCATTTTTGCTGACGCTCTTTGAGGCGCGTGTAAGATTTAAAAAAAATGTTGTGTGGGAATAAATTGTGTAAACACAACACTAACACTTCTGATATTAGATTTAAGGATGTTTGTGTGAATAAAATGTGTATTTCTGGTTTTTATTGACATTAATATCGGCTTTATTATCAAGTTTTAGATATCAGGATGGTTAATGTTATTTATTTACTGTATGTAAAGTATCTCTTAGGATTTTTGTACAGGAATGGGTTTATAAAGAAAAGCACAAAATCAAGACTAGGTATTTATTACCAAGCTACCTCCGTTCGCAAACCCTAGGTCCTCGTGGAGAAGAACGGAGAAAGAAACTCCACGGCAACATATTTTATCAGTACACAGTCACACATTTATAAAATACATCAATATTCTCATCATAATAAATATCAATTAACTTACATTTTCATTGTAGAACAATAGAACACAAATTATAACTTTCAGCATCACACAGTTGGATTCTCAATTTTTAAATCACATTAATTAAATAGAACAACACTCAGAGCACAGCTTTCACCTTTTAAAACGATTGGATAATAATGACCCCCAATTTGACGGTACATCTGTTTTTATAAACATAGAATTGTACCACTTCCAACAAAATTGCCGCCATTGTTGACGAATCACAGATTGTCATACATTTTAGCTAAATAACTTATAAAATAAGCAATAATAAACAAATCTTATGTAGTAGAACCTTTTTAAAACTTGATTACTTAATTTAGAAATTTAGTTTTGATTTATTTGCAACCTTTATTAATTTCGATACAATATTTGACTATCAACTGATTTCGTTCGGAAATCAAATCATTTTTGTTTTAAATATATTACTATTTTTAATTAAATAAGGGCTATGTATCATAAATAAATCCGACACGGCCATTCTGAAAAAAACTTCGTTCTCGAAGTTTCTACCTTTTTATAAAATATGTTAGTTAATAAATCTTAATACACATGATTTAACATATACACAGTACATTTAACATTAACATACAAAGTACATCATCACACATGTATACACAGTACATGATTTAACATCAACATAGTTTTATACTATCTGAATAGCCACAGGTAAATCCACAGGCTCAGTCTAAGTCATAGGTTACAGTCTCAGTCATGGCCACAGGCACTGGCAACAGGACGGTACTGGCACAGTATCAGCCATGGGCACAGTCATCAGTCTAAGTCATAGGTTACAGTCTCAGTCATGGCCACAGGCACTGGCAACAGGACGGTACTGGCACAGTATCAGCCATGGGCACAGTCATAACGATATTAATAAATAATTAAATAAATAAATTATTTTCAAATAGTCTCTGGCCTTGACATATCAGTCCTATCACCTGCTGCGCGTGAATTTCAGAAAGATATCAGGGCAGTGACCGACCAGCAGTACATATATTATACATAATATTCATATAATAGTCTCTGGCCTTGACATATCAGTCCTATCACCTGCTGCGCGTGAATTTCAGAAAGATATCAGGGCAGTGACCGACCAGCAGTTCATATACATAATATTTATTCATACAATAGTCTCTGGCCTTGACATATCAGTCCTATCACCTGCTGCGCGTGAATTTCAGAAAGATATCAGGGCAGTGACCGACCAGCAGTTCATATACATAATATTCAGTTCATAATATCAATAGTCATTTCATAATGTCAATAGTCATTTCATAATGTCAATAGTCATTTCATAATGTCAATAGTCATTTCATAATGTCAGTTCATAATTTCAATAGTCAGTTCATAATGTGAACCTTATTGGGCAGACCAAAACACCCGCCGTCGGTGAAGCTCAATCACCCGCAGTCAGTGAATGTCATTACCACAACTAAGGTTTTAATTCATACATAATACATACAATCATCATTATCAATCATCTTTAAACTAATTATAATAAACCTTCACCAATGTAAAATACAATACATTAACGATAACAAAATAACATCATCATCTTACATCACTTAATCTCTAGATTAAACTTAGATTGTTTCTCTTTTTTTTTTTAATTTGTATTCAGATAGTGTTTATAATATATCAAGGACAACAAACAATAATTTCATCTATCACTTAGTTATTTTTCATTTTCTTTTGCATATTATTCTGTATGTCCTCAACCCTGTACCTATATACTAATACATATTATTTCCCTTTTACTTTGTACATGAATCATGGATTTGCATTTTAATTTCCAAAGAAATTTACGGCTCGGCTATTCTGACAATTATTATTATTTTGGTCTTAAACTTTCGTTTTATCAGGTTTATTTATACCTGGTATTTATAGAATCTCACGGGTGTGAACCAAGGCGAAATTCTAATTATCTGTTAGTAAAGGTGAATTATTTTGTACTGCAGTAAAATTATTATTATCTAATATTATTATTGGAATAGTTTTGTCACGTCGAGACCCTCACAACTTTAATCTACATGGTGCAATGCTTTACTTTTAATTTTTAGACTTGGCTCAATAATGAAATCTTTCCATGAAATTGTAATTTTCAAATCAGTCAAGATCTTATAACATTAATAAAACTTTCAATTAATTATTTTATTAATGTCAGAATGACATTATATTCATAATCAAAACGTCTTTTTATTTTTAGCAGATTGAAAAAAATAAACTAATGTTTACAAATGTACCCACTAATTGCAAAAAAAAAGTTTTTTTTTTTTTTGTTTATAAATTAATGTATTTTTTCTTATGAAAATGACCTTTAGTTTAAGATCTGGTCATTGAACGGGGGATCTACAACTACTTTGCTTTCTACGACAAGTATAAATTATGTACACCTCCAGGAAAACTATCTATCTGTATTTTGCAAATGAAAAACAGAATCAATAAAGAAAAACCTCATTAGTCTTAATCTTTATCAATTGTTCCTTTTACTCAATGCTGTAACAACTTGTTACCGTTTTTTTTTTTTTGTAACCTGTTATCAGTTTTTCATAATTTTTCACTTTTAAATTATATCCCTCCCCCTTTTTTTTTTAGGTTCGTTAAATTATTAACGAAGCTCAACTTTCAAAAACAATTATAAAATAAGTTTCATGGCATAAATCTATAATCTTTTCGACTCGATTTTAGTTAGATTACAACATAATAAAACAAGAGCCTCCGAGGGCCTTACCGACATTAAGACAAAAATTCATACTGTAGTGCAGAAGTTCCCGTTTCGTTATCCTCGGCATGGCTTCGCTTCTTTTCAGCAGCGTCGCAGTCCCGCTGTTCGAGATGGCAGCACGTCTTCATCGCCCTTCTAAAGACGATTCGTCCACCCGTCACAGCTTTCAGCAGGGACGTGCAGATTGATAGCTCCAACGTTGATTATGAAAAACATAATAAAAGTTCATTAGAATTAATAAATAGGTTAGGGCACAATCCCGCTTCTGATATTAGAAATAAAAGATGTGGGTGTGATAAATAGAATGTGTATTTCTGGTTTTTATTGACATTAATATCGGCTTTATTATCAAGTTTTAGATATCAGGATGGTTAATGTTATTTATTTACTGTATGTAAAGTATCTCTTAGGATTTTTGTACAGGAATGGGTTTATAAAGAAAAGCACAAAATCAAGACTAGGTATTTATTACCAAGCTACCTCCGTTCGCAAACCCTAGGTCCTCGTGGAGAAGAACGGAGAAAGAAACTCCACGGCAACATATTTTATCAGTACACAGTCACACATTTATAAAATACATCAATATTCTCATCATAATAAATATCAATTAACTTACATTTTCATTGTAGAACAATAGAACACAAATTATAACTTTCAGCATCACACAGTTGGATTCTCAATTTTTAAATCACATTAATTAAATAGAACAACACTCAGAGCACAGCTTTCACCTTTTAAAACGATTGGATAATAATGACCCCCAATTTGACGGTACATCTGTTTTTATAAACATAGAATTGTACCACTTCCAACAAAATTGCCGCCATTGTTGACGAATCACAGATTGTCATACATTTTAGCTAAATAACTTATAAAATAAGCAATAATAAACAAATCTTATGTAGTAGAACCTTTTTAAAACTTGATTACTTAATTTAGAAATTTAGTTTTGATTTATTTGCAACCTTTATTAATTTCGATACAATATTTGACTATCAACTGATTTCGTTCGGAAATCAAATCATTTTTGTTTTAAATATATTACTATTTTTAATTAAATAAGGGCTATGTATCATAAATAAATCCGACACGGCCATTCTGAAAAAAACTTCGTTCTCGAAGTTTCTACCTTTTTATAAAATATGTTAGTTAATAAATCTTAATACACATGATTTAACATATACACAGTACATTTAACATTAACATACAAAGTACATCATCACACATGTATACACAGTACATGATTTAACATCAACATAGTTTTATACTATCTGAATAGCCACAGGTAAATCCACAGGCTCAGTCTAAGTCATAGGTTACAGTCTCAGTCATGGCCACAGGCACTGGCAACAGGACGGTACTGGCACAGTATCAGCCATGGGCACAGTCATCAGTCTAAGTCATAGGTTACAGTCTCAGTCATGGCCACAGGCACTGGCAACAGGACGGTACTGGCACAGTATCAGCCATGGGCACAGTCATAACGATATTAATAAATAATTAAATAAATAAATTATTTTCAAATAGTCTCTGGCCTTGACATATCAGTCCTATCACCTGCTGCGCGTGAATTTCAGAAAGATATCAGGGCAGTGACCGACCAGCAGTACATATACATAATATTCATATAATAGTCTCTGGCCTTGACATATCAGTCCTATCACCTGCTGCGCGTGAATTTCAGAAAGATATCAGGGCAGTGACCGACCAGCAGTTCATATACATAATATTTATTCATACAATAGTCTCTGGCCTTGACATATCAGTCCTATCACCTGCTGCGCGTGAATTTCAGAAAGATATCAGGGCAGTGACCGACCAGCAGTTCATATACATAATATTCAGTTCATAATATCAATAGTCATTTCATAATGTCAATAGTCATTTCATAATGTCAATAGTCATTTCATAATGTCAATAGTCATTTCATAATGTCAGTTCATAATTTCAATAGTCAGTTCATAATGTGAACCTTATTGGGCAGACCAAAACACCCGCCGTCGGTGAAGCTCAATCACCCGCAGTCAGTGAATGTCATTACCACAACTAAGGTTTTAATTCATACATAATACATACAATCATCATTATCAATCATCTTTAAACTAATTATAATAAACCTTCACCAATGTAAAATACAATACATTAACGATAACAAAATAACATCATCATCTTACATCACTTAATCTCTAGATTAAACTTAGATTGTTTCTCTTTTTTTTTTTAATTTGTATTCAGATAGTGTTTATAATATATCAAGGACAACAAACAATAATTTCATCTATCACTTAGTTATTTTTCATTTTCTTTTGCATATTATTCTGTATGTCCTCAACCCTGTACCTATATACTAATACATATTATTTCCCTTTTACTTTGTACATGAATCATGGATTTGCATTTTAATTTCCAAAGAAATTTACGGCTCGGCTATTCTGACAATTATTATTATTTTGGTCTTAAACTTTCGTTTTATCAGGTTTATTTATACCTGGTATTTATAGAATCTCACGGGTGTGAACCAAGGCGAAATTCTAATTATCTGTTAGTAAAGGTGAATTATTTTGTACTGCAGTAAAATTATTATTATCTAATATTATTATTGGAATAGTTTTGTCACGTCGAGACCCTCACAACTTTAATCTACATGGTGCAATGCTTTACTTTTAATTTTTAGACTTGGCTCAATAATGAAATCTTTCCATGAAATTGTAATTTTCAAATCAGTCAAGATCTTATAACATTAATAAAACTTTCAATTAATTATTTTATTAATGTCAGAATGACATTATATTCATAATCAAAACGTCTTTTTATTTTTAGCAGATTGAAAAAAATAAACTAATGTTTACAAATGTACCCACTAATTGCAAAAAAAAAGTTTTTTTTTTTTTTGTTTATAAATTAATGTATTTTTTCTTATGAAAATGACCTTTAGTTTAAGATCTGGTCATTGAACGGGGGATCTACAACTACTTTGCTTTCTACGACAAGTATAAATTATGTACACCTCCAGGAAAACTATCTATCTGTATTTTGCAAATGAAAAACAGAATCAATAAAGAAAAACCTCATTAGTCTTAATCTTTATCAATTGTTCCTTTTACTCAATGCTGTAACAACTTGTTACCGTTTTTTTTTTTTGTAACCTGTTATCAGTTTTTCATAATTTTTCACTTTTAAATTATATCCCTCCCCCTTTTTTTTTTAGGTTCGTTAAATTATTAACGAAGCTCAACTTTCAAAAACAATTATAAAATAAGTTTCATGGCATAAATCTATAATCTTTTCGACTCGATTTTAGTTAGATTACAACATAATAAAACAAGAGCCTCCGAGGGCCTTACCGACATTAAGACAAAAATTCATACTGTAGTGCAGAAGTTCCCGTTTCGTTATCCTCGGCATGGCTTCGCTTCTTTTCAGCAGCGTCGCAGTCCCGCTGTTCGAGATGGCAGCACGTCTTCATCGCCCTTCTAAAGACGATTCGTCCACCCGTCACAGCTTTCAGCAGGGACGTGCAGATTGATAGCTCCAACGTTGATTATGAAAAACATAATAAAAGTTCATTAGAATTAATAAATAGGTTAGGGCACAATCCCGCTTCTGATATTAGAAATAAAAGATGTGGGTGTGATAAATAGAATGTGTATTTCTGGTTTTTATTGACATTAATATCGGCTTTATTATCAAGTTTTAGATATCAGGATGGTTAATGTTATTTATTTACTGTATGTAAAGTATCTCTTAGGATTTTTGTACAGGAATGGGTTTATAAAGAAAAGCACAAAATCAAGACTAGGTATTTATTACCAAGCTACCTCCGTTCGCAAACCCTAGGTCCTCGTGGAGAAGAACGGAGAAAGAAACTCCACGGCAACATATTTTATCAGTACACAGTCACACATTTATAAAATACATCAATATTCTCATCATAATAAATATCAATTAACTTACATTTTCATTGTAGAACAATAGAACACAAATTATAACTTTCAGCATCACACAGTTGGATTCTCAATTTTTAAATCACATTAATTAAATAGAACAACACTCAGAGCACAGCTTTCACCTTTTAAAACGATTGGATAATAATGACCCCCAATTTGACGGTACATCTGTTTTTATAAACATAGAATTGTACCACTTCCAACAAAATTGCCGCCATTGTTGACGAATCACAGATTGTCATACATTTTAGCTAAATAACTTATAAAATAAGCAATAATAAACAAATCTTATGTAGTAGAACCTTTTTAAAACTTGATTACTTAATTTAGAAATTTAGTTTTGATTTATTTGCAACCTTTATTAATTTCGATACAATATTTGACTATCAACTGATTTCGTTCGGAAATCAAATCATTTTTGTTTTAAATATATTACTATTTTTAATTAAATAAGGGCTATGTATCATAAATAAATCCGACACGCGCGTGGAACACGACGCGCCGTCGACCCGGGCATGGTCCATGGTCGGACAGCGAGTTGCCCTTTACTCGCTGTCCGCATGCCCGCGACATTTTCAATAGTATGAAAAGTATGAATACGTGAGATCTGATATCCATATAGTGGCTCGTAGTAAGTATCAGAAGAAAGCCCTCACAATATAAATATATGCCCTGTACTACCTAAAATAGGAAAAGGGGATTGTCCATAAAATTAGGTACCTTTACCTTTGCGGACAATCGCCTTTTTTGACTATCTGACTAGCATCATCACTTGATGGCAAGGTTTACGCAGGAAAATTCTGGAGAGTTGACGTATAAAAAATACTTTTTACTCTCAACTTCATTTTCTACAACAAGCGAGCACACAATAGAGAAGCTAGGAAAAACTTAATAGCAATCTATTTTCAAAACCAATTTCAAAATACGATCAGCTTTATTGACGCAAAGCTGTTTAGAAATCACGGCTTTATAATTAATTCTGAGCGTGCAATTCATGGCGATCTACCAGCTTTCAAGGCAACATGGTTACGAACAGAGGCAGAGTGTATGACGTAAACTACGATGTAAATACTTAATTTTGCCCTTAAAAACCTTCGAGCTTAAATGAGAAATTTTGTTTGGACTTTTCGACAAAAATTGGGCGTAGGTGCTCAAGCTTTTTTTTTTTTTTTTTCGTGGCAAAATCATCAAATGAGTCCTCCAGCCCCGGGCAGGGCGGGAGGGACTGTCAGACTTCTACTGACTAAAATCCACGGTGTCCTTCAGTAGCCTGTTATGTTCCGGGGTCACGGTAAGGAAATAATCCCGCGACCCCGGCAGGCTTTGGCCCTCTGAGAGGGGGGCCCCGTCATTATGCTGACGCTCTTTGAGGCGCGCGTGGGACACAACGCGCCGTCGACCCGGGCATGGTCCATGGTCGGGCAGCGAGTTGCCCTTTACTCGCTGCCCGCATGCCCGCGCCTACGGTGGCCGGAGATCATCTGCTGACGTCCGACGCCGCGGGCGCCTACCACTGCGGTTGGGGCGGAGGGAGGACGCTGTCCTCACTCTCAAGCGGCCCGCCTCCTGGGGGCTCAAGCTTAGTTGTATTTTAGATTTAAAATGGGGTTATTTTTTAAGTAGAAATAATGTTTCGAGTAGTTTTTACGTACTTGTGCTCGGGCTTCAGGCATGAAGCGATTACATATACATACTTTGTCCTCATATTAGTAACGAATGCGCAATTATGCGTGACCGTCATAAGCGTTACGACAGAACCGCGTATCTCAAACATGACAGAGATTGCTGGCGTATAAAGAGAATCGTCGTTTTCATATGTAACGCATTGGTTCAGAAAACTGAAATATACGCCCCCCTATTTGCGACCGTGACGTATTCAGGTTTGTCTACAATGTGAATGCGAAAGTCAAAGCATCGTAAGCGAAATAAACGCAAACATGCGCTAATTTTTCTTTGGCTAAGAAAATAAGGAGACACGGGGGAAAGTCAAAACTGTACCTACATTGATTATTTTTTTTAAAGAATACTTGGGGTGTGATCTATAATCGATACCGAAACCAAAAATATAGTTTTTAGAATTTTTGTCTGTTTGTCTGTATGTATGTCTGGGATAAACTCAAAAAAGTACTGCATGGATTTACTTAAAAGGCACGAATATTATTAAGACGTCGGTTCAAAATATAGGCTACATAATTATCACCTACGGGGAACAAGCAGTGAACCTTTATTTCTTCAACGCATTCACGCAGACGACGTCGCGGGTCGCAGCTAGTATAACATAAAATAAACATTAAAAATTATAACATTTTAAAATGTCACGTCTAATTTTGACATCCATCTTTTACTGTTCGCCCAACTTTTTCCTTTGTTACTAAGTTTTAAAACTTTTATGATTTCAATAACAAACTTTGACATAAAAACAAAAGAAAGTTAAGACAAGATGGCCGTCCAAATTAAACTGAACATAATCTTCGAAACAGGTTAGATAACATAAATTAGGCACCCGATGCCGTTGGCTCGCTGCCCAATCTACATAAGATTATACACGTTGCCAGGTAAGGTTCCCTTTAGCCTAAAATTTTCGACACACTTACCAGCAAGCCTATTCCCCAAAGGTTTTATGAGCAGGAGGGACAAGAGGCTGGCTATTTTTGAGGAAAAATGGACGTGAATATCTGTCATGAAAACAAAGTAGGTTGCCCATAGTGCATTATTTGACCAACGTTCTTTGAGATGCGGTGGAATTTAGAACAATGCGTTCAAAATGTACCTAGTTTTGACAGATGATTGAAGTTTTCTTTTTAAGTGAGTTCGCTATCAATTAAGAAAGTGTCACTTGAAAATAATGTTTACAAATAAAATTCTTTGTGCAAATAAATTTTTAATAGTTTATATTATCTTTACTGTCTTGTTGAAAGCGTGCAAGTGTTAATAAGTAATAATGCATCCCATGACGTCACATTATGGGGTAAGGAACTTTTCTTCGTAGTTGAACTGCATAATACTTACCTACTTAGTTTTTTTCCTATCGTTTTCCCAATCTTCTTTCATTTTAATTAGTAGACATCTCAAAAATTATTCATTAAAAAAGTAAATACTTGTACAATATGACAGTATCAAATAAAACGGGCAAAATAAAATCCCTCCTCCTTACAATATTACCTAATTTAGGCATATCGGCAAATATACAGTCAAACAAAATTAATTCACGTTCCGTACATATTTAAACTACGTGATTATTACCTTAAGCACACTTCAATTCTTAATTTTGAGAGTTTAGTCTTTCTTCTTTTCCTACGTAACGTATATTTAAATGTCGTCGACCCCAATTTTTTACCAAACACTCTTGGTACAAGGAAAAAATGTGTTGATCACGAATTTATAGAAAAATAAGGTTTCCTAATTAATACGTCAATGTAATTAACAGATTTTGTAACAGTAGACGAATATCTCTGGGTTACGAACTGTCATAAAAGAGCACCGCTGCCTTGGAACACAAAGAGGAACTACAGGAACAGGGTGATGTTAAATTCTTCAAGTTTTGCAGTCGCTTCCATCCTGGGCGGGAGGATTCATTTGATGCTGTTCCAATCCAAAAACGGGTTAGTACCCATGTTTAGATCAGCCAGTAAAAGCGTGGTAAAAGTCTTGTTTGTTCCGAAGTTTTCCGCTGTTATTTTTGCAGTGAATACCGTGAAAATAACAGCGGCCGGTGGCATATTAGAAGTTTTAAATACCAATGAAAAAGAAAGTGTTTACATCGGTACTTGCCATAATGCCAACGAAAGAACTAGATGAAAACAAATAATCGAAAAAAAAGTACTAATTCAAAATTATCTTTCCTTAAAAAAGAAAAATAAAATGATTCCCGTCTTCGCTAATGCGCAGTGGGGTCTAAAATATATGAAACACATTAACATTGTGCTCATATCTGAGTACTTTTTTATCTTTTCTCGTTGGCAAAGGAAAGAAAACTAAGCAAAATAAGTGGCGCGCAAATTAATGCTTCCTACGCTCTGTGTTTTATTGTTGTATTCTAGAAGATGCTCGACCTTTAGATAATTATTTGTGCAAGTGGCTTCTATGTAGGTTGATACTTACCTCTAGAGCGTGTGTTGGATGAATTAGAGACCATTGTGTCAAGATCAAGAGTATTAGGACTAAAGTTATCTTGTAAGAAAATAATTTATGTGACTATCAGTACTGTTAGTACAGTGACTGGGAAATTAGCTACTGGGCTACGTGTTGCGGGTTCGATTTGATGAAAAAAATTTGTGTATGTGAGTTTTTTAACCCGCGCATTGTTGAACCGACCATTTGGTCGTTTATAAACGGTTTTTTGAACCAATCCCAAATGGTCAACAGAACAGGGTTGTTAGTAAACGCACCCAAGATACAAGAGAACTAAATGCGTTTAAAAAAAATAAACATACTCGTACTTGGCATCAATAGAAATGGCAAAAGGGTTCATAAAATTCAAATTCTCAAAGCTTTATTTTAAAGGTTCGAAAAGGTCACCGCCATCTAACGCTTAAAAATAAATCTCGCAAATTATACCTAACCTAACTCAATACAATAAGCTAGTCTAATAAAATTATTTCTCAAATAAAAATCTTACAAGTTAGTACCTATCTATTTTATTATTTTTCTGTCTAGAAACTACAACTAATAAGAGAGCCAGTAATAAAAAGAAAAAAATAAACCAAGATAAGAAGGTTCGTTACGAGCGATTGCCCTTTAATTGCACCGATATTCTTTCTTAGATAGTTTCTATAGAAACCAGACTGTTTCAAGTCTCTGAGTTTACGAGATACGAATGTCCCATCAATTAGGGACTTGGCTAGAATAAATTGGTTCACCCTGATCTTAAACAACCTGACCGTTAGCCAAGTTTGTAATTTACTTTATTATTTCATACTGCTAGACAGCCAATAAAGAAATTGATAGACTTCGTTTTCGAACGATATTCCAACGTTCTTTTTTCATTTGAATTTTTTATCAGTTCTAAGAAACGTCAAGATGGCGACGCGGTTTTGATCTTTTCTTTTTCTAGCGGCCATTGAAGTTTAGAAAGACTCGATTTTTGAAAATTGATGGTTATTTTTTGACATTATTGAATTTGAAAATGGTACTCGCATCGAAAACCGTCAGCACTTTTTATTAAATTCCTGTTTCTGTATTCTGAATATAATTATTGATGTCTGACATTCAATAGGTCATTTTAATACATCAATATATACAATTTGAATTTATACTGTCACTTGTCAAATGCTATAAATTCGAACTTTGATGGATTAGTTTTAAAGCGTATTTTCATGTGTATTTTCTTTTTTGTGAAAGCAATCCTTTTTATACTTTCACATTGACGTCTCATATTCTGCTACATTTTCATCACAATAATAAAGAAAAATGTATTGATATTTTAATAAGAACATAAATAATAAAACACTTAAACACTGCTTCTCAAAAGTGATAGGCGTTCTTTGAGAATTGAGAAGACACGGGCAGAGTAATCACTGCACCATACAAACATACAAAAATGGAGGAAATATCTCGCCCAACAGTGGGACACTGGTACAACTTTACAATAATAATTAAAACCTACTTCATAAATGAAATAAAAACACTCTATTCGTATTTATTCCTTAGTAAACTGTCACAATAACACAAGTCTCGCCAAACTAGTCTACGCATACGATATTATCCTACTTACCTAATAGTATAACCCTGCCATGTTTAGTAGGTCACACACAAATGCGGCATACCCACAATAGTATAACCCTGCCAAGTTTAGTAGGTCACACACAAATGCGGCATACCCACAGACACGGGTGATAATCTTCATACAACGAAACGCTCGACGTAGCGCCATATTGTTTTAATGTCGACTGACGTTTCTGGTCGTCTGTGATTGGCTGTCGCAGACTCTGGTAGGCCGCCATTTGTTTTTGCGTCATATGACGTATGTCTGACATTACTGCTGGTGATAATATTGATCTTTATTGTTTATCCTGTCCGCTTTTTCTGTAATAATAAATCCCCAGTGTCTATACCATAACTTTTGCTATTTGTAAAATGTATTACGAGTGCTCTGTTTGTAAATTTTCGCGACAGGACGCTATTTGGCATTATTTCCCGTGTTATGAGAAAAGACTCGCTGTGTGGTTAAAGTGTCTAAACTAAACCGTGATGATCTGCAAGACTGCAATCGTTATCACCTGCTGGGCTAACATACGCGGTCATGAGAAAATTCGAGATGGGATGAGAAATATTGTCACTCTCGATCATTTTCTCGCAATTCGCAACTTATGCGCCACGAGAGAGAATTATCACGTCGTGAGATATCCCTTTCATGACGAAACGTCAAGTTTTATTTTTAAATGAAAACACTGATAATCATGTGTGTCTATGGTGACTAAAGCTACCCACACACAACAAATTGAACGAATGAAATGTGAAACAAGGCCAAAAGACTTGTTGTCAAGTTCATTAAATTAAAAAATAAAAATGTTTTTTCTCTTTTGCGAATATGAATAATGACAAGGATAGCACTATTGTCAATTTTGAACCGGTGGCTTTACCGAAACGTCACAATCAATTAACATTCATGTCTGAAGTCCGGTTGTGTTTTTGTTTTGTGTGTGTTGTCTGTTTGAAATGGCATTTCAAAAGAAAACGTAAGTAAATTTGCTAGTTCTTGACAGTATAGTTGTGTATTTGTGATCGTACGATTGCTTGCATTTAATATTTATATTCGTAATCTAACAAATGTTTTTGTTACAGGCGGCGAAGCAGCAGAAAGAAAATTTAGAAAATTATAAAGAAGATGATTAATAGTTGATTATCTTATGTTGATTTTAAATATTTTAATTAAAAAGACTGATGTATGTTTAAAATAGTTGATTAATAAGTATAGCGGTAAAACCACCTCAACTGAAAAAAAGCCTGATATTGAATAAAATGAATGTCGAAATTGCAAAATAAAAGTGAGGTTAGAATCGACTTTTGTTTTGGTTAAAAATTTAAGCTAGGTATTTAGGAGAGATATGATGTAAGTAGGTACCAAATCTAATGGTTATATAAGGTTTGTTAAATGCTTTTGGACAACGCTAAAAAAATACTTTTAGTAGGTAAGGCGGTCGTTAGAATAAATTGAGATGAAAATATCAATTGTACCTATTGACTTTTATATTTATATTTTATACTTACCTTTAAATGGGCGGGCAAACCATCCCCATTGCGTGGTTCGAGGTCCACTCGTAGTTTTTCAACTATATATAAAGCCATAGGCTTTGTGATCCGCCACAGCGACTGGAACTCGCTGTCGCGAAGATCGAAAGGATCGCAGACGTCTCGTATGCGCTTCCTTTCGATCCGCCTATTCCACCTCTCCTCGTAAATAGTTAATAAATAATTATAATACGGCACTGCCATTTTTCGCAACACTTTTTATTTTTCTCCAGCTATCTCTTCGAACAGAATGATCGACGACAAATGAATCTAATCTAAATGTCAAAACTCGATTATTTATGAGAAAATATGGCGCCTATGTTGCAGTTTGTAGAGAAAATTTCTCGAAGTCTACGTTTGACAGAACGACATGACAAAATGTAGTGCAATGTTACCGACAGTCGAGAAGTCGAGATATGTCATCTCACCTCGAAAAAATGGCGTGAGATAATTATCTCGTGACGTGCATGTTAGCCCTGCTGAACAACTTCCGAAGCTTTTTGTTTGTCAAAGCACTTCAAAGAAAGTTCATTACGTCTAAATCTCGTCTAAGTCTCGGCAGTGCCTATCCTTTCCTGTACTGAAGATGAGATTTTGAGTGGAACAAAAACTCGGCAGTATAAAAGGTAAATATTATGATAACACATCGGCTTTCATTACTTTTTGCTTTCTTAATCTTACTTCTACCAAAGTTTGTGAAGATAGGTGTATGTTTGTTACTCAGATTATTTTAACATAATAGGATACCTTTTATCCCAGGATTAAATTCCTGTTAGTTAATTTTCGACATAAACGCGGGTGAAGCCGCTGGTGATGGCTAGTATAAAAATATACGTTTTGCATACTAAATTGTTATTTAATATGGGTGCTAAATGTTGACAGCGCCAGCGTGGTAGGAGGCAGAGGTACATTGTTCCTGTATATAAAATAGATATTTTTAAGAGAATTCATTATACAGTTACATGCTCAAATAATATGTTTTACTGACTACATAATAATATAATGTTTTCATACAACTCAACTGATTTACTCTATGTGACTACCTACATAAAGCACCCCCTCATCCACCCACTCCGAGGTTCATAATGTTTCTTTATAATAAACATAGTGTTTCTTCTTTTCCAGCTCATTATGCAGATGGAAGACCTGTGAAAATCCTGAGAATAGCAGTTGTAGAAAAATCACCTCACCATTGTTTTGGAAAGAGGCGATTGATAAACCATCGAGAATATACATCAGCAAAAAAAAGACTAAATTACCCATCCAAAGGTGCAGTGAGGTGTTTCGGTACAGTGATAACTGTAGCTCATAAAAATAATGTTGAGTCAAAAGGTTTACAATAATGAACTGGTGCACTATGATAATTTTACTTACTTCTATTTAGTGATTTTCGTAATTTGCCTGCGATGCAAAAACAAGCATTCGAAAAATTTAAAAGGAAATTTAAAAATAAATGTTTTAATATGTAACTGTTTGTTTTATTTTATTTTTTTCCCGAAATTAATTTTCAGAAAAGTTTCAGTAGTATAGCAATATCGAGTACGGCGTTTAGGCTGTATACGATTATTCCTTTGCCTATGAGCAAAAGTGATTAAAAAAAAAAAGAAACGTCATACGACATTAAAACAAAATGGCGTACTAAGCCGAAAAATTTTGTTCTGAAGTTGGCAGTCTGATACGAAGTATCTCTAAGTAGTCTGTGCCCACAGATATCTCTGGGCATACCCCATTAAGACGTACATTCCACGTTTCGTTCGTAACATGCAAATTTTGTCGCGCAATCGTACTGAGTCGCGTGTGGAAGTAATTCTAATGTGGAACTTTTTAATTTTGAAAATGTAAGGAAAATAGGTAATCGTATTAACAAAGGAAACTTTTTTTTCCTTTTAAGTTATTGCCATTTAGCCTGGCCGCATACATCAGTTCTCCTGATCAGGAATCCTGATCCGTTTTTCGAAATTTGTACGGGAAGTTATACAAATGTGTGTGACATGCACACACATTTGTATGAATTCACTGTGTACGGATAGAAAACGAATCAGGATTCCTGATCAGGAAAACTGATGTAAGCGGCCAGGCTTATATTTGACGATTCAGTAACATAAGTATACGCCGCATACCAAGCTAGCCCAAGATGTCAATACATCATCATCATCAGCCTATAAATGTTCCCACTGCTGGGACACAGGCCTCCTCTCTGAGAGAGGGAGTGGGCCATAATCCACCACGCAGGCCCAGTGCGGGTTGGTGGATGTCACATACGAGAGTCAAAATAGTTCGATCTGCGTTTGTTTTAAAAAATAAAAAGTTTTATTTATATCACTTATTTAATTAACTTTCACAAATTAGGTTTTTAAACTTAGAGAATTTACAATAGTGAAGCCGGCGAGTAGATATCGGAAACAGAACAAGTGTTGCTGGTCAGCAGGCCTCTTATAGACTAGCTTGCTCATTCTTGGTGGTCCAAGGTATCAGGGGTATCGATTTTAATGATAATGGTCTTATTGTCTTTACTTCCCTGGAACCTTCTGCATTTCCAGTCAAAACATCCATTATTTTAATGGTTCTATTGTCTTGATCTATTTGACTATCCCCCCTTAATTTTGAAGTCCTAGGTTTCTTCCAAACCTTGGATCGAAGAAATTGGAAAATTATACCAATTACTAGTATAGTCAAACATATGATCCAACTATACTGAATTAAGTTATGTCTCCTCTGCATTCTCAATTCTTCTATTTGTCGTAAAGATTTTAACTTCATGGTGATTTTTACTGGATCGTAGTTCAACTCCATTTCAGGGATATCTTTAGTGTGATTAATTTCTAAATTTGCAGTAATAACCTTATCTTGTGATTCTTGTGTATGGAACCTTAATATGCCCGAAATATTTACTTCACAATTTTCTCCTGTCAACAAATATGCACCTTTTATCCATGATGTCTCATCATATTTCCCGCAACTGATCTTCACCTCGGTCGTTCTGTTAAAATACATGTAAATAACTTCCGATGATATTTCTTGAATGATTTCTACCGGACTTTTTATTGGGATTGTTGTGCATTTATCTGTAGTTTTATTTAATAAAAGTTCTGTTTCACAGTTTGTAGTTTGAAGAATAGTTTCTTTACATATTAGCTCCGTCAACATTGAACAGTCTTCTATTTCATATATTTCCGAGCGGGAATACGCCAACGTAACCTTTCGCATTAAAGGATAGGTACATATAGGGTGGTTTTGGATTATGGGAACAATTTTTCGCGTATTATACTTTTGTGGTCTAACTAAAGGTATTTCTAATACAAAGTATACAATTTTATTGATAATCTTACGCTTAACATTAATAAATGGTTCAATATCGTTAATATTACTAGATATCATTACATTCCTATTAATTTTGCTAAGTGTATTTTCCAAAATATGTGACTGAATTATACTATAGTGATACATTCGATGTTCAGCAAAAGTAATAGCAGTCGACAATCTTTCTGCTATGTCCTGTAATGTTTGAGCTTGTAACAGTATTTCTAAAGCTACTTTCTGATGAACTCTGTTGTTTCTTATCTGAGAGTATTGTTCATCTAGTACATTTTGAATTTCAACAATTTTCTTAATCTGATTATTATATTCTTCTAAAGTTTCGTCTGTTACAGATATTTGTTTATTATATGCTACTTTTAATGTTTCTAAATCTTTTTGTACATTATATAAATCATCTTGATCCAAATTTCCCGTTATAGATTTTATAATTGAGCCTAATCCATTAATTAATCCTCTTTTTACTCTACTTTGTAAATCTAAATGACTACATATTTCAGATACATGGTCTAAAATAATGTTAATACGATTATACAGATGATTAACATCACTTATTTTAAAATTAGGTTCTGCTGTAATTCTTATAATAGTATCCTTAAGTTTATTCTTATTTTCTAACATAGGACTTATATCTAACATATGAATTATGGTCCACCTTCCTTCAATAATACGGGTAGGCGGCATGTCTACCAATATTATGTGCTCATTTGAATCTAATTTTCGGAACTTGTGTCCGAAGGCGATGCTGATTCTGTAACAATTAATAATTCTTCTTGATGATAAATTCGGTTATTACTTAATTTATATTTATTATGTGGTTCACAGGTTAATATAGTGAACGGCCCTATAAATCTCGAATTTGTTTTGTGTCTCTCGGCTTTACTGTTTTTTAAATACACTTTATCTCCAACTTTAAAACTTTTTTGAGAGTGAATGCCCTTATTAATCCTGTCGTTACGTTTTTTCTTTTCGCTTCTCAAGAGTTCGTGAATATTTTTCTTTAATTGATTACTAAATTCTTTTTGTTGAGAGGTATAATTTTGAACTAAAACCTGAAAATTATCGAAATTTTGAACTTTAGGTTTCCTTGTGAAATGAACTTCAAAAGGAGTCATATTAATGGCACTGTGTCGAGTATTATTATAGGCATGTGTTATGAAATATATTTTTTGGTCTTGGCCTAAATCTGACGATCGTTGCAGTCTAAATAACTCCTGAAGCGTGCTATGTAATCGTTCTACATCAGAATTTGACTTATGATGCTGTGGAGAAGTAGTATGATTAATAATATTATACATTTGAAATAGTTCAGAGACTATTTCGCTGCAAAGTGATTGTTCACCATCGTGGATTATTTTCTTTGGTGCTCCAATTAAAGCGAATATCTCTGATAATGTTTCACAGACTTTACTTTTTTCTGTGGGTTTAACTATAGCATATTTAGAAAATTTATCTATAATAGTTAAATACCATTGTTTTTCTAAAGACATAAAGTCTATATGCCAAATTTCCATTGGCTCGTAAGGTGTTTCCGTTTCCACAGCTAATGTAACGTTAGGATGACGATTATATTTTTCTTTTTGACAAGGCTCACACTGGAGAACGAATTTTTTTATTTGTTTTCTCATATTTTCCCAATAATATTTTTCTTTTAATTGTTTATATAAACTTTCTATTCCAGGATGTCTATTATCTTTTAAATGATATTCTTTAATTAGCCTTTTCTGCTCTTCTTTTTCATGAATTTCTACAAGAGATTTTGTGAACCTAGTTGGTTTAAATTTTGTATGATCAAAATATTTACGATATGTTTCGGAAACTTTATAGTATAACTTATCATTTGGTATTATAAAAGCATATTTTTCTTGAGGTAAATATTCTAACATAAATTCTTTGATAATATTTTCTTCGTTATTTGGTGGAATATAAAAATACCAAACTCCGTTTTCCCTACTTGCCTTTTTGTATGGGGCATACTCAAATATTACACGTCTTAATCTTTTTGGTGGATACGCATGTATAATCGGAATGCCTTCATCACTATCCTCTACATTAGAATGAGTAGTACCTTGTTGACTATCGCATGTATTGTTGGACTGTTCCGGATTTTCGGCAGACTCTGTTCGTGAAGAATCAGAATTAGTTAATGCCAAATCTTCTTCTAAGTTTACTTCTAAGGAACTACTATCAGTTTGATGAATTTCTATGCGACTTAATGCGTCAGCAACGTAGTTATCTTTTCCTTTCACATGTTCTATGCTAAAATCATAATCTTGAAGTTTTAGTTTCCATCTAGTTAATCTTTGGTTAGGTTCTTTTAATTTAGCCAACCAGATTAAAGCTTTATGATCCGTTCGTAATGTAAATTTTCTACCATAAATCGCACACCCAGGCCAATAAAGGCGTAAGTGGAATTCACTAACTTTACAGGGGAGCAAAAAAACTGTTTAACCAGGTATATCTACTTTGTTTTTGACTCTATGATCTATTGTTATATATAAAAAAATAGTAAAAAAAACAACCTTTTTTATTGTTTACATTCGAAACACCTTAAATTAAATTGGTAATCAGTATTTAATGTTTAAAGTTTTACAGACGTTTTCCTTATTTATTTAAGACCAATCCTCAAACGTAATGCTTTTTATTCTAATCATCGCTTTCTAAATATGTTTAATACTGTAACTACTCATGCTTACGTCTGTTACGAAGTTCTATACTATGATAAAATACAGAGGCTAAGTACTGCTTAAGCCCTTTTTTGCTTAATTTTATTTTACTTATCGAATTTTAAGATGCATTTACATCTTTGTTTGTTAAAAAATAAAATTAAAATATAGTTTTAAGTCTAAATACGGCCTTTTTATAACAGTATGTTCAATTAAACCATAACTGTAAGTAATATTAAGTTTCTAGGTAAAATATATTTCAGTGGTGTAATAAAAAAGGTTTTTAGAAAATTGCACTTTATTATAATAATAGTCATAACAGAACAGAATAATAGTGATAAAAGATAATCAAATTAACAGTGAATTATAATTTTAATTTTGTAATTAAATCAGAACGGTAATTAAATAGAAATTCTTATTAAAACCTCAAAATATTAAAATTAATAATCACAACAAAAATCTTAAAATTATTTATTATACCAATTACTAAACATTCACACAAAAGAATATTAATCATATTAGTATTGAAAAAAAACCCCAAGTGCCCGGCGACTCCAGCAGTTGTGCTGGCGTAAACGGGCGCGAGCACAGCCCTGGTGTCAGGGGAGCTAAGAATCTCCGGCGAGATATTCGACTAACCGTCAAACGACAATTACGGCAAATTACATAAAGGACTCCGGTACACTCAACATTCTTACATACTATGTTCGGACGCTGCTGAAAGATGAGCGGTTGATTGAGCTTGTAAATGCCCTAAAGGATATTAGTTGGGACATTTTGGGACTTTCAGAAGTGAGACGAGAAGGTGAGCAAACAGAGGAAAGAGACGATGCCGTGTTCTTCCACTTCGGTGAAACCAGTGGCCAACACGGAGTGGGGTTCATGGTGGCAAAGAAGTGGAAGGACAACATAATTGAATTTTTAGGATACTCTGAACGTGTCGCTGTGCTCAAGTTCCAACTAACACCTACCAAAACTCTAACTCTTGTTCAGGTATATGCACCAACATCTGCATATTCAGATGAAGATGTAGAAGATGTTTACGATCTTGTTAATAGAGCATGCGACGAAAATAAAGGCACCAGGAACATGGTTTTTGGTGACTTTAATGCAAAAGTGGGACGAAGGCAAGAACTGGACAGTGGTGACACAGTTGGTAGTTTTGGTTTAGGAGATCGAAACGAGCGAGGCGCTCGACTCACCCAATTTGCCTTCGGACAGAGCATGCACATAGTCAACAGTTTCTATATGAAGTAACCGCAAAGACGATGGACCTGGGTGTCACCAGATGGCATCACGCACAATGAAATCGACTACATCTTGTCATCCGATAGATATATATATTATTAAAAATATTAATGTCATAAACAGGATCAAATATAGTTCAGACCATATTCAGACACCCATTCGTGTTAAAATCAGACTAGATTTTAAAATCCATCGAGCCAAATTATTTATAAAACAAATTAAAAGACTGTCTAAAGAGACCCTCGTTAATAACTTCCAACATTTCAACCAGGAACTGTCTAATTATTTTAAGGAACTTGAAATCGATGAAACAGACGCAGAAAAACAATACAATGCAATAGTTACCGGAATAAACAATACCTACAAAACCATAAAAAATAAAACCAGAAATAGAAACAAATTATCCTTCCAAAGTCTCGATTTTATAGAACAACGAACAAATAGGAGCACCACACTACAGAGCAATAGATAAACAAGTTAAACGAAGCATAAGAAAAGATCTTAGAAATCTGAATACACATTTGGTAAGAACTGCATTAGAAAACCATACATCGCTAAGAATTTTGAAACATGGAGTTACTTCCGGGAAAACTTGGATTAATAGCTTAGTGGATGATAACGGCGTAAAACATTACAATAGAGATGAAATCATGGAAGTTGCAACAAAATTTTATAAATCATTATATTCCGAGCATCCACCATGCGATAACTATACTGAATATAATCTATCCGATTCCATCCCCCCATAAATGGTTATGAATTGCACAAAGCGCTTGCTACTATGCGCTACAATAAAAGTCCTGGAGAAGATGGAATTACCACAGAAGCACTCAAAATAGAGGTTGCCCCACCTTACTAACCTATTTAACACCATTTTACGAGAGGGGGCCCCGTCAGTATGCTGATGCTCTTTGAGGCGCGCGTGGGACACAACGCGCCGTCGACCCGGGCATGGTCCATGGTCGGGCAGCGAGTTGCCCTTTACTCGCTGCCCGCATGCCCGCGCCTACGGTGGCCGGAGATCGTCTTGCGACGTCCGTCGCCGTGGGCGTCCACCACCGGGGGTGGGGCGGAGGGAGGACACTGTCCTCTCTCTCACGCGGCCCGCCTCCTCCTTCGCGAGCATTACTGCTTCGCAGAAGGAGGCGACCGCTTCCCACTCCGTCTCGCCCCGCAGCATGGCCGCGACCAATGCTGGGCGCGAGAGGTCTCCGCCTATCGCTGCCGTGAGGACACGTCGGTGCTCTGCCCAAGCGGGGCAGTCCTGCACCGTATGCTCCACCGTGTCCTCCGGTCGATCTTCGCAGTGGTGACACCCAGGCGTTTCCTCCTTCTGCATCAGACACAGGTACCTCCCGAAGCGTCCGTGCCCGGTGAGGACCTGCGTCAGGCGGAAAGTAAGGACGCCATGACGTCTCTCCAGCCACTCCTCAAAGAGGGGTCTTACCGCCGCAATTGCGGCGTGCCCATCACCAGCACACTTGAGGAGATATTTAAAACTCTGGCAGCCTCTTGGGCGACTAAAGGTATCGAAATCGGCAATAAGAGGCTGACAAACCTCCGTTTTGCCGATGACATTGTTCTTTTTGCCCCTACAGCTTTTGAACTACAAACCATGCTCCAATAACTGAGCACGGCTAGCTCCTTGGTGGGACTTGCGATGAATCGGTCTAAAACACAAATAATGACAAACCGCACTAAGCGTAGGGTCGAGGTAGATGGGCAGGATATTAAATATGTCGATGAGTATATCTACTTGGGCCAGTTAGTATCTTTCGAAAACAGGCAAGAAAGAGAAATCGATCGCCGAATCGAAAACGCCTGGAAAAGCTACTAACTGGTCCAAGAAGACGCTTATGAAGGGTGATTTACCAATCTCCCTAAAGCGCAAACTCATCGAAATGTGCATCCTGCCCGTCCTAATCTACGGTGCTCAAACCTGATCGCTTACCGAGTCGCAGAGGTTCCACCTTGGAGTCTGCCAAAGGGCAATGGAACGCAGCATTCTGGGCATCAAACGACAGGACAGAGTTCGCAACACCACGATACGTTCCAAAACGGGCATTCTGGACGTCGGCAAGAAGGCTGCCAAGCTGAAGTGGGACTGGGCGTGTCACGTCAGCCGCATGAACATTGACCGCTGGGCGAAGGCCGCCACACAGTGGGTGCCTGAAGATGGACGGCGTCGCCGAGGCCGGCCTAGAAAAAGGTGGCGAGACGAGCTGGATTCACACCATGAGGACTGGTTCGAAGTGGCGCTGGACAAGAAAACTTGGAAAAACTTGGGGGAGGCCTTTGCCCAGCAGTGAGACAGTGTGAAAAAAAAAAAAAGGTATACTTAATTCCGATTAGTACCTAAACACTTCTTTAAACTTCTTTTTAACTCGGAAATACAAATCGTTACGTGCAGTTGTCTCTGAGCGGCGCGTGAGTTATGAAAACTAAACAAATAATCCACACCCGCGCATGCGATGTAAGGGTGAGTACCCAGACCTTTCGATTTGTTTATGTGACGAGTTCATGATTACTTCCGCCAACTAGATCAAGAAAGGCGAAAGAAAAAAGGCGTAAGCATGATTATTTCGAAACTGTGTGCGAGTGCACCCGTGAACATAGAAATACGGCTTTTTTTGTTTGATTATTTTTATTTGTGATGGGATGTAATCGGTATTATTTTAAGAAAATCGTTTTTTTATTAGACATTAAAAAGCATAATACAAGATACCTATTATACGTTTTTTGCTTTTTTTGATGGAACAGAAACCTAAGCATGATTAGGTGTATTTTAATGAAATTTTACGTGCTTATGTTGGTTTATCGACTTTATTATTTGAAAAAATATTGAAGTTAAATGACGCCAAAAATTTTTTTTTCGTTATAAAACCTTCATTTTAAGTCGAAATTGTACGGAAAAAATTGAGCACATGTATCTTTACGTATGCTATCCAAAACAGCAATAAAAAAAATTTGACGTATCTGCACTTACGTCTTTGTTGATCTGGGGGTGCGAAATATAAGGTCGAAATTGTGTTACAGCCCAAAGAATTCCTAATAATTCTTTTTCAGTTGTATTATAGTTTTGCTCTGTTTTACTTAAAGTTCTAGATGCATAAGCTATTGGATGACCATCTTGGCTTATGACAGCCCCCAATGCTATGTCAGACGCATCAGTTGTAATTACAAATTCTTTATTAAAATCTGGGAAAGCTAATATAGGTGCATTAATTAGTAAGCGTTTACAAATTTGTACTGCCTCGATATAATTCTTTTGGTTTATATCTATGACAGCATCTTTCTTTGTAGCTTCGGTGAGAGGTTTTACTATTTTACTCAAATTCGGTACAAATTTTCTACAATATCCTATTAATCCTAAAAATGCTCTGATTTCTTTAACAGTTTTTGGAATAGGAAATTTTTGTATAGCCTCAATTTTTTTTTGATTTGGCTTTAATCCATCTTTATTTAATACATGTCCTAAGAATTCAATTTCCTTTTCCATAAAAACACATTTATTTTTATTAACTTTAAGATTTGCATTTCTAAGCGCTTCAAAAACTTGTTGTAATTTATTATTAAGATCTTGTTTTGTTTTTGAATAAATTATAATGTCATCTAGGTAAACTAAGCATATATCTCGATTAATTTCTTGATTTAGAACATTATTCATCATTCGCTGGAATGTTGCAGGTGCATTTTTTAGTCCGAATGGCATTCTTAAAAATTCGTAATGACCATTAGGTGTACTAAAAGCCGTTTTTTCAATAGACGCGTCATCCATTTTTATTTGATGATATCCTGAAGTTAAATCTAAAGTAGTAAAATATTGATTACCCTGTAATTTTGAAAATAATTCATCTATAATTAGGTAAAGGGTATTTATCAGATTTAGTTTTGTCATTTAATCTTCTATAATCAATTACCATTCTCCATTTTTGTACTCCTGATTGATCCATTTTCTTTGGAATGATATGTACTGGAGAAGCCCATGGTGATTCAGAAGGACGAATTATATTTTCATTCAACAATGTATTAATTTGTTTTTTTACTTCTTCTTGTTGAATTTGTGGCAGCCTAAATGGTCTTTGATAAATTGGATCTTCATTAATTAAGTTAATATGATGTTTTATTTTTGTTGTTGCGCTATTTGTTACACTTTCAGTGAAAAAATCTTTATAAGTTTCACAGAGTTCTTTTATGTTTAGATTATCGTCGTCCGTCATATGGAAAATTAATAACTCATGTTCAGGCATACTTAATTTTCTTTCTTTTAAATCAATTTTTGCACTTATTTGTTCAATCATTTCAGTACCCATTAGAACGTTATATTTGTCACTAAATTGATAAATATAAAATTTCATTGGACCATTATCTTTTCCAAAATATTTACACCAGTATGGGGTTTCTATAACACCATTATGTCTAGTTATTCCGTGTGACGTTTTTACACTGAAGTATTCATTTTTTTTAAATTCTGGAAAATATTTCTTCTGTGCTGATGGCGTTATAAATGATCTTTGGCTACCTGTATCTATAAGAATTTTTAATTTAGGATTATTGGTTTCGAAATACGGTAAATAAGATTTAACATGATTAAATTCTATGGTGTTTGAGTTTGGTCTAGACTCTGGTGAAAATTTTGATTTGTTTCATTTGTTAGTGAAGTTTCCTCTTCTGGAATAATAAAACATTTTTCTTCCGGAATATATATGCATTTGTCTTCCGGGATGTAATAATAATTCATTACAGATGTTTGAATTTCTTCATTACTTTGCGCGTTATTAACATCGGTTTGTTCTGGATGATGGTATAATTCTTTAGCTACAAACCCTCTGCCTAAATCTATTTGATTAGGTTTTAATTGAGGAGCGGTCCTCATCGATACGTCTTCTGATTTTTGTGGTGCCTGTTGTTGAGTTTGATTTTGATTTGTCTTGTATGTTTGGAACTGAGGATGAGGAGGCCTCTGAAATACATTGTTAGCATTTGGTGTCCAAGGATGCCTATTATGATAAAAAGGTCTTATATTTACTTTAGATTCTTGCGACGACTGTGGTTGTGATAATTTAAATGGAATGTTACTAACACTTGTTGTTGGTTGAATTTGATTAATGACACGAGAAGCAGGTAAATAATTAGAAAATTTTTGTTTGATATTATCAAATCTGCCCTCTGCTTCCAATTGTAGTACTCTGGTTACTGTTTCATTAAAATTACAATTGCTGACATAAATTTGATCATGGTAAGGTAAGGAATTTCTTAAAGTATGTTGCGCTGTGTTAATATATGGTTCCATAATTTCTTCTATTAATTCCAGCTTGGTTAATCCATGTTTATCAGTTAATTTACTTTTAATAAAAAATAATTTTTGTTTAAGTTCAAATATTAAATCCTTATAATTAGTTTTTCTTTTGACATTGGATAATTCTACTAATAACGTATTTAAATCCCTATTGTCAGCACATTCTGACTTTAAAGTGATCTCTATGCAGTCCCAATTAAAATTATGATTTATCATAGAGATTATAATTGCGGCCCTGCCTTCTAATTTGGTCAGTAATAGCATCACATTCTGAGGCGTATTGCCTCCTGCTACGTTAAGCCACTGTCTGGCATTATTTAGATAATTATAAATTGTAAATGCATCACCATTATAGGTGGGCACAAAATTAATGTAATGTTTTGGGTCGATTGAGGACTGCACTGGAGATGCCAGTGACTGCCCCAATGGTACCTGCGGAATGCTGGGTACGTTCTGAGCGTAGCCATGCTGCTTGCCTTCCATACTATTGTCGGGAAGTGGTTCGGTTTCTATATCTACTGCCTTAGGTATATATACAAACTTCGGGGGTTTAAGGAGCGGAATTTTGATGGATTATGCGTTCGGTTACTCACAGGATGCTCGTAGCGATGACTTCAAGCAGCATATTTTGACTTATTTCTTTGGTAGGTCACCCACTTTAAAGACTTGAGAGTCACGTGAAGTTAGTTTCGCGCACTTGGAGTATTTAGCTCGAAGGTCCCGCACTCAAAAAACTTTCACTTTTAAGCTGGGCCCCACGTTGGGCGCCAGTCAAAATAGTTCGATCTGCGTTTGTTTTAAAAAATAAAAAGTTTTATTTATATCACTTATTTAATTAACTTTCACAAATTAGGTTTTTAAACTTAGAGAATTTACAATAGTGAAGCCGGCGAGTAGATATCGGAAACAGAACAAGTGTTGCTGGTCAGCAGGCCTCTTATAGACTAGCTTGCTCATTCTTGGTGGTCCAAGGTATCAGGGGTATCGATTTTAATGATAATGGTCTTATTGTCTTTACTTCCCTGGAACCTTCTGCATTTCCAGTCAAAACATCCATTATTTTAATGGTTCTATTGTCTTGATCTATTTGACTCGAGTATCGTCGAATTTTTGGTTCTAGGACATGCCGGTTTCGTCACGATGTTTTCCTTCACCGTTTTGAGAGCCGTGGTGATGAAATAAATGACCTACACAAAGTTATAATAATAATAATAATATAATATAATATTCCACAACTATCACACAACGCCATCTAGTCCCAAGCTAAGCAGAGCTTGTGTTATGGGTACTAGACAACTGATAAACACACTTATATATTTCAAAATACATACATAATATACATAAATTACACCCAGACACAGAACAAATGATCGTGCTCATCACACAAATATTTGTCCTGGGTGGGAATCGAACCCACGACCTCCGGCATAGCAGTCAGGGTCACTAGCCACTAGTAGACCAACAGGCAGTTATGCGTCTGGCTTGATTCGAACCCATGACCCAACTCTTAAGTCGGGGCCGATACCACTGGGCCACCACTGCTCCATCCAGATGTCAATTCATTTAATAAATCTTCAACTTTATAACCAAAGCAGAAGGTTCATATTCGATTGGGATAATTAAGTTTGGAATAGGCTGACGTGCTGTCATTTGAACCTACCTATATTCCTACAACGGGTAACAAAAAAGTTGTTAATGATTTTTAAACGCATTAACGCAAGCGACGCGCATCGTAAAGATACGCTACCGAAAAGCGTTCAAACGAGGAATAGATAATTTCAGCTTGCAGGTGTGGGTTGCAATGGCCTAGTTGGTTAAGGCGTCTGGAGTACCTATCTAGAAGACGCGGGTTCGAATCCAACTTGCAACTGAATTTTTCTTTCCTCAAAAATCATCTTTAAAAAAGTTGTTGTTAAAATTTTCAAATACATAATGCCATCAAGCCTTATTGCCTTCTGTCTGACTATCTAAATAGGTAACCGTGACCCTGGAAAGTAAAGGACTATTGAAGGAACATCGTGGATTTTAGTCAGTACGAGTCTCGACAATCCCTTCTGCTCCGTTAAGGTTAGGACTTGGGAGGACCCGTTTGATGATTTTCCACGCTAAAAGAAGCCTTATTTCCCTAATGGAAAGATCCTCCTAAACTCCCCATGGTGTCTACTTCTCGAAGAATATTATATTACTGCCCACTTGAATCAGTATTCACCCCACGCTCAATATAAAGTACCAAAACAGTAGTAAATAAAGGTCTTATTTACGAAAATGAAGTATAAACGAAACACAAGACAGCAGTATTATTCTGTCTAGTTTAATTTGAACCTTATTCAAATGATTACATACGGGGTTAATATTTAGAAACGTGCTACCCGAATTTAAGTATATTGATGCATGGGGGGTGTAGAGAGGGGTTTATATAACTCCCCACAAGCATTTTTTTTTTGCCGGATTTTTCAAAAAAAATTCTATGAGAATTTTTTTCAAAAAAAAAATTCCTTCTGGGTGGTTTAAAAATAAATAACCACGAAGGGGATGGCGGGGTCCGAAGACCCCGCCATCCCCTTCTAACCTAACCTGTCCGTGTCGGGGTGCCCCAAGTCGTTTTTACGAAAAAAAATTCTTATCGAAAAATTTTCAAAAATGTATATTACAAAAAGAATGGAGTTCCGGCAAAAAAAAATGCTTTGGGGGGACAGCAACCGTTTTCTTTTTATGATTTTTTAAAGTTACGATATATTTAGCTACAATTAATATCCCTGTTACGGTAGGTATTACTTACTTACTTAAAAATTACTTCTGGGTGGTTTAAAAATAAATAACCACGAAGAGGATGGCGGGGTCTTTCAGACCCCGCCATCCCCTTCTATCCTAACCTGTCCGTATCGGGGTGCCCCAAAGTCGTTTTTATGAAAAAAAATCTCAAAGTAAATTTCTGAAAAATCCGGCAAAAAAAATGCTTGGGGGAGTTATATAAACCCCTCTCTACACCCCCCATGCATCAATATACTCAAATTCGGGTAGCACGTTTCTAAAGTTAAGCCACATACGGTTCCAAATTTAATTTATAGCCTGAAGTTAATAATAAGATAATTTAGCTTTATTGGTTGCTGTATCATCCGTGGCCAATCAATCATCAATACTGCCCGAGAGTTTGACTGCTTCCCTGCTTCCCTGAGTGTGACGGGACCGATTCCCGCACGTAATAGTACATTATGATATAAGTGCGGTAAGTTGATAATTACAGCTGAGGCGATATTGGTAGCACGAGCCGTAAGGTGAGTGCTATAAGAAAGCATAGGCTGTAATTATCAAACCGCACGTATGTCATACGACGTTTTATAACACATTTGTGAGTAAATAAATAAAAATATTACAGCGAAAAGAAAAAGCAAGCGGAATAATTTTTACTTTTTCAAAAATTAGCGATCCTCGCGCAACAGCGTCTTTTGTTTATGGCAAAGGCACAATGAACAGCCAGTATTACTAATAAAGTAAATTAATTCTTTTGTGGTTTTATTACAGATAAATGGTTGTAATTAATTGTCAAAATTAATTAAATTAAAGAATAAAATGTTTATTTATTATATTTCATCTCCCAAATTTAATTTTAATAATAAAATGTTGACCGCTTTTCTGACATAAAAACTCTTTGCTAAGATTTAAAAAAGTACCGTTCGTTTTAGACGGAGCATCTTGATAAACCGTGCGTTTTACTTTACCATTACCGCACTAGTGCGTTTTACTTTACCATTACGCGCTAGTGCGTAATAAGATACATTACGATACTGAAATAGGTGCAGTAAGAGACCTTTTACGAGCAAATGTGTTATAAAAATATTTGTATCACATACGAGTACAAATAGTAGTTCCGCGTATGTTAGTGAATGTGAATTTAAATTATTGTAAACGCATCCTTAATACAGTAGAAATTCCAAGTGAGGCAAGTTCCTATTAAAAAAAAAAACAAAGAAAAAATAAGAAATTTTCGAACCTGATCTCTCCGTGCTAGTGAAAACTTTATCACTGTATCACGATCAATCTTTCTGTTTCACAAACACACACACTGTTCACAGTTACAAGGTCACTAGTCATTTGCACTCACAACTTAGTCATTTGCACTAACAACTTAAAACAATGTAATAAAAACATTGATTACGCGAGTAAGCTCGCTTGCTCATAACTGCACATAACGCAAGACGACTGATTTGTGTTTTGCGTCGCTAACCGACTACAAGTGAAAATCGTTCTACCTACTTCGATATACAGAATCTGCCAATATTCAACATTACGCAGTTTTCTGTGGGTAGATTAAAACAAGGCTAAAAGAAATAAAAATATTAAGCGCCCTTGCCCATGACGCGATTCAACTGATTCACAATCTACCCTCAGACAACCGTACATTTATACACCGTGACTTTTTAGTCGTCTTACAAAAGCAGCCCAGTTCATGTATCCAATGACTAGAACACCTTTATAATAAAAAATAGGTATTTAAGAGATTTGAAAAATATAATAAAAAAAAAATTAATTCATTAGTATGACCCAAGGCGTAGTTAGAAACACCCTTGTTTCATAGAAAATTGGAATGGAATGATCTGCCCGACTATTGCGCTGGGTAGGTATACTCTACAGCTTGATACGTAATAGTACATTATGATATAAGTGCGGTAAGTTGATCATTACAGCAGAGGCGATATTGGTAGCACAAGCCGTAAGGCGAGTGCTATAAGAAAGCAGAGGCTGTAATTATCAAACCGCACGTATGTCATACGACGTTTTATAACACATTTGTGAGTAAATAAATAAAATCATTACATCGAAAAGGAAAAGCAAGCGGAATAATTTTTACTTTTTCACAAATTAGCGATGCGCGCGCACCAGCATCTTTTGTTTATGGCAAAAGCACAAAAAACAGCCAGTATTACTAATAAAGTAAATTAATTCTTTTGTGGTTTTATTACAGATAAATGGTTGTAATTAATTGTCAAAATTAATTAAATTAAAGAATAAAATGTTTATTTATTATATTTCATCTCCCAAATTTAATTTTAATAATAAAATGTTGGCCGCTTTTCTGACATAAAAACTCTTTGTTAAGATTTAAAAAAGTACCGTTCGTTTTAGACGGAGCATCTTGATAAACCGTGCGATTTACTTTACCATTACCGCACTAGTGCGTTTTACTTTACCATTACGCACTAGTGCGTAATAAGATACATTACGATACTGAAATAGGTGCAGTAAGAGACCTTTTACGAGCAAATGTGTTATAAACATTTTAACAGGGTTGTTTCATATTTCTAATGTACATATTTATTAAAAATACAAATTATTAAAACGATTTAAAAAAAAAACTCACCTTGAAGTATTTTAGGTCGGATACATTAAGTGGACCACTTTTGTAAGACGACTAAAAAGTCACGGTGTATATTGGCAGCACCTTTATGTCGGAGTAGTAAGGATGATTTTCACTTCTAGTTTAATGTTCTCTGATATCTACATTTTTAGAGCTTTGTATCCTGCTGATGTAACCTACGAAGTTTTCTGTTCACAAAATAAGTATACTTGTTTTTTAATAAATATTGGTACGTTCATAAGTTAAATACTGACTGGTTTAAAATTACTACTTAGCTTAGACTAATCCGGCTTTTACCTAGAATAAGTGTCAAGTTTAACTTATGAGTAAGACAAAAACGGATTTAAATTTTAAATTTTTACTTAAGAAGCTACTGCTCTTTTAAGAATGGGTGTCATTTGTCACCTTGTGAGTCTAAACAAACTCTTTGTCATTTGTATTTTTGAACAGAACACCTGGATGTACAGACGGCAGCACATCAACTTACCCCAAACTACCAAACTCAATCAAACATGAACATTCTAGTATTGTAAAAAAGCTAAAAAACTTTTAAATTAATTTGACAGATTGGGGTAGCTAGATTTACTGGCAAAGACTTTAATTTTACAAATCTTTAAGATTTTGCAATATTTTATGTTTGTTCGCGTATAACTCCGTCGCTTACCAACCCATTTCAATAACTCTGAAAAGGGTATAACTTCCCAAATGGTCTTATGAAATAATAATGATTTTGAAATCGGATGAGCGGTTTTTGAAAAATCAACCCTAACCTATTTTATTACCCACTCTTTTTGTGGTTGTTTATAAAGTCGGTTACATTTGTTTTTGAAAAAGTTTTTTTTAATGTAATATTTACCTTTGCCCAGTACTGAACAGTGCTAGCCAGAAAAAAAATATCAAAGTAAGTATTTTTTACCATTCGACAATGGATTTGTGGAACAAATAATTATTCTACAAATCCATCGTCATAAATTTCGCCAGCATTGGTAAATAAACATTTATATTTTAAAATTCAGCAACACCACGTAGTTAATCCATCAAACTGTTAACGTATAGTGTTTGAGAAGTGACAGATTAAATACAAAATCCAATAAATATTGATTGATATACAAAAATGACCTATGCAATGTCAGACCTTAATAAAATTATTTTCAGAATACAGAAATAAGGCTTTGATAGACGATAGATCTGTTCTGACGGTTTAAATTCTACTGAGGTGCAACTTCTATTGGATTTACGACCAGTACCCTTAGCACAAATTTTCACTCTTTTACTTTACAGTATTTACAGCATTTCTTGTATGAAAAAATGGAACAGCGCCTCTGGTGCGAGAAGCCGGAACAAATTTTTTCCTTGAAAAATGTCAACTTGAAATTGTCAAAGTTCCAGTTTACTTTACGTCTCAAATACTGAAAATTCGTGCTAAGGGCACAGAATTTAGTCATGTGACAAGTCCAAAAATGTGTGCGTCAGAATGGCTGGTTGCCTGTGGCGTTGGTCAATGAGAGTTGATTCGAAAATTGCTACATAATTGCTTATATTTGCTACATATAATAAATAATTGCTACATAGGATATATACTTAGGTATAAAATATTTTTTTTGACCTCCTAGTTTAAAGTCAAGCGTGTAGAGTTTCCCGAAATGTATTGCGTCAATAATTGCTACATATTTACTTCATTTATCTCATTTAGTTGTATCTTCAAATATATGCTAAATAAAGGATGTAGCAGTAATTTAAATTATCCCAAGGAAAAGTCCCTGATAAAATAATAAAGGCAAATAGTTGCAGTGCGTCTTCACTCAACGGTATTGCTACTTTAGGCGGCAGGCGTTCTAAATAAAATTGTTAAATGGCATGTTATGTATGACTAGGTAAGTGGAAAATAAGCATATTAGAAGGATATCGTAAATAAAAAAAAGAAGAGTAAAAAAAAGGTAATTCCACATTGCATAATATATGCAAAAAAAATAATATGAGAATAAGGTAAATTAATGCTGAGGTTATGGGACATCTCGCCCACGAAAAAAGGTGGCCCGCAGGCCAGATGTCCCCTTTCTAAAATGTGCACGGGTAGTTTCGCGCGTGTGTATCCAGGTGACTATTGCAATACAAATCCATACAGATTGTTACACACGCACACGTCAATGGATACCGAAGTGGTAAGGTATCGGAGACTTGCATTGCCTAGTGTACGAAGGGGCTTACACTACGAACTAGAGTCATAAGCTATGCTAGCGAATATTGAATCAATAGCTTCGCTGGCATCGTCGGAAATATCCGACGCTGATAGAGCTAAAAAGATGCGAACGAAACATAGTTCGCATCTTTTTAGTGTAGTAGTAATGAATTAGTATGAAAAGAGATGAAAAGATCGCCCGGCTCACTCGTTCGCTAGCTGACTTTGTGGCCTGCGCTTAAGAGGATTGTCAACGATATGTGAAGTTGGATCCTTGTTTTTCATTATAAAAGGATGATCTTCGTGTACTGTGGTTTGATGCACATGCGGAAAATTTTATAATAAATGCATGAACGGAATTATATACTTGAGAAAAAACATTAGGTAAATAAAATCTTCTTATTTGTAGCAGTAAGCAGGAAGTGGTGAAGTAAAGTTAGTTTAATTGAAGAATAATTTAACAGTAAACTACCACGCAACCTGGATTGGAAAACTTTTATTAGAAAATGTCCATAAAATTCAATATTCCTCAAAAGAAGCGAAAAGTTCGCCAAGTATTGTATAACTTCAAAGAAAGCTCTCTTAGATTTTACATCATAAAATTCTATGGGATCACAGCGGTCGAATAGAAAAACGCAGATACGCCTCGACACCCCGCTGCTCTGGCCAGCTGCCATTTTCACCCCAACGCCCTTTTAATGCATCAAAAAGAAAATATTAAAAGTAAGAAGCTTTTAAAAGAAAATCATTTTCTAGACTTAAGTACTTTTATATTGTGTTGAACGGGGATTAGGTGTCGAGTACATGCATACATGAAACATAAAATAATCGTTAACTATTAATAGGTTTTACATAAAAAATGTGACGTGACAAAAGTGTTTGTGAAAACTAAGATATGGAGTCTTTTTGGGGGTTGAATTGAACTCAACTTCAGGGCCATGGGGTCCAAGAACCCACCAAACGGCAACTCTTGAACTATGGGGTCCAACTGCCCACAGCATTTTAAAAAAACGACAACTCTATAACCAAATGTTTAAAAATCGGCAAGAGATTTTTTGACGCCCTCTGATGGAAAAAGCCATTTGTGAAGGTATAGGGTGATTATTAATCGGTAAGAGTCTGTCTAACAGTCTTTGCCACTCCGAAGAGGGTGGAAGCATTATCACAATATACACACACTAAAAAAAAACTCTTACTCAGTACATTTATCACCTAGCTTAAGGCCAAGTATCTCGGAATCGACCTATTTTTGATTCAACGGTAAACAATCAAATATACCTTTTTTCGATCTGAAAAAAATATATGTTAGGTATACTTCAATAAATTGTCTATGTTATTTCCTGGTTGAAAACGCGATATTTATAACTTGACTCGATCAAAAAAAATCGCGAAAATAGAGATTTTTTTAACGTTTTTTGAGTGGTACTTGAAGTAGATCAAACTTTTGGTCCTGAAGAATATATCAATAAATAGGTAATGATGTTTGTCAGAACTTTACCTGGTTACTTTTTCATTTAATAACAATTTTAATTTATAAAAAGACGTCAATGTGTTTGGGCACATACGCCGTTTTATTCTAAGCACACATTCACTATCGTCCTCTCATCTTTTGCCTTTCAAAAGTAGTGTCATCACTGTCGTTCGTTGACGAATCAGTCAGCCAGCGTGGCTCTTACAGACTAGACCTATGACACTTTTTTTCTGATCGGGGCTGTCAGATTTTCGTAATAGGAAAATTGGAAATTGAGAAAAAGATCGAGAAAATAAAAACGAATGATGCGTAGGCTTATAGATTATTCAAAATATGTTTAGGCATATATACGCTGTGTTTAATGGGACCTGATTAAACAGACATGGCTGTAAAAAAGACATATAAACTTTCTATTTTCAATAACATATAATTATTTTCATTAATAAATAAGAAAAAGAAACCGAACTTACTGAATTTCATCGCAGGAAATTCCTGACGACCCCTACAGAGCAAATAATGGATTTGAGAGAATGAGAATTTTAGAATACGTATCGTATTATATACACACATCAAAAGTGTCTAGGGATCAACATTATATTTTTGCAATAACTTTTCTCCTGATTGATATTAATTAAAATGTTCTTTAAGGATTCATCAAATAAAGTGTTATCGTTTGTCACAGTAACGATAAACCAAGTCACCTTTGCATTCATAAAGAAATTTGCCATTTTCCTAATAAAGGGATTTTTGACATTTGAACCACTAACATTAAAGTTCGAAAAAAAGACTGAAATAACAGTTTTCTTTAAAATTTTATTGGGTAACTTAAACAATTAATAATCCGTGTTTCTACCGCGAACACTAACAACACAAGAACATCGGTTTGGCATACTCAAAATGAGTTCATCCAAATCACGTTGTGGAATGGCCGCCCATGTTCGTTGCAACAACAAAAAAAGGTCTTCTTGCGACTGGATACCCTCCATATTCGGCAGAGCTCTTCTCTGTAGCATATCCCATGCATGCTCAATCGGGTTCAAGTCTGGCGACTGAGCAGGCCAGGGCAGGACATTGATGTTAGCTGCGGCGAGAGTCTGTCTTACAACTCTTGCAGTGTGCGGTCGTGCATTATCATGCATTAACTGAAATAAGGGACCGATTTGCACTTGTAGAGGAACGATGACGTCTGATACAATCGTCTCAGCATAAATTTGAGCGTTGAGGTTGCCTCTGATCCAAATCAACTCAGTTCTTCCGCCGATCCAAATACCCGCCCATACCATGATGGTTCCACCACTATAAAGATGGACTTCCTGGCAGGATTTTAATCGCTGTTGGCGTCCAGGGGTTCTCCAGTGTCGTATACGTCTTGTATCCGGTCTCATACCAAAACGAGACTCATCAGAAAAGCACACGAAACGCCATTGTTCTTCTGCCCAATTTCTGTGTTCAAGAGCCCATTGATATCGAATCCTACGATTGTGCATTGCTATAGGTGGTACCCGTAGCGGTCTTCGGGAATGAAGGTTCACTTCATGCAAGCGGTTTCTGACTGTTTGGTCGCTAATTAAGTTCCCTGAAGAGTGATGAAGCCTCACGGCTAACATCATGGCGGTTATTGTTGGAGCTCTTCGAGTTAAGATTTGAATGTATCGGTCTTGTCTCCGTGTGGTGCAGCGATACCGTCCTCCATGGCGCTCAGCCACGGTACCAGTGCTTCAGTAACGTGTCCAAAGTCGACTGATAACACTCTGACTTGTATTCAGAGCTAAAGCCACAGTACGTTGCCGGGAACCAGCTTCTATCATTCCCACGGCTCTGAGCATTTCTTCCCTGCTTAAATGACGTCGCCGCTCCATAATAACGTTGGTTTTAATCAGTAGTAGGGAAACAGTAGCACTAATAATGTCTTCAATGCGTTGTATGTTTTTATAGGGAAAATATTGACAGCTGATTTTCATCTTTTACTCGAATTTGATTTACAGTTCCTGATTCAAATTATGAAATGCACCAAAAAGGATCCATATAAATTTATAAAATCATAAATTTATTACAAAGCCACATCTCAATCTCAAGAAATCCGCATAAAAATGCTTGATCCCTAGACACTTTTGATGTGTGTATATCCATTACGAATTGTTTCTATCAATATAGTAAATTACTCACAGATACCTATATCAATGTTATCGTGATATCTTGATACGGTTCTTGTTCATCGTTCTGCAATATTTTGCATTATCCATCGTCCAATACTTTTGGATCTTTATAACATTTCATTGAACTAAGATAATAGCACTGAATTTCAGTCAACAATAATTTGTGACAATAAATGTAAATGAAAACAACCACTAATCGTATCGAATTGCAATATAGGATAAGAAGCACTTCACTTTTATTATTATTTATTTCATTTCGTCACAGATTTATAACAATTTCGAAAAAACAGAATTAAAATAAATTAAATGAAAACTGCTTGTCAATATTTTGAATACTTCAAAATTACATGTCACCTACAAATAAGGCGTAGCACCCACCATGCCAATGACCACAAAGTGCACTGCGACTGCGATGAAAAATCGGTGGTTGTTGTTGTCTCACAATATTGTGTTCAGTACAAGTTGTTTGTCGCTCTATTTGAAAAAATTTACGACGTGGTTGAAAATCATATCTTAAACCAAACATACAATACAGTTTTTTTTTTTAAAGAAGGTAGACGTACTTGTCTAGTAGATAAACATAAAATTTAAAAAAAATAGTTCTTGATCGTTATTCTAAGTTTTGTGGCGCGTCCACAATCTGTTTTACTAGGAATTAGCATCGCTTAAACGAAACTATAATAGTTTGATAGAAATTACTATTTTTAATTGTATTTAGTAATAGTTTTTCTAAATAATGACAATTTTATTTTTACATTTAGTGTGTATAAATATTTAATCCTAGAAAAGATGAGAAAGGCGCGTTCGCGGGAAATTTATAATTTTGGTTGCTCTAATAGAACGAACAGAGGAGGATGGCACTACCATCGTTCACTTCATTTAGTCAGCTGCTAAAGTGCTGCAGTAACAGAAGTTCTCCATCTTGTTCTGATTTCCCACCAGAAACGTTAGGAAGTCTTTTTATGGCGATCGGACAAAAAACCTGCAATTTTGGTGTTTATATTTGAATAATTTGGTGTTGTAATTTAAATGCATAATAGAACTTAGAATGTTTTCAAAATTATACAAATATAAATTCCATATTCTTTGTAGTTTTTTTTTAATAAATTATTTATCAATTAATGTTTTCCATGCATCAGTGAAAAAATTGTACTTAAATTACCTATACAAAAAACATCGTATGATCATGATGGTGATGAATTGATGATAAAAGAGATGAAAAATATGTTTTTATTTATTTGTTTATTTATTTATTTATTATTGTTGTTTTTAAATTCAAATCAGTAAATGTTTTATTATTATTTATTAGCATTTTTTTATTTAATAATTACTACTACTGATGTCCCTTTTACACGGTGCTAGTGTCCGTCATTTATATCAAAAAATTTGTACTGGTACACACCACCAGATGCTGAAGGGCGACCCGCTTTGTATACGCATGTTAATAAAACGCTTGTGTGCTTGGGGCTTAATACTGACCTGTTGGTCTAGTGGTTAGTGACCCTGACTGCTATGCCGGGGGTCGTGGGTTCGATTCCCACCCAGGACAAATGTTTGTGTGATGAGCACGATCATTTGTTCTGTGTCTGGGTGTAATTTATCTATAATATGTATGTATTTAGAAATATATAAGTATGTTTATCAGTTGTCTAGTACCCATAATACAAGCTCTGCTTAGCTTGGGACTAGATGGCGTTGTGTGATAGTTGTGGAATATTATTATTATTATTATTATTAATAGATAATTGGGTATTGTCATTTTGGCACGGTATGCCAATGCTAATGAATTTTCTACAAATTAGTAGTTTTTTTTTGTTAACTGGGGACGTCAGAATTTGTGTCAAAATGTTATAAAATATATTTAGGTCTCTGAATGGAAAAAAAAAATTGTAAAACATTTGTCTGCATCAACAGGTATTTATATCTTTTTTTATTCGTAAATGTATTGACATCCTTGTGATAAAATATTTCTACTAGAGTAATAAATATATTTTGCGTAAAGGGAACACTGTAAGAAATATTGAAGTTGAAGAAATGAAATACATAAAACTTTGGTTTCCGCGATAGTGGCGCCAGTTGCGGCGAAGTCATCAAACTTTCACCGCTCATCGAACGACGATTTTGCATAATATGGGAGCCTTAACGAGGCGTACTCAAATATTTGAATAATAAATAATGTGAATAAAAATAAGAAATACAATCAGTCATATCAACCCGTTTTATTACTTTCTCAAAAGAACCCTGATTTATAGCTGTATTCTAATAAAAAGAGATGAAACTGAATTACATCCATACATCAGATTTTCATACATTTATGAGATCCCTGAAAAATAGGTTTCAACTTAGTACTATTTCTAGGGCTTTTTTAAGTTGACAGATATTATAAAACGTTAAAATTTATTGGTACTTTAAGTAAAGCTCTGTATTCTGATAAGTACATACATAATATATATCTTCTCTCATAATATTTTTATTACCTACCTAACTTATTTTATAAATGTAAAAACTTCCTTCATAGTTGAACTTCATAGTACGACATTACAATCAACCTCACATTTAAATACATCTCTGTAATACCAATAAAAAATATATTAGCCTTAAAAAAATACCTTGAAGTGTTACCCTGAGTTATTTGAAAAGGTCTAACAATAATAATACACACAAAAACCCTTTATTTTCACAATTTTCCTACTGCCTAATATTTACCTAGAATATCAAAATGACTTGGTTATTTCAGTGAAATATTTAGGACGGCCGAACAACATTTGTTTGAAATACTCGTACAGCCAAGCTTTTTAATAGCTTTTGCTGTGACCTAATTTTTGCGTGTGGGAAGGTTCTTTTTTATAATCAAAAGCAGAAAGTGAAGATTGGGGTAGACATCGAAAATTGGTAAAATTTGACATTAAAAATCACCAATTTTGTCATATTCTTTTCAGATTCATTCAAAACGATGTTCTTGGTCTTGTTCTTGGTCGCGGGACTTATCAAATTACCTTGACCCTGGAACGTAAAGGGCTATTGAAGGACACCGTGAATTTTAGACAGTACGAGTGTGTGACAGTCCCTCCCGCCCTGCCCTGGGTGGGAGGACTCATTTGATGATTTTACTACGATAAAAATATGATGTTCTTTCCAAGTCATTAATATTTCGTCGCTTATCCGTGATCAATTCCAATAAATTAAAATAATTATAAATATGTACTCGTATTAAATCAAATTAAACATGCCAAAATTGATGATTATCAACTTCTAACGGACTAAATTGCTGAGTATAGAACATGATCAACGTTCAACCACCATTAAACTATCTCAACGAAAATTCCCTTACCTAAATATCCCATTACTTTCCCCCTAAGGGTGCTTCTATTTAGGCCCCCCTAAAGGTCGCAATTCGTGGGAACGATTTGATAAAATATCGAATCTTTCAATTTATATTTCCTATCTAGTGAGGCGAAGTTCGCAAACGGGCAACGTTAAGAGGAAAAGAATATTATGAATCCACAGCATTTTTCCTTTGGAATTCTGTGGTGCGCAATAAAGAAAATCTGTAATTATGCTGTCTGAATCTGATGAATCGATATTATGATGAAGTCATGTGATAGTCTTGCTGAGAAAAAATCCACACTGACATTTTTTACTAATACCGTGATGCCTCGCTAGGACTCACTCTTGTCTATTAAGTATTCTGTGCTCTTGTATCCAAGGTCGTAATTGTGACGTAGTTTTGAATATATAAAACAGTCCCTTGAAGTAAATTTTTGAACGAAAATGTTCATTTCGTTTGGTGGCTGGCAGCACTGATCCGACCATCTAAGTCCAGTCCACTTATATGGTCGGACCAAATTCGCTCTTCCCTGGAAACGAATTCACGATGCTCTTTATTCTGCCAAGGACAGAAACAGACGGCGAAGCATCGTCAAGCTGAAAGTGACTTCACGTCGGTAGACCCAAAAGTATGAGGAAAACGACAACAGGAGCTCTGATATACATAGATAGACACCCACTATTGCTTGTAACTGTCAAATGCCATGAATATTTCGTTCAAAACTGTTCTATGAGTGAAAATTAATGTCAGTAACTATCACTCTACATCTCCTAAGATAGTATTACTTGTACGATTGTTCTAAACACATTCATTTTAACTACCAAGTCTTCGAGCATAAGCTTCAAATAAACTACTGAACGCTCTTCCGTCACCGTTTCCATCCCATAACAGAAGATCTTCATCAAGATAACAAACAAAATGACGTCACAGATGCGTGAACCCAGTCGTCATAATTCTGACGAGTCATTTAGAGAAAGCCATTACCGCTGAGATACATGGTTCTCGCTTTCTGCAGCGCTCTACAATTTTGAGGCAGCGCTTTTTTAGATGTCATTTGTATGATATACGGTCTTATTTTAACTGAAGTAAAATTTTGTAGAATCATAAAAATACTCCTAATTTTTTTAGAGTTAAGTATTAATTTTTCATCCATGTTTTTTTTATAATTTTTATTTAATTTAACATTTGACTATTATAGAAAAAGCTTCTGCACAGGTTTTTTTCTACACTAGGTCATCATTTATTTGGACTAAACTTAATATGTTAGCATTTTCATACAAATCAAATGCTGTACGTTAGTCTCTCTAAAATGTATCCACGATACAGGAGAATGCCCCAGAAATAAATGAATCGCAAAAGTAAAATTAGACAGAGCACATTTCACAGCGATAAATATTTGATCCATAACAGTGAGGGCAATTCCTTATTGAAGAACTTTCTTGGACGCCAACCAAGTCCCTCTTTGTTAACTTTATTAGTTAACTAGCTTCTGCCCGCGACTTCGTACGCGGATCCTGTTGCTTATGCCAGCGACGACGGGTTCGTCAAAATCGAAGATCTGAAACGTCGAATTCTAAGAGCCTGGCGACGGGAAAACAACGGGATGCGCGAGACGATTCCAGACGTTCCAGATCTTTCATTTTTGTGAGTCAACAGGAAATGACCATCAGACTAAACAAATCTTGCTAAGACGTCATTCCTACGTATGTATATTAAGTATAGTGTAGCTGGGCTCTTGGAGCTCCACATCAGGTGTTCCAGATCTCAATTTTCATACGTCAACAGAGAGTACTCATTAGGCTGAACAACTCTTGCTAAGACGTCATTCCTGTATATGTTATAGTGTACCTGGGCTCTTGAAGTTCCACATCAGGTGTTCCAGATCTCAATTTTCATACGTCAACAGAGAGTACTCATTAGGCTGGACAACTCTTGCTAAGACGTCATTCCTATATCATCATCACTACATAGTATAAAACAAAGTCGCTTTCTCTGTCCCTATGTCCCTTTGTATGCTTAAATCTTTAAAACTACGCAACGGATTTTGATGCGGTTTTTTTTAATAGATAGAGTGATTCAAGAGGAAGGTTTATATGTATAATAACATCCATTAGATAGTGGAGAAGTACTGTTATTTTTGAGGTTTCTAATGTGATGTCGTAAATAATTACATTTTTTCCGCTTACATTGCAAACGCAGGCTGAACCCTACGAGTTTTATCAAAATAATGTACTAAGTATTGTACACATTGAAAAGGTCTACAGAAAAGTCCGTGATGGTATATGTCTATCTCTTATGGATAACCCACAATAACTTTTTTTGTCATTTACTTTTTACGACAAATAATGGCTAATTTTTGAAGCGATTTTAACCAATACAGCATTAATCCTTAACCAATTAAATACCTTGAATACATTGTTCATTTAATATAGATCTATATGGCCCTTTACACCGTATGATTTAAGTGAATATTTTCGAAGATATTACAGATTTAAAAATTGCGGGACGTAGCGTTTGCGCAGTTTTTCTGTAGTGTATTTAGTATCAGCATTGCACCCGTGCGAAGCCGGGGCGGGTCGCTAGTATGTTATAAAGTAGCTGGGCTGTTGGAGTTCCACATCAGGTGTACCAGATCTTCAATTTTTATTGGACAACAGAGGTTGCTCATCAGGCTCAACAACTCTTGCTAAGACGTCTTTACTGTATATGTTATAGTGTAGCTAGGCACTTGAAGTTCCACATCAGGTGTTCCAGATCTTCAATTTTTATACATCAACAGAAGGTGCTCTTCAGGCTGAACAGCTCTTGCTAAGACGTCATTCCTGTATATGTTATAGTGTAGCTGGGCTCTTGAAGTTCCACATCAGGTGTTCCAGATCTTCAATTTTTATACATCAACAGAAGGTGCTCTTCAGGCTGAACAGCTCTTGCTAAGACGTCAATCCTGTATATGTTATAGTGTAGGTGGGCTCTTGAAGTTCCACATCAGGTGTTCCAGATCTTCAATTTTTATACATCAACAGAAGGTGCTCATCAGGCTGAACAACTCTTGCTAAGACGTCATTCCTGTATATGTCATAGTGTAGCTGGGCTCTTGGTGTTCCACATCAGGTGTCCAGGATCTTCAAAATTATTCTCTCAGCAGAAAATGCTCATCACGTGGAACAATTTTTGATATGGCACCATTTCTGTATCTCTTATAGTTAAGCAGGTCTGTTGCGGTTCTGCATCAGGTGTTCAAGTTTCCAAGATAAATTATAGCCTATATGTTAACCGGACTTAATACCTATACAACAAAAAAAAATCATTCAAATCCGTCCAGTAGTTCCGAAGATTAGCGTGCACAAACACACAGACAAACAGACAAACAGACAAACAGACAAACAGACAAACCGACAAACAGACAAACAGACAAAAAAAAAGTTAACTACATTTTCGGGTTCGGCATCGATAAAATAACAACCCCTGCTACTTTTTTTTTGTATATTTCCATTGTACAGACACAACTTTTCTACAAATTTATTATAAGTATAGATTGCTTATAAAAAATCTGATTAACTCTGCCAAGTTTCTGAAATCATTATTGTAAAGAAATAATCGAATCATTGTAATAAAGTTCTATGAAGTTATTGTAATGTAAGGTTTTGGCTTCCATTATGGTTGCTGTGTATTTGCTCAGTTGGTTTGACCTTCAATGAGGACAAACGGTTGTCCTTGGTTCAGGACATGAGGTTGGTGGCATGTATAATGTGTTTGCCTTACATTATGATGGGATAAACAACATTATTACGTTCATGTTTACATGTGGATAAAAGAAAATGGATGGCTATTGTATTTTTCTTAACTAAAAGGACGGTTTCAATTATTCTTTATGACATTTTGTAATATCACTTAATTACATAAAAAAATTGAAAATAAAAATCGCAAGTCACCTAAAAAAAGAATGAAATGCATTTGATTATTTTTACGCGTCGCTGTCGCACAAACTTATATTAACACAAGCGCTACATGAATACAGGAATTTGCGAAAATAAAAGTACTAGTGCCAGAAAAAAACCTCAAGGCGAGCATGACTTGGAAAAACCATTATTTTAAATCAATCGGATCTGTGATGCAGGAAAATAGATTTTCTAATGACTAAGAACCTTCATTAGAAAACCTGCTTTTCTTCCTTTTTACTCAATAAAAAGACACACTTCCTAAGCCAGACAGTGACACACATAACGGTGAAAGTTATAACACTCGTCTGCTTGTATCGGGGGTTAAAAAACTAAAATATTATTTATTTATTATCAGCCTATTGCCGTCCACTGCTGAATGTAAGCCTCCTCCAAAGAGCGCTAACCCTCCCGGTCCTGGGCAGTTCGCATCCATCAGCCACATTCTTCAAATCATCGACCCATCTTGTCGCAGGGCGTCCTACACTACGTTTGCCCATTCGCGGTCTCCACTTACGTGTTGGTACACAGCTTAGTTTGAACAATCCTTTTAATCTTGCTTTTCTATTACAAATCTAATAAAATGTCCTCTTTCGTCTTCATGATTTCTGACTTGGCTATTTCTCATAAAATACCAATTATATTATAACCTTCATAATTTCTAAACCTGTAACTTCTCATTTTTATTTTATTATTCTGAAAATTTGGCTTGCTGGTAGTACTAACCATCGAACAATTCGTATATGAGAACTAGCCAAGCAAGAAATCAGGCTACAATGTATGATCCTTAGTTATAAAAAGAAATATAGTTTATGTTGTTTTAAATAAATTTCAGAACTGACCATTGAACTTGGCACCCATTTAGATTTCACTTCTTTTTTCGTTGAAGTCAACAACCAAGGCATAATATTAAACTATTGTGCTTGGCTTTGGCTCTCATTTCACATTTATGTTTTTGATGGGATATCATTACTTTTTGTACATAAATAATGATCTTACACTATTGATCGCTAAATATTGAAACAATAAATAATAATAAATGCCAGTTAATAACTGTAGGGGATGCTAGACACGGGACACCGTTCCGTTCGGTGCCGGCAAGAAAGGAAGTTCGGTTTTTTCGGACAAGGATTTAATACCAACAAGTCGCATTAATAACATCATTTAAAAATTTCATGTTCACTAAACCTTATACTAATCGCCTGCCCATCTTAACACCGCGATTCAGGATCGTGACGTAATTGCACAACGCCATCTAGTGGGTGCTAGGTGTTATGGAATACGGTTACTTACGTGTAATAAATACGAAAATCAACTATTCTTAATAATAAATACAAAGACGGGATTACATGGATTTAAAAAAAATATGATGGTGTTTAACTCGTTATTATATTCACGTAAAGATCATCAAATCCACATTTCACAAATAGAGTTTAGGCACTTTATTAAGCAATGCCATCTAGTGTTACTGAATAAATCAATCCTTCATTGATTTAGTGCGTGGTGCAATGAGTTTCTAAAAATGATATAAGGTGGCGCTAGTGTTTGTAGAATACGGTTAGTTACGCGTAATAAATACGAAAATCAACTGTATTATTAATAATTATAAGTACAAAATTGGGTATATTTGAATTAAAAAAATTAGGGTGGTGTTTAAGAGGGCTTTTACACGTTTCGTTGTTTTTGTGCGACTTTTGGAACCTGATTCTGGGTATGTCATAGCCACAAATAAAAAAAAGATATATACTCGAGAAAGTTTGATTATTTCTGTGTGGAGTGCTTTAAACAAATTTTTAGATTTGTTTACATACATGAGTAAAAACCGTGTCTCTGCAAAGGATGTTTCATAAAATTCTACTTTTTGTCATACTTTGGTACCGAATTACATAGAAGGTATAGTAGTAAAATAATATTTGAAAATGTTCGTGGTACATCTGAAAGATTATATTTGGACTGCATTAATCACTTTTTTATTTTTCATTCAGAAATACACCAAAAATAATTTTTCAAAACAGGAAGAATTTGACATTTTTTCGTCCGAAATTACATATTTTATCTATCAATATTTACTGAATATTCAATCAAAAAGTATTGAATAACTAAGGTTACTATCTTAGCTTGCATAAAAAAAATAATTAGCTCATTTAAAAGTAAAATAATAGTAATAAACAATTATAATATGCAATGACAAAATTCAACATAAAACCAAGAACGGTTTGTTCTTTGATTTAGACGGCGCGGGGCGCCTTTTGAGGGAGGACGTATCGCTCGCAACCATTTTGACATTAGTCACGTAATTATTAAAATTTAAAATACACGCCACTATTCATGACCTATAAACGCGGCGCTAGTGTCTTTGTCATGACATCAAATTCCATGTGAAAAATGTAGTACCTCGAATTTTTCGCAGGTCATGAGTCGTGGCCAGTAATTTTCCCAATCGCCAAGAATACAGCATAACCTACCTTTCTTGATACAAGCTTATATTTTGAATTAATTTAATTTTGATCTGTTTGCAATGTAAATATATAAATGTGTTGATTGTATTTTCCCACTATATTCGAATGTGGATATAATTGTAGATAATAAAATAATGTAAATAATTCTGATAGCTTTTTTTCTGAATTGGTAATTAAATGTAATTTCAGATTCGCTAACTTCCCAAACATTCCAGTTCATCATCTCAGCCGTAGGACGTCCACTGCTGAACATAGGCCTCCCCTTTTGATTTCCACTTATACCGCTTGGAAGCGACCTGCATCCAGCGTCTTCCGGCAACCTTTATAAGGTCGTCTGTCCACCTTGCTGGTGGACGTCCTACGCTGCGCTTGCTAGTCCGTGGTCTCCACTCTAGTACTTTTCGACCCCATCGGCCATCTGCTCTGCGAGCAATATGGCCTGCCCATTGCCACTTCAGCTTGCTAATCCGGTGGGCTATATCGGTGACTTTAGTTCGTCTACGGATCTCCTCATTTCGGATTCGATCACGTAGAGAAACACCTAGCATAGCCCTCTCCATAGCTCGTTGAGCGACTTTGAGCTTTGAGATGAGGCCAATAGTGAAAGACCACGTTTCGGTGCCGTAACTCATCACTGGTTGAAGACTTTCGTCTTGAGGAACTGAAGTATGTCGAACGAAAAGACATTGCGCAGTTTCCCGAACGCTGCCCAACCGAGTTGGATTCGGCGGTTGACCTCTTTCTCGAAGTTGGACCTACCTAACTGGACTACTTGTCCTAAGTAGATATATGAGTCAACGACTACGAGTACCGAGTTTCCAACAGAGACTGGGGTGGGCACAACATTGGCATTTGACATAATTTTCGTCTTGTCCATGTTCATTTTCAAGCTCACCCGTTGTGAAACTCGGTCGAGGCCATCGAGCATCATGCTGAGTTCCTCCATCGACTTTGCCATGACTTCGATGTCGTCGGCAAACCGAAGGTGAGTGATGTATTCGCCATCGATGTTGATGCCAAGTCCTTGCCATTCCAGAAGTCTTCCATTGCGGCAGTAAACAGTTTCGGAGAGATAACGTCCCCCTGTCTTACGCCTCTTCTCAATGGAATCGCCTTCGTGCTCTGCTCCTGTACTCGGACCAACATGGTGGCGTTATTATACAAGCACTTCAACACCTCGATGTACCGATAGTCAATACGGCATCGCTGGAGTGACTCAAGTACCGCCCATGTTTCCACTGAATCAAAGGCTTTCTCATAGTCCACAAACGCTAAGCATAATGGCAAGTTATACTCTTCGGTCTTCTGTATAACTTGCCGCAGCGTATGGATGTGGTCTATGGTACTATAGCCTCTTCGGAAGCCGGCTTGTTCGGAAGGCTGGAAGTCATCAAGTCTGTGTTCGAGACGGTTCGTGATAACCCTTGAAAACAGCTTATAAACATGACTTAGAAGCGTGATGGGTCTGTAGTTCTTCAATAGGCTGTTTTCACCTTTTTTGAAGAACATCACCACCTCACCTCTACTCCATGTTTCAGGCGTTTTGCCCTCAAAGAGGACGGAATTAAAGAGTTTCTGGAGGACTTTAAGTACCGGTGTTCCACCCGCTCTCAGATGCTCTGAAGTGATTCGTCGCCCGGCGCCTTGTTGTTCTTAAGCTGCTTCAGGGCCATCCTAATCTCGTACAGACTGATGTCCGGGATATCTTCGGTATAATGTCGGGACAGCTTGGCTCTTGGATCTCCTACCAAGCGGTCAACGGGCTTTGCGACCGAAGTGTATAACTGTCCATAGAACCTCTCGATCTCGCCTAAAACCTCTGCTTTGGTCGACGCTATGCTGCCATCCTCCCGTTTCAGCTTTGTCATCTGACTCTGCCCAATAGACTTGTCCTTTGCGAACACTTTAGAGCCTTGGTTTCGCTGTATGGTCTCTTTAACACGATTCGTATTAAAGAGACGCAGATCATGTCGCAAGGACTTAGATATCCGTCTATTGAACTGCCTTCATGACTTCGCGTCATCGGAAGACTGCAACTGTAGCAAACGTCGTTCAGCCATGAGGTTTAAGGTTTGCTCGGTCAATTTCTGGGGTCTATCTTTACGACAGGGTCTAAAAAACTTAGACCCTACCGTGCGCCCGGTGCGGACAGTTTCCACTAGCCCGTCGTTGATCTCGTCCACTGACACTAAGTTCTCAAGGCAAGCAAAGCGATTAGAGAGCTCGAGTTGAAAGCTTTCGGGGTTTTGAATATGGGGCCGAGTAGGTCGGAGCGTAGACTTTATTAGGCTGGACCCTTTAAGTTTAACATTGATATTCAGCGAGCCTCTTACGATCGCTACCGGTTTTTACCCTGTTGATCACAGAGACATCGCTGAGTATCCGTTTCTTGTCGGTCATGAAGAAGTCTATCTCGTTTGTCGTGAAACCATCGGGACTCAGCCCATTTCCTGTGAGGCGGCTTCTGGAAGAAAGAGTTCATCATAAAGAGTTCCTCTTTCTCCAGAAAGTCGGCCAGTCTCTGTCCCCTAGGGTTCCGTTGCCCATACCCACATTGCCCCACTCTCAACTCATCACTGCTTTTCTTACCCAACTTTGCGTTAAAGTTATGGGAACAACAGTGAAGTGGGTTTTGGAGCTATGTATGGCCCTACTTACGTCCTCATACATAGTCTCCACTTCATCATCGGAGTGTGACGAGGTCGGTGCGTATACCTGAATGACCTTCAGCAAATATCTTTTGGATATTCTGAGTATTAGGTATAGTACCCTGCTCGACACACTGTCGATGGTTATTATGTTGTTTACGAGGGACTTGTGAACGAGAAACCCGACACCACCTTGGGACTGTTGGTCGCCCTCCCGGTAGTAGAGCAAGTTACCAGACTTCAGGGTTACGGTGTCCTCCCCCTCTTGAGATTATAATTTAAAGCTCACCAAAACATTCTGTTTTAAGAGTGAAATGATCTGAAACCTGTTGAATTCTGATAGATCTGTCTTTATTAAAAAAATAAACCAGCTGTAACCCAGTATAAGAAGCACTGAAGCCCAGTCAAAACAGTTCAATAAATTTTCTCCTTTGCAAATGTTTAACGATTTGCACCATCCGCTCACAGTTAACTGCAGGCGAACCAAGAATCTTCTTGAATATTTTTAATCTTCATGGTGTCGATTCGAAATTGTCTTGTCAATTATAGGGGAGCTTGTGGCTGGTCGCAATGGAGTTTGTATGATCCGCGCAGTAGATTATCGCTCTCTTTGCACGGTTTAACGAACTTGATGGTCTTCTTGGCCCTTACTCACTTTCTTCCTGGATCACGGCGTTTGGTGATATTACCCGTCTCTTTTGACACTAGTTTCAAATATTTTGTACCACTGCCACTGGTTGGAAATATTCGAGCATTAAACCGACCACTTCTGGCTATATCTCCTTATCTATGTCACCGTAATCACCCCAAGGGGCTGGTTTATTATGTCTCTCAATAGATGGCATAAATGACTGTTTGATGTATAAGTCAAAGAAAAAGTTTGAAAAATTTTAAACACCAAATCGTAAATTCTAAATAATTTCAAAAATCTAATTAAATAAGTTATGAATTCAAATTAGCCACTAGAAACAAAATTAACACTTGAAAGATATCATAACAAGATAATTTACTCGTATTATAGAATGGAATTGAATAATCTTTATAATGGGCACTTTGTAAATTACAAATATATCCAATTCGCAGATTGACACAATGTGCGGTTTAAAGTGTAATATAATGAGTGGCCCTTATTTAATTTTGATAGGTATACATTTATCATATTATCCATTCGTTTATGAATATAAGTAGTGTCTAGAAGCCCGGGATCTTACTTTGTTTATTCGAAAGAAAAGTGGCAAAAGCTCATGTTGTTTTCTTCCTGGTATACGAGGCATATCTGTTTCGTTAGGGTTTTGTTTTTATGCGGGGGGCATCACGATGTCAAATTGACAGAAACTGTGTTCTTTCAGTATGTCATAGCGCTCTTAACTCGTTATATATTCACGTAAAGATCATAAAAATCTACATTTCACAAATAGAGTTTCGGCACTAATTGAGCAACGCCATCTAGTGTTCTGTTGAATAAATCAATTCTTCATTGATTTTGCATGGTGCTGGAGTTCCTGAATATGATAATAGATGGCGCTACTGGTTGTTGAATACGGTTAGTTACGCGTAATAAATACCAAAACCTACTATAATTCTTATTTTTAAGTACAAAAACGGGAACATTTGCATTAAAAAAATTAAGGGTGGTATTCAACTCGATAAATATTCACGTGAAGATCTTAAAATCCACATGTAGAGATTTACAGGCACTAATTATAAGTTAAGAGAAAATTATAGTAAAATGATAAAAAATTACCAGTTTCTGATTTTTTCATTTGTATTCACGTAATTACCTATCTGAATGCCAAATTTGAACTTTCTAGGTCATCTGGAACTGGGATATAGTTTTGATCTATAGGTCAGTCATAAAAATGACGATTTTTGGTCGTTAATAACTAAATAACCGTTTGAGATATGTTTATAAAATTTGGAACACATAATTATCTATCTCGCCAGTCTCAATATATGTGCCAAATTTGACAAGTCTAGGTTAAATAGTTTTTGAGTTATGAGGGGCTAAAAAGTGCCTCCAAATGGTTCGTGTAATATTACACATTGTGAGCGCGCCTTGCTTTGGCTGGCCACGCTCCCGCGTGTCTAGATTAGTAAGCTAAATTCATACCTACCCAAAGGCACACCACAAGCAAACTAAAAGCTTATTAAAATAAGCATACAGTTCAGATCTATTCAGCACATTTGTGTACACAGACTGAGGACGAGCATGTGCAGATTTGTGCGAAGCTACGTAGAGCATTGTATACAAATTCCAGGAATGTAATTCATTGCAATGTGTGTACTGAATTACACAGCAGTGCTTGCTTTCAGTGCTTTAAGAAGGATCAGTGGAAAGTGTGCTACTGGCAATTGTTTAACTGTCTTACTGTCTCATTTAAGGAGTTACGACAATGTGTTCCAGAAGTGTTTGTGTAGTACAGAGAAGATGACAAAACAATGTATTCCAAACGTTGTCGAGGAACTTGAACACATATTTCTAGATACACAACAGAGATACAACTTGGTCCCCAAATTTTCGAAACAAATGTGAGGAATTTCATCAGTTTAGTTCAATTGACCGTTTTCATGAATGAGCCAACATGCCACTGAAATGTGCATATAATTACTTAACACAATCTACCATATTCGCCAACCCGTCAATCAACATAATGCTACGTAGTCAATCTGTGCTGGTAGATTCGCAATCTCTTTCCCATTTTTGGGGAAAAATCGTTGTAAGTGAAACATGAGAAATTAAATCTTATAGACATTTTTAGGAAAGGGAGGGAAGATCTATCTATCCTTGGGGAAATTCCAGGGATGAAACAACACTACAAAATAAGGTAAAAGAAATCAACATTTTTTGTTCACAGATAAGTTTCCTTTATAAATTGGTGCGTTCGCCAATAAAACGCATTGTCTCCTCTAAGGAATCGAAAGAAACTATACTGCCAGATTAATAATTTACGCGTGATGAACCATTTCCACTGTAAAGATAGGGATCAGGATCAGGCAATAAATACACGGAAAGAAAATTGCCTGAATATTGTGAATGAACGCATCTCTATGTCTCCATTTCTTGCATTTACTCTTTGAAAGAAAGACTGAGGAATACTTTGCAAAACTTATCATTTTATGAGAAAATAAGATTGAATTTGATTGAGTAGACAAGACAATGCCCAAGGCGAGGCCAACAAGCCTGTGAAAGTGAGCCAATCTAGCTTCTGGTAGAAGCTAGATTGGTTCACGTCGTCAAACACCCACGCATAATTGACTGCTTTAGAGTCTTGATGCGAAAAAGGTAGCCGTCAACAATACAATGCCCAAGGCACTTAGACACCGGGCACGCCATAATAGCGGGGATAGGTAAAACCCCTGTTTGAGTAGTGGCTGGAGAGCTACGGCGTCCTCACCTTCCACCTGACGGTCCTCACCGGACACGGGTTTTTCTGGCAACTCTTCCGCTCCACGATGATTATACCACGAAAAACAATAAAAGCACTAAGACACCCACAGTATTTTTTTGAAATATGGGGAAAATTCAGAACCTCGATCTTGCAACATTTGCTCAGTTCAACCATGTCGCGGACTGCATTATGCATTCGCAAATATTCCCTTAAACACTAGCCATCCACATTAGCATATGTCTCCAAACACTGTAAGTACTAAGTTGGGTCCTGTAGAACTTCGGCTGTAAGGGAGCTTAATCGCTTTTCAAACGCTACAAGTTTGTGAAACTAGGGATCGAGTCTTAAAGCGTCTTTCTGATCTGTGTCATCATCATCGATTTGAGATAAATGTCGTACCTATTGAATTACTTACGAAAAATCTAAATGGTCAATAGTTTTTTTTTTTTCAAATACCGAAGTGACTTTTTAAGTGGAGATGTATAATGATTAATGTTTACTTATATACCTAATCAGTGTGTAAGTCCAAAGCCATAATCAGAGGCCTGTGGAGTTCCCAGAGGAGACTTTACACCATAGGCTGGCCACTTCCACACTAGAAAAAAAATGCAGTTGTATTTTATTAGTTTCTCTTGGATAATAATATCATTGAAATCGGTGAAGGTAAACAATGTAAGGAGTCCTGGACATATACACCTAATCAATGTAAGTCCAAAGCCATGTCAAAGACCTAGGAGTTCCCTAAGAGCAGCTTAATTAACTTTGACACCAGAAGATGGCCACATCTTAATACAAAAAAAAAGAAAAAACTGATTTGCTTGGCTAATAAAGTACCTAAAGTAATGCTAAGGTAAACTGCCGATACAGTACAAAAATAAGGCAGTTCGCAAGATTATAGGCGGAGCTGACCCAGGTAAGCGCCGGGTGCACTTAAGTGTCGCGTCCCATAGAGACTCTTTTGATGCATGCGTATTAAAAATGTAGCTGCAAAAGCCTGGTGAACTAGATGTGAAAGGTAGGCAGGGTGTTGTGACTCAACTTTTTATTCTGTTATATGAAGGAAAAGAAAACATCCAACGACTGATCCTCTCTTTCTGGGTCCGAAAAGGACTGTCGGACTCGTACTGACTAAATCCGACCCTGTTTCTTTTCAAAGTTAAAGACAAAATTATTTATTTGCTATAAATGTGGTATGTACAAAGATGGTAAAAATAAATAAAAGTTCTAACACATTTCGCCATGGAAAGTTTTAGGTTACACAACGTTTAGTAACTACACACATTCTTCAATTACTCTTGGCGTTTCTGGGTTGCAGTAATTGTTTTGAATATTCCCACAACTCTGGCAGAACCTATCAGACACAGACAGTTAACTGGAGGCGCGTGTAGAACATGACTCACCCCAGATTCGAGGCTGGACCTTGATCGGACGGCAAGCTTGCGGATATTTGACAGCCTGCGCCTACATCTGCGTCCCTAGAATGCATGTTATTGAAGGAATAATTATTACGTTTAATTCGATACGAGTCTGAAAGTCCCTTGTTTTCCACCTAGAGGTATTAGGAGTCGTAAGATAATTTCCCTAGCCAAAAAAAAGGTGTTCCAAAGAATAGAAAAACATTATCGTTCTTTGCAATTAAAAAGCAATCCGTCACAATTCTATAAATCTGTTCCTGACAATCCATTAGTCCTTTATAAGAATAGAACAGTACAATAAATAATGCCAGAGGATTTAAAAACTGCATTAACGCCGGCAACGGACGCCTGCCATCTCCTAACCTAGTTTTAAAACTAGGATCGTATCTTACGTCTTGTTAAACTTCTATTGTAAAAGAATGATTGATTTTCCAACAGTTCCATTATGCGTTGGAATTTGATCGGAAAGTTTTGGTCCTGAATGTTCTTAATGATAGTTTGACGTTTCTGGACCGTCTTGAAAGAGATTGTGGAATTGGCGTGAGGATATGGACAGCTTGCCGCGCGATGCCGGTGCGTAGTATTCCACGTGAGCTTCAATGAGCTGACACCAAGGTGGGGCTTAGGGCCTATGGGGCCCCGTCAATTTGCTGTCAGCTCCTTTATGCTTATTGTTGAGGTGTTTGGACGCCTGCTGTGGTCACGGAACCGTATGTAAAAGTAACTGTGATCCGGGAATGCAAAGATCAACTGACGGAACAGGGTGGATTTTTAGTCAGCAGGTTAGTACTCATTTGTGGATATCTCAACCCAAAAAGTAATTGAGTAGGAATAACAATTATATCGTAAAGCATCAATTTTAAAACTGGGTTCCACGGAATCTTTAAGGTTTTCATAGAAAAGCTATCAAGGTACCTGTGAAATTAATTTTATTTTTTGGTTGTGTCAAATTAGAGTGTCTTGGATTCGTATTCATTTGATATGTTTCCATATAACAAAAAGTATTTAATGGCTGTTCTAATAGCTTTAAAGTTTAGGAACCCTTGCTGTAAGGCACTCGCACAGTGAGGAGTACCGTGTTCCAACTGTGGGAATGTTATAAGCTAAGGGTATCTCTTACACTTGTATCTTTTGAAATCCATCGACTTTTGTACAAAATCTCCATAATCCATAATCAGTTTTAAAATCTTATTAATTTTCTGATCGAGACACCTTCAGTTAAATCAAAGTTAGATGGGTTTCACTGTTTCAAATATTTAAGCTAACAGCTTTAATCAATCACTTAAGTTCACAAACGATTTGACAGCAGATTAAATTGAAATGATTAAAGCCTATCTGATCGTTTTCAATAATGGCGGCCAATTTCGACATACACTAACCGAACTATTGTTGCAAGAAAATTTGAAATCAAAGTCATATGCGCAAACACAGGTGCACTCTCTTCATTCACTCTCACCGTCACCATAAGCCAGAGACGTCACACACTACATGTTCTGATTCGTGGTCGCCACTTGAGAACTTTTCTTTCTCATCGATTATCAGTTCCACAAGTAATCTAGTGCCCATGGCCATTTCAACTTTCAACTTCACTTCATTTCAATCTTCAATCTCATAGTCCAATGATAATCTGATTAGTAACTTTAACTGGAAACTCTTGGAAATAAAGTAGGCTCCTACATTTGACTAAAATAAAACCAAAATAGAAGAGATTGGGAAGAGACCTACGCTCAGTATTGGTATTGAGCAGCTGAAAGTAGACTTAGAAGAAAAAGAAGAAACTCTTATACTGAAAATGATAAGATGCTCAAGGGTTGTGAGTAACAAACGGCGGAAAATACGTTAAGAATACTTTTAAAACCCAATGTGGGGGATGTTTCAATACATTATTTACATTATTTATTTATATACAAAAAGCTTATGCGATTACGACTGATGAGTACTTTTAGATCCTCTGCTAAGCCCACAAAAGAAAGTTCTTGAAGGTAAATACCAGTTACTCGAATAATGATTATGTCAATGAACGAGAGATGTGACATCTTGCAATTCCCGATTCTATGATGAGCGTAAAACCTAATAAGAAAACATACACACAACTAACAATTAATAGTGTCTGCTAATGATGAACACACACCAAAACTCACACACATTCAACTCTAAAACAAATTTACATAAGGTGTAAATTACAACGACCTTTAGAACCCTTTCAACACCCTAAAATAGGTATCATTTATTTGTAAAAATAAAAGCCTTACAAAAATAATACGGTCCCTTTGTATCAAAGGATTTGCATAGGATATTATGACAAATACCTGGTGTAGTTTCCCCTTAAATCCAACAATAAATCTTGAATATAAAAAGGAGACAAGGTTCCTGAAAATCCCGAAGGGCATCCCTGAAAAATCCTGTTATACACATTCAAGGTTGCAACTCACTAGAGAATTGTGTAACGTTATTTAGCTACATAGTTTAATAATGAAAACAGTTGGTTTTGCGAAACTGGGTCAACCCTGATTAGGTGATTGTTAATTTGGTAACGTTTGAATATGAAATCTCTTTTGTTTTGGATACCATCGTGTTTATGGGTTAACAATCAGCAACGAAGCTTGCTAAAAGATTTCATCTTGCCGCAGCAGCAATTAATGTTCGGTATCCAAGCGCTAACAGAGAGAAAAGAAATGTATGCGCTTATAAGTAACGAACTGCAGCTATCGATTAACACGTGGTCTTATGATTGTCAGCAGGAACCCAGCAGATTTTCACGGCCGACATAGTTTAATAAAGTCAAACCATACTGCATAACTTTCATTTTCACTTACATCGAACGTTCCGATGACGTTGCACATGCCCGAAAGCTGTAACGCTTGCATAACGCACAAACAAAAATCGTCCTTAAGGAACTGCTCTTTGCGCATGAATTTCCTGAAAAGCTCACCTGATCTCATTTCGAAAGGCATGATCAAGCGTGAAAATCGCCCCTCCCGTGCAGCTGCCCCGGTCACAGACTCGTCCCGCCACCCCTCACATTGCACGCCAACTAATGCATCGCACACACTCACACACTCTCAACACACGTGGACCAACACTAGTTTCGTCGTAAACAGCACAGCGTAGGTTAGTTGTCAAAGGTGGATATCATTACGCACGATATTTTCCCGTGTCGTGAAAAAACGGTTTTTCGGATGCGCGACGCGACGCGGCGAACGCGGCAAACGCGAGGTCACTTCTGCCGCTTTACCGCGGCGCGCGCCGACAGCACCCCCCGTTACCATGACTACAGTCCCGGGCGATATCTGCCCCGGTCCTCTTTTGCGAACAAAAACAAAAATAGCTAATTAATTGCGTAATCGTGTGCCGTGAACATTTTTGCTAAGGTTAATTAGTACATCAAAGGGTGCAAGTTAAATATGGGAGCTGACGATCACCCATGACAAGGTACGTTTTGGTTTTACTCTCGCTTCACCTTTTAGGTCGTTTTCGACACCAAAATTAGCTTTGACTTTTATGAAAATTGTTACGAATCTCATGCATTATTCTGGTTTGAACGTTCAAAATAAAATTCTGCGTCTTATAGCTTTTATTATGATAGCTTTTTCTCCTCGCAATAAAATTGACAGAAGCATTGAGATGACTTACTGAAAAATTATGTAATTGGGACGCAGAGATTGGGACATTTCACTGTGCTAGCACTGTCACACCAGATAAATTGGAGTGCAACCAATATTCATTTATTTTCCAAATAGAATGGGCTCAAACGATTTTCCCGACGGCTTTCATTGCATTTTTTGGGCTTAAGCCATATACAGGGTGATTTTTTAGTTACCATCCAAATTTTAATATATTAATCTTTGGCGAAAATCATTGAATACGTGTTTTTTCTTTTTGTATCAATCAATACAAAAATATCGAGATATCACGTCTCAATGTTATCTATAAAAAGTTGATGAATGTGGACACCGCGCTGTGATGTGTCACTCAGGTATAGCGGGGCGGGGCGGGGGGTCGGCGGGGTGCGCTCTGTCCGTTTCATGCGTCGGCAAGTGTATATTATTAACGTTTAGCTTAGTGACCACACAGAGCGGATGAGAAAATGATTTAATATGACAATTTGACGTATCGATTTTTTTTCAAAAATGGGTTTTAGTGATTGATACCTAATGCATAGAAAAATTTTGGACGGTGGTAAAAAAGTCACCCTGTATATTCTGATTGGAAAACGATTCGAGATTTTTAACAAGGTTTTTATAAATAGCCTTGCATAACGACCTAAGTTTTCCATCTAAATTTTATTTGACGTCACCTTGTATTGAATTCGTTTCGTATTCTGAAGTACGCAAAGCATCTTTACGATTTTCGCTGGAGTAAGCCTGAAAAGCTTCTTGCCTTTTATGTGCGGAACACGGTTATGCATGAAACTTTGGGATCCGGATCAACTTGTTACGGTAATAATTCTTTATGATAAAATACATGAGCGTAGAAGTTGTAGTTTTACTATGGACTTAGTTGAAGATCATGATATTATAACTTACAAAAAAGTGGGTTATAAGACTACGTTTACTATCTATAAATTGAGTTGAGGACGAAAATAATTTATAACATTAACTTTTAGACACCAAAAAAGATTTCTTTAAGGTATACATTAGGCTAGGACCAGGGATAACATTAGGCTAATAATAGTATCCTGTATCCTACCTCTATATGATCATAAGCCTTGATAGGTTCTGGCAAACTTATACAAAAGTGAGAAGGTATGTAAGGCATCTCTTTAAATAATTATCATTCTTGAAGAATCTACGTATCAACTTTGATATAAAGCCTTAGGATTGTAGTCGAATACAATGTCGTCAAAACGAAAGAAGAAACTTGAATCATAAATTCATTGACTGTTTCTTCACATACAACACTATCTGACTCAAAGCATATTTTCGCTGTGACATTTTCATCAAAACGGATCTGTCGGATTCCGAGATATTCAGGCAACGGGTCAAATGAAAAATGGACCTTAAACTCACAATAGGAAATGGACTGTATAGCTGTAAGACTCGATCACAGGGTCGGATTGGGTAGGAAGGGCCCGGGGCTACCCACAAAGGTTATCGTTGTTTAGAAATTTTCAAAATTGGCTTCAGGGATGGCCTGATGTACTAACGAGGACAACGGTAAGAAATTATATGACGTTCTGTTGTCCTCGTAACGGGGACACAAAATACGGGGGCAACGGGAATACAGGGGCCTGCTTAGGTCAACTATTTTTTTAATTTTTTATAAAGTTTAATTTGTCTCTAATTGTATGAACGAAGTATCTCATCTAGTTCGCAAGAGCTGAGACGTGGCCCGCGCGGGCCCTCGATCGTACCTCCTGTATGGAGGTCGGGCCCCGGCTTGTAAGCACCACCTCGACTATATGGCCAGTCCGACGCTGTTGAACCCAAAATATCTGCAGACCATTATTTTCGTCTTTAATAGACCGTCAGAATACCTACGGCAAAGCCTGACGTTCTGATATTCGGTTTTATTATATGCCTATATAAGCTTTCTACTGTTTGCCTAGAGAGAATTTCTTTGGTTAGCGAAAGGATATGTATTTCGGTATTGCGAGCAAAGAAAATTGTAGGCATCGTTCGATTTTGCCAGAAGTAATATCAAGTTAACATATAAAATGAATGATTGATTGATAAATTGAAAAGGTGAAAGGCCCGGTGTACATCAAAGCTGAGACATGCTGGACGTGCAAAGCAGAAGAGGGGAAGAGATGAAACGCAATATAGGAATCAGGTTTATCATTATCATCATATCAGCCGTCAGACGTCGACTACTAAACATAGGCTTCCCCTATAGACTTCCAATAGGACCGGTTGAAAGCAGTTTGCATCCAACGTGACCCTGTGGTCTTCATATTAGATCGTCTGCCCATCTTGTGGGTGGACGTCCTACGCTGCGCTTGCCGGTGCGTGCTCTCCATTCGGTTCTGCGTGCTATATGGCCTGCCCACTGGTATCATAATCATTTTGACTCCATTGAATTCATCGTAGATGCAATCTAGACCGGAGTAGAGATAATTGGAATTCCCTGCTTCTATACAAAGTTTAAAATTGGTCTTATTTAGCTATAACAATATTTTTTGCAAATTTTCTCTGAAAATTTGTCAGAACTGCGTATGCGAATGAAGTTTCACTATGATCGGTTCAGAAATTACGAACAATAAGGCTTTAAAGTTTAAATGAAAATATGTCGTTTTGGCGTGCTCTTAAACGCTAATAAGGTGTAGCGTTTTTACATGACAGGGTATTAACAAAATGATCATGTTTTAAACAACTCACATCACTTTCACTCACATCACTTAAAGTGTTAATTTCAATAAAAAAATCTAAATAACTTTACAACCCTTTCATAATATAAAATGTCATATCGCCAACCAGATACACATCGGGCCAAAAGTACCGTCAACCGTACTCACCTTTTATAATGCATTTAATGAAGATAATAATATTAGGGCGTTAGTCTACCATTGTTACCTCTTTTGTGGGACGCTGTATGACTGTGATAACTGGAGCCTCGCGGGACACCTATGTGCGCAATTTAGGACAGTGAAATGTTAATGTTCCACATGTTGATAAATGAAAGTTTAAATATAGAACTGTTGGGATGACGAGCATTGTCCGACATTATTTGTTTTTTTTTTACGAAAAGGATTAACTTTATTTATGGTTGTCGTGTTTAGCTGATGGAACTGCGTCAAGGACTTAATGCTACTGTTGCGTTTCTTCTTCTTCTTCACCATAAAAGAAAGTAGAAGCTTAATACCATTAAGTGCTACTAATGAGCTACCCTTGAGTTTTACACTTTTGACATTTTTAAGAACGTCACCAATAAAGTCAATGGTAGACTGCCGTTCCGTAGTAAACATCGGCTCCGTAAAGAATATTGGTTTAAAAATAGAAAAGTTAAAAATAATCGTATATAAACAGCATCAAATCGATTTAAAGGAGTGAATACACAAATAGTAATAATAAACAATACCAAAAGTGAAGTGAAAATATAAAATAAACAGCGAAAAGACAATAACAACAAAGTGACAGTTGAACAAACGGACTTCAAAGACAAAGTGTACCTTACTGTGTTTTTTCTGTGCGATTGTGACTGAAAGTGTACAAATAAGCCGTAAATAGGCCAAATAACTAAAGGTGAAGTGAATAAAAACTTTTAAGACTATTAAAAACCGACAATAAATTATAATATTACAAGTCTCAAGTCATTACGCTTGTCAACGCCACCTAGCTACAACCACCTACAACAACATCGATCAATGCCTACCTAACGCCATCTAGCAGTCACATTCAATATTAGCTAGCCGCAGAAAGCAGATAAACTCCAAAGCTCCGAGTGTGTCAAGTGTCATCGAATCTAAATTCCTGCGGCATCCAAGAGAGGGCGCTGTGTGTTTGAACTATGGAAGAAATTAAGATTATGTTATTAAGTATGCAAGAAGAAATGAGGCAACAAAAAGTAGATATGTTAAGTATGAAAGAAGACATCAAAGACACTATCAACAATAACATCAACGAAAAATTTAAAATTTTAGAAACTATAAACCAAATACTGGAACAATAATTAGAAAAACAAAACACTGCACTATGTAATCTGGAAAGACAAATTAGAAAGAAAAATCTACTATTCTTCGGAGTTGAGGAACGCGAAAAAAACTATCATGATCTAGAGAAGATTGTACTAGAAATTATAAAAAACTTATTAAATATAAATTGTGAATTTAATTGCATTGAATCCGCAAGAAGACTGGGTAAAAAAGGAGAAAGAGTAAGACCTATTGTAGTGACATTGCTCACTATGGGGCTAAAAATACAAATTTTGAAAAACAAGAAGAAACTAGAAACAACGCCATACTATATAAAAGAAGACTTTCCCTTAGACGTACTGAACAAACGGAAAGCACTTCAAGTAGAAGTTGAGAAGGAGAGGGAGCAAGGGAAAAAAGCGATATTGAAATACGACAAAATTGTAATATTAGACAACAAAAGCCCAAATACAAGAGCATCAATCAATAAAAAACGTAATATGTCAGAATCACCAGAGACAACAGGATACTCTACCCAAAACACAAAACAATCCACGAAGATAAACAAAACAAATATAATGGATAAGTTTATTATAAAAAAACCTACATTCACATACCCCGTGGAAAACAGTAACCAAGCATGCTCCAGTCAACACACGGAATAGCAACTAGCCGACCACCCCTCTTCGCTCCCAACACGGCTGGTCCCCGCGGGAGTCGTAGACCGAAACCCTCCAGAGAACAGAAACTACCCCACAAACAACTCCACAGATGTAACAAAAACCAATGCTGTGTATATAGCAACATATAATGTTAGAACCTTGTCAACTTATAGCCGTTTATTAGAACTAACCGATTCACTGAAAAACATAAAATACGACATCATAGGTCTCTCTGAAACCAGAAGACTCGGAAATTCAATCGAAGAACACAATGATTTCATCCTCTGCTACATAGGGGAAACACCGGGACTATATGGTGTGGGATTCATAGTTAAAAAGCGCCTAAAAGGGAACATTGAAAGTTTTATAGGCTTTTCAGAGAGAGTAGCGCTTTTAAAAATAAAAATCAACAATTATGAAATAAGCATTATCCAAGTCTATTCCCCTACCGAGGCTGCAAGTGATGAAGATTTGCAAGTTTTCTACGACACTGTTGACAAAGCTTTACAACGATCAGGAAAAAACATAATAGTTCTGGGCGATTTCAACGCAAGAATAGGTCAACCGCGGCCTGAAGAAAACCTTATCACAAGAAGCCATGGTTATGGAAGTAGAAATAGTAGAGGCGAGAGACTCCTGGAATTTGCTTTCGAAAACAACCTAGCTATTATGAACACTTTTTTCAAAAAGAAAAACAATCAAAGATGGACTTGGAGATCTCCCGATGGCAAAACGAAAAATGAAATAGACTACATCTTAACTAATAATCATACAAGTATCCAAAACATTGAAGTCTTAAATACGAGCTTTCCTTCAGACCATAGACTCGTCAGAGCGACACTGATATTGCAAGCGACAACTAAAAGTCGGAAAAATTTTGGAATATTCCCAAGTGCTGTAATCAAAAATGAAGAAAGTGTAATGAGATATAAAACATCACTAGACAGATGCGCGGAAAACCTATTGTACAACTGGCAAGAAACCGACACAGTCCAAGATTACTATGATAAAATACTAAACGCAATTAACAGTAGCCTAAATGAAGCGGCATCTTGTCAACACACAGAGAAGAAAAGTATACTGTCCGCCCAGACGAAAAAGTTGATCCACCGAAGACAAATACTACAAACAACTAAGCCAAAGACAAGATCGATGAAAAACGAACTTAAAGCCCTATATAAACTTATAAGTAAATATATTAACAACGACTATAAAAGACACCGCATGCGAACTATTGAAAAACACCTTAATACAACAGGAAGCGTCAAGAGAGCCTACAAAGAGTTAAGATCACACAAGACATGGATTGAGGGACTTCAAGGGGCCACTAACATAACACATAATAGATCAGAGATATTACGAATAGCAACAAACTTCTACAAGACTTTGTATAGTTCACATAACGAAGTATATAATCCGCTCAGCAAAAGAATACCAACCGAAGAGGAAGCATTTAGCCCAATGAACGAAATAGAAGTGATCAGAGGAATAAACACCCTCAAGCTAGAGAAGAGTCCCGGTCCTGACAAGATCACAAACGAAGTCATAAAGCTAGGAAGTACATGTTTAGTAACACCACTAACACGATTGTTTAACATGGTACTGAACTCCGCAAGTACTCCCAGACAATGGTCTGACTCGGAAATAATCTTGCTTTATAAAAAAGGTAATCCCAACAACATAAGTAACTACAGACCAATAAGCCTGCTGCCCTCCATCTACAAATTATTTTCATCTCTAATTGAAAAAAGGATACGAAAATCAATTGAAAAATCTCAACCTATTGAGCAGGCAGGCTTTAGAAGAGGCTTCTCGACTGTGGATCATATTCACTCACTGGAAATGCTGATTGAGAAATATCAAGAATTTCAAAGACCGCTATACATAGTTTTCATAGACTATCAAAAAGCTTTCGATACCATATTTCACTCATCTATATGGGAAGCCCTAAACTCGCAGCAAGTACAGATGGAATATATCGAAGTTCTGAAACACCTTTACGCCAACATCACCAGTAGAATTAAACTAGAAAGTACGGGACCACCTATACACATAAAAAGAGGAGTAAGGCAAGGAGACCCCCTGTCCCCCACCATCTTTATAGCAGTAATAGAGTCAATCATTAGTAAACTAAACTGGAAAAGATTGGGCTTAAATATAGAGGGAAGGTTTATAAACCATCTGAGGTTTGCTGACGACATAGTCTTGTTATCAGAAAAGCCAACAGAGCTACAGTCAATGATACACTCACTCTATGAAGGAAGTAAAAAAGCTGGCCTGGAAATAAACCTAAGCAAGACAAATTTAATGACAAATCATATCGAAACCCCAATATTTGTCAAGGACACACCTTTAACATAATAATATGTCAAAACCTATATTTACCTGGGCAAACAGATTTCTTTTGACCAGCAGAACAACGTGTTGGAAGTAGAAAGAAGAGTAAAAAACATATGGAGTAAATTTTGGAGTCTCAAAGAAATACTAAAAAGCGATTTGCCCTTACCAACAAAGAAAAGAGTCATGGACACCTGCTTACTACCGTCGTTAACGTACGCTTGCCAGACGTGGAAATTTACCCGACGAGTTAAAAATAAAATAAGATCGTGTCAAAGGAGTATGGAAAGGAGTATCATGAAAATAAGGAAAATTCAAAAGATACCGCACACGATAATAAGACGTAAAACTAATCTTATAGATGCTCTTAGTTATTCACAAAAACTAAAATGGCGATGGGCTGGACACATAGCAAGACTCAAAGACGACCGGTGGACTACAAAAGTGACGTCCTGGACAGGCCCATCAGGCCACAGGAAAAGAGGAAGACAGGTGGCACGCTGGTCAGACGACATAGTACAAGTCGCCGGTCCTAGCTGGATGAACCAAAACTTGATAATACTAATATGCCAATCCGATCGCCCCGGCCAACGGGACCTGCTAATAGTCATCTGAGTTTATCTTCGCCCATTATTGCCAGTGTAGTCCTTTCCAAGGAGTCCCATGTAACTAGCATAAATTGTGCGGCCTGTCGCGGCTTTATACTTGATGAGGAAGAATTTCTCAGCTGTGTATTGGATAAGTGTAAACAAAAATATCACATTCAATGCTCAGGCGAAGTTACTGCGACGGAAGGGCACCTAACAACCTGGATCTGCCCGGAATGTGTCTGTACTACCGGAGTGGAAGGTGATGACTACAATATTGCTTTAACTCAAGATAGTGATCCAAATGTTACGTTTAGGAAAAAAGTCCCTGAGATGCAAAACGCACAAAACCAGATTGAATATCAGGAGCTCTCATTTGAAATGACTAAATTACGGCTTGAGATGGAAATTTTAAAGGAACAACTTAGCAAAGCAGTATCTCTTGTTACGAATTATGAACATAAGTTTACCGGATTTGTTTCCCAAATTGATCTCCTTAACACCCAGTTAAAGCAAAACAATTGCCTGCTTTCAACTTCTATAAATAATGGCCCACAGCAACCCCTCTTTGTTAATTCTAAGCAAGCACACATTGTAACTACTCAAGAGCAACCTCAGTCTAAACCCGTAACACTGGATACTATCATGCCGCCGGTACAAATTACGCAACGTGCTAAAAGACAGAAAAGGCCCAAAGCAAAAAATGCAGCTTCTGATGTACCCGTTCCTGCCGGCTCTAACCAGCCTGCTGCTTCTAACCAACCTGTAATCTCTAGCCAGCATGTCGTCTCGAACCAGCCTGTCGTCTCGAACCAGCCTGTCGTCTCTAACCAGCCTGTCGTCTCTAACCAGCCTGTCGTCTCTAACCAGCCTGTCGTCTCTAACCAGCCTGTCGTCTCTAACCAGCCTGTTGTCATTAACGGTAACTCAACTAACCTCGAAGTGCACACGACACAGATGAGTGAGGATGGGTACAAATCTCCTGCGACTGACGACCTTACCACTTCTACTGATCACCATGTTCCTACCGATGGTTGCACTAGTTCTACTTTTTCTGCTGACGACCAAAGCTGGACGGAAGTAAAGAAAAATAAATTCCGGAAACCCACGTCATTATGTGGCATCGCTGGTCCGAGCATCACTACCCTAAGAGCTGTCGAACCACGTAAATACCTACATTTATGGAATATGGAATCTACTGCAGACGAGATTCGTGACTATTTGCGACAACTGTGCCCCACTGGCACATGCACAGTCGATGAACTACGGGCTAGGGGTAGTTACAAGTCGTTCAAGATAGGCGTTCCCATTATTTACTATGACAAATGCCTTTCTGTTGATGTATGGCCAATGAACGCGAGATTGAACACATGGATTGCTTATGATAACTCGAGGCATACAAGAAATCATAAGACATCAGATAGGGGCCAGCCAACACACCAGACATTTCGTGCCTAAGAAACCACCTCACAAGTTCAAAAACATTGACATACTATATCAAAATGTCCGTGGCCTCAAAACCAAATTATCGACGTGGAGAACAAACTTATTACAGCTAGAACATAATCTGATCGCCGTAACAGAGAGTTTTCTTGATAATTCTATCGAAGATGCAGAGCTTGCGACCGGTGATTGGAATGTCATGCGACGCGACCGGGGAACACCTTGTGGTGGTGTGATGCTCGCCGCACGTGCACCCATAGTGCTGTGCCGCCGCCGTGATCTCGAAACAGATGGTGGTGAAGACTTATGGGCTGACTTTACATGGTGCGGACGTACTGTTCACGTATGTGTTGTGTATATTAAGCCTAGCGCGAGTGATGATGAGTACATGCGATGGTTTTGTAAAGTAGAAGAGTTTATTAATAAATTAAAAGGCTTTGTTATAATATTAGGTGACTTAAATTTAAATAGTGTTTCGTTAAATATTAAGAATTATTATTGTTACTTTGTGTCATTTTGTAGTCTGAATGAGATGAATGTGGTGAAGAATTCGTATGGAGGTATGCTAGATGTTGTTTTGGTTCAAGAGAACATTGGTGCACCAGAAACATCCGTCACTGCTTCCGAGGGTATAGTACCACTGGATGCATATCACCCAGCACTGCACATTGAGGTTAGAATCGATGTAGGTCACTGTTCGGAGTCTATTGAACCCAGTAATATGGATAGCGCCAAAGATTGGAACTTCAGTAAATGCGATTTTAAACAGCTCTATTTACTATTTTCTGTTGAAAATATTTGGGACGAGGTTCTGCAATCTAAGAATGTAAATGAGGCTACAATGAAATTCTACAGCATTATCTATAACCTTTTTGATAAGTGCATTCCTAAAAAACGCAGAGGGAAATCGGCAAATAGGCGATATCCTGTATGGTTTACAAGCGAGATCATACAGGATATAAAGCTCAAATTAAAACACCATAAAAATTGGAAACAAACCAAGTGCGATAGCTCTTATTTATTATTTTCTAACCTTAGGTCAAGTCTTAAAACCCGTATTGCAGATGCGTACTCTTTATATATGACAAATATAGAGAATAAAATTAAACATAACCCTCGTCAATTCTGGTCACACATTTCTAGCCTGCGGTCCAAAGGTGGGTTTGAACCGAATGTAACATACAAGGGTGCTACGTTTTCTGGTACAAAGGCCGCTGGGGCTTTTGCTGAGTTTTTTTCGGCTGTTTTTCTGCCTGATGTTCCACAGCTCAATGCTGATCATGTCAGTACGTCAGACCATACCTGCAACAGTAATTACATAAACATACCCCCCTTGTGCCATGCAGACATTATTAAAGGCATAAAGAAACTTAAACCAAACAGTTCTACTGGCCCCGATAACATTCCCCCTTTTATAGTTAAAGACTTAAGAAATATATTCAGTGATCCTCTTTGCCACATTTTTAATTTAGCTTTACAGACTGGTACATATCCCTCTGAGTGGAAAACCTCTAGAGTCACACCCATCCCTAAAACCCAGAACAAAAGTTCCGTTGAAGAATACCGCCCTATCGCAATCCTATCTTCCCCGGCTAAGGTATTCGAGAACATCCTCCATGATGCTATCTACGCGCAAATAAACAAATTTCTTTGTAATGAGCAGCATGGTTTCAGAAGCAAAAGGTCAGTTGACACGAATCTCTTGACGCTAGTAGATTATATCTCGTCTAGTTTGGACCGCGGGCGTCAAGTAGATGTACTTTACTTCGACTTCCGGAAGGCATTTGATAGGGTTAATAACGACACGCTGCTAATGAAGCTTAGCAAAATAGGGTTTTCACCATCTCTCCTCCGCCTCTTTGCAGATTACCTACGTGATCGACGGCAGTTTGTTAGGCTTGGTATGTACGAGTCGGATACCTATCACACGCGTTCCGGCGTGAGTCAGGGCTCAATTTTGGGACCTTTATTATTTCTCATCATGGTCAACGATCTTCCACAAGTTCTGCTTCACGCAAGATGTCTCCTGTATGCTGATGACTTGAAACTGTACCTAGAAATAAACTCAGAGCGTGACAGTTCAGCACTGCAGCAAGACATCAATGCGATATACAAGTGGAGCGTTGACAATGGGATGGAATTTAATTCGTCTAAGTGTTTTGCTATGACATTCGGTCGAATGCGGCATCCAATTAATTACCAATACACCTTAAATAATAACATAATTGCAAAATCAACATCCATGAAAGATCTGGGAGTCACATTCGACCGAAAGCTCACCTTTCACGACCATATGGTATTGGTAGCCAAACAGTCCTACCAAAGGTTGGGCTTTGTTCTACGCAATTGCCGTGATTTTCGTACAGCTCATGCTATCAAAATAGTTTTTAATGCACTCGTACGTAGCAAGCTAGAAACTAGCTCATGCGTGTGGAATCCATATGAAAGTACCTACGCACTTTTATTAGAAAAAGTCCAAAAGGCTTTCCTTAGGTACCTATATAAGCAGAAACATGGCTACTATCCTTACCTCTATCCGACAAAATTCCTACTGGGTTGCCTCGGATACAACTCGCTAGAGGTAAGGCGAGCACGAGATCAGCTCACAATAGCCTGTAAGACGCTCCGTGGTAATATCGACGCTCCTGATCTGCTTCATATGCTGGCGCGCTTTCATGTCCCAGATAACTACTGCCGGGGCAGAAAGCACAGGCTGTTTGCCGTGCCTGCATGTCGTACGGTTGCACGGGCCAAGTCGCCAATCCCTCGCACGCTTGCCGCACTTAATGATCTCTTGGATGCCAATCCATCAGAAGATCTGTTTGAGGATGGATGGTCGAAGATTTTATTGGTATGCCAGAAGTACTGTGAGGTGATTTTATGAAAGTGTTTTAGAGTTTTAATTTTTATAAAAATTGATTTATTTACGTTTCTTATATTTTATAATTAATAATGTGTATATTGTTTGCATAATTGTGTTTAAATTACTGTAATTGGCTGTTCACACAGCCGTTGTAATTGATAAATAAATAAATAAATAAATAAATGAAGATAGCCGAAGAAAGAGACGCCTGGTCATCTCTGGAGGAGGCCTTCACCTTCTACTAAGAGGGGTTCTTGCTATTTCGATTTTACATGCATTTATTATAATTACAGTTGGATATTTTAATTTTTCAATTTTACTAATTATTGATTTTAATGTTTATGATTTATTAATTTTATGATTATTATAATATGTATGTAAATGATTTATATGAATGATAATGATAATGTATGAATTCAATCGATTAGTTAGTTTTTAATAATTCATTAGAATGCATGTTATTCACAGTTTTAAATTATTTTGTTAATTTTCTATGCAAGAAATAAAAGGCTTTTTATTATTATTATTTTATTATTAATGAGCTACCCTTGAGTTTTACACTTTTGATATTTTTAAGAACGTCACCAATAAAGTCAATGGCCCTTCTAGTGTGTGTTACCACACCACATACGTATGTCATGTAAACCGTATGGTAAATCGCCTTTCACTCATTCTCTCTTCGTGACTAAAACACTTAAGATCTTTTCAACTATGTTTTTGATATTTTCAGGTATAATAAACACATTTTCAGTTTGAAATTATCTGTGTACCCTAATTTAGAACAGGCAAGTACCTACTTCCCACACAAAATTCCTGTTCCGTTAAAAGTTCTCAACACAGCAACATCATCTTTACCTCGCCATTCTTCTTTATCCTTCATAATCCCGATTCTATTCTTATCCCATTCACAAAACCAGTACACAATCCAAAATAATAATATTCTAACTCGCAAACAAACTTCGGAAAACGATTCCTTTCGAAGTTAATCAGGAACACAGAATCGCTTTATCTGGCCCCATCATGATCAACTTTAATATAGAAATGTTTGTTTGTCCTATAAACAAGGTTTTGACGTTTCACCAGCCTTGTTTGAAGTCATTTTCTGCCCAGTGTTGGCAAACTGGAGATGAACGTTTCCCCTATTTCAATGAAAAAGGATCACTACACGGGATAATTTTGAGCAAATGATACCTAGGAGAATAGTAACTTAAATTTAATTCCCATAACACAAAATAACCATAAAATTTAGGAAAATTAGAATAATACATTGGAAAATTTGAAAAAAAAATGGAAAATTTTAAAAAGTATAGGAAAATTTGAAAAACAAATAAGAAAAATTTAAAAAGAAACGTAGTTATAACTTGCATAATTATATGAAATACGCCGATTGCATCGTTATAATATGTATATGAATGAACTGGAACAAGAAATATAGGTTGATACCGAATTCGATACCAATCTGTTCTGTTTGTCATATTTTAAGGGGAAAAAATAACAAAACGTGCCTATTTAGATCGGCAAAAGGTTGAATATGGGAAAACCTGAAACTCAGTCTAGCAACTCTGTTTTTGCGGAACTCGAAAATTACTAAGAAAGTCTTCAACTTTATTAATTAGACTCTCCTTCCATACAGATAAGAGTTTTCCATTGTAATTGTAAAGATTCAAAGGTGTAGGAGTGGCAAATATTATTTTGTTCTGAATAAACAGTCTATTGAATTTCCATTGCGATTAAGTTAGCCACTTCGTAAATTATTCTAAATTGTTAAATTCATTGACAGAAAACGCACAGTTGAAATATATTTGATTGAAGCACGGTCATTAGATTTAAGGTAGACTAAATTTTTAAACTTCTCCATCAGTATATTTTTGATAACTTTTATGTTTCAGAAACGCGACGCACTAAAAATGTCCCATACAATAAATTGTTTAAATAGTCGATTGATAAAAGCAGTTTTTGTTCGTGGCTACTACACGATATCCTAACCAATGTTATAGATTTTTTTTTTTTTTTAGCGTGGTAAAATCATCAAATGAGTCCTCCAACCCCGGGCAGGGCGGGAGGGACTGTCAGACTTCTACTGACTAAAATCCACGGTGTCCTTCATAGCCTGTTTTGTTCCGGGGTTACGGTAAGGGAATAATCCCGCGACCCCGGCAGGCTTTGGCCCTCTGAGAGGGGGGCCCCGTCATTATGCTGACGCTCTTTGAGGCGCGCGTGGGACACAACGCGCCGTCGACCCGGGCATGGTCCTTGGTCGGGCAGCGAGTTGCCCTTTACTCGCTGCCCGCATGCCCGAACCAATGTTATAGATGGGAAAGTTAGTTTCTTTGTTTGTTATGTTTTCACGCAAAAACACTGAACCAATCATCTTGAAATTTTGCATGATGTTGTCAGGTGTACAGAGACGGACATTATAGAGTACTTTCTTAAAGTATTGTTCCCAAAAAACAACACGTTCTCATGATAATAAATGGCGCCTCATGTATATGACAGCGTAAAATTGTAAATTCCGTTTGATTAAAATCTATCTCGCGAGATTGCAAACTGTCGATAGATTGTGAACTCAACGTAATGCTTACAATTTAACGTATTATATTATAACTAGCACTACGCCCGCGACTTCGTCCGCGTGATTTTCGAACTTTGCCTTTGTGAATTTCTAGTCCCGGCCACCCTCTTTATGGGATACTGTTGGAAAAACTCAATCAATATTCAACAAAAATTCTATCAACCCGCAATATTCCGTCTTAGGTAACACCTAGGTCCTAAAAATTTAAGACTCCTAACTATCAATCCCAGTACAAACTTTTAGGAGTCGAATTTCGTGTCATCCTCTCTTAGTGAGAACCTGTATCCTAAATAGAACCCCCCTGCAATGTTGAGTCCTCTAATTACAAACAACGAAGACAACCCCTAAGGGGACGAATTTTGTAAAATTCCGCCTTAGTGAGAACCTAGGTCCTAAAACAACCCCCATACTGAAACTCCTAGCATTTGTAGTAACAAAGTTTCATACAAACTGTCAACCCCATAAACAGCCCCTTAGGGGTAGAATTTCAGAAAATAGTGCCTTGGTGTGCATTTACGTCATAAAAGAACAACCTTGCAAAATTTAATACTCCTAGCATTTGTAGAAACGATGTTTCATACAAAATATCACCCCTAATTCAAACCCTTGGGGTCTATTTTTACAAAACAGCCGCAACTACGTCCAGAAAAGAATCTCTTTGCAAAATTTGAGTCTTTAAACTATCAACCCCTTAGGGGTCGAATTTCGCAAAACCGTCTTAGTGAACATTTAGGTCTTAAAAAGAACCCCTCGCAAAATTCGAGACGCCTAGCACTTGTAGTAACAAAGTTTCATACAAACTAACAAACACAAAAACAAATCCCTTTGGGGTCGGATTTCGCAAAATCCCGCTATGGTGTCCATCTAAGTCTTATAAAGGAACCCTGTGCAAAATTTGAGGCTCCTCGCACTTATGTTGACAGAGTTTCATAAAAACTGTCAACCCCAAAAACAACCTCTTAGGGATCGAATTTCCCAAAATCCCGTCTTAGGTATTCTTTACGTCCAAAAAAGAACCCTATGTAAAAATTTGAGTCTCGATTCTATCAACCCCAAAAACAACCCCTTATGGGTCGAATTTCTCAAAATTTCCACCTTGGTGAGCATTTACATCTTAAAAAGTACCACCTTGCAAGATTTGAGACGCCTAGCACCTGTATTAAAAAAAAATCATACAAACTATCATTCCCAAAAACAAACCCCTTAGGGGTTGAATTTCGCAAAATCCCGTCATGGTGACCATCTACGTCCTAAAAAGAAACCTCATGCAAACTTTGAAATTCCTAGCACCTGTAATAACGAAGTTTCATACAAACTATCAACCCCAAAAACAACCCCTTAGGGGCCGAATTTCGCAAAATCCGTTCTTAGTGCTCACCTACGTAGTATAAGGAGGGCTTATGCCAAATCTTAAGTTTCTAGGCCCAGCGGTTTGGGCTGTGCGTTGTCAGATCAGTCAGTCAGTTTTGAATTTTATATATATAGATTCGATAGATTGTAATCTATCTAAGTGAAACCGCCAAATTACAATCTTAAAATAGTTAAATTGTCAACTGTCCGAAGGCTGTCCCTGATTGGTCAGCTTTATAGAAGACCGTTCTGTGTCCATAGAGTTAGGAATTAAATACAGGTATCATTCAAATAAAATTAATGCACTGCAATAATTTTGACGTAGGTAATTTCATATAACTGTTACCGGCCAAACCCGATTTCAAGACAAACTAGTCTACTAGTAAGCCTTAGGCTAAACTGTTCTTCGACAGGTCGACGGAGCCCCGCTAGGCGGGGCTCCTACTTCTGGGTGGTTTAAAAAAAAAATAACCACGAAGAGGATGGCGGGGTCTGAAAGACCCTAACTAAAGACCCTCTTCTAACCTAAATTGTACGAGTCGGGGTGCCAGCAAGTCTCGAGCAATCAGCGCACGAGGTGCGTTCCGTTTCACAATTTGTCGATTTCACTTCGATAGATTACAATATACCGAATAATAGTACGTTAAATTGTAAGCAGTGCGTTGAGTTCACGATCTTTCGACAGTTTACAATCTCGCGAGATAGATTATGATCTAACGGTATTCACAATTTTACGGTGACATATACATACAATCCGAATTAATTAACAAATTCTGAATTAACGGTAACGAAGACGCGGGCTAAAGCTAGCTAGCTTTTAAATAAAGGATCTATTTACACGTGTTTTAGAAATATGTATTGAACACCACAAGACATTCCAAGGACAGGATCCAAGAAAATACACACATCAAAAACGTTTGCGATCACTTTGTTTTTTTTTTATTACGGTTGATTGTAATATCATTATGATTTCTTCTTCATTTTAGATTATTTATTTAAAAATATAGATCTAGAATGTAAAACAATAAAACAGTCTGTTCAACTGTTTTTCCATAAAATTTAAAAGAAACCATCAGCTTTATTAGTAACTGTATGCGACTAACTTTTTTTTATGTGTGTTTCAAATACTAAAGAAAAACCTTATGACTGTCATAATTATGACAATTTTAGCACAATTTCCTCAAAGAGACACGTAACGCCGCCGATGGGTATACGATACTCCTAATAAAATGTATTTCGGTAAACGACAAGCCTTGTCAGGTATCGGAAACTTGCGTGGCGACGCGTCGTATAAGAAGGGTTTCGGATTTATGACACAATCAATTTACACTGGCGGCCAATATTTAGGGTCCTATAGACCCCTAACGGCAACAGTGGCTGGGAATTTTAACCGAAGTGGTGTAAGCCTTTAGTGATTTTGCCGTCTGATGTGTTTTATAGAAAACCGATATTTATAAGTGCGATCGAGACGGCAACTTTCAGGTTTCTAGTCAGACTGGATTTTACTTATCTGCAAACTGTGGCGTTCATTTTCTTATAAGTGGAAAATAGGAAAACCGGCCAAGTGCGTGTCGGGCCACGCACAGTGTAGGGTTCCGTCGTTGCCCATCAAAATACTTATGCGAACTAAACTGGTTCACTGAATCTAATTTTAAAAAGAAGAATTTTCAAAATCGGTCCAGGCGTCTTTGAGAAATCGGGGAAAATACATAAAAAAAAAGATTACGACGAATTCAGAACCTCCTCCTTTTTATGAAGTTAGTTAAAAATAGTTGACAATAAAAACCTACCTATCCCCAAAACATACCCACCTATTACAGCTGTAAAAATAAAGTTGACAAACTTTTAACATTTGCAGTTGAAGAACATGTTCTTCGATACATTTTGTTTAAGAAAATATGTTTTCCAACGTCGTCAGCGTCGACTAATACTCGTAAACTTGTAAAGCCTACTCAGTCATGATAATTTTCCTTCAAACTTCGTTATATATACATACTACTATTGTGAATTTTTTCACACCCCCAAACATAACCGTTTAGCTGGTAGAGGGGGGGACACTCGAGTCGAGCAAAAATTAGCACTTTAAAGCTTAATATTTCACAAACGTATCTTTTTATCAAAATATTGTTAATGGAAACTATCAATATTTTGTAAAGACCTATTTAATGATACCCCACACTAAG